>OW964559.2:7200000-7800000 GCA_943138885.2 Tholera decimalis | reverse complement strand
AGGACTCTTTATGGTGGGAATTAAAATCTCTTAGAAAAACAAGATTTGCCATTGAATATTTGTGCTGGGCCAGTTCAGTTCTTGCAGCTGCGTCCGTAAAGTGGTCGAAGAGCCTAGTCGTCTCCTGTTCACCGTTATGCAACCAGTAAACAACACCAACAACGAGCATAGATGGTCTTGAGAAAAGTGCTTACATTTCTTTTTCATGAAAATGATTAATCAGAAAAAGTTTCACATCCTTGTGTATGTCTACTTTTTTAAGAGTCTTCCAATAAAGTATTCATGTACCAAAGGGAAACAGATAATATGTTGTAAAATGTCAAAAATGTGACATATAGTGTCAGGATCTATGGCTTTTTACTGCATTTCGAATCACGCGCACTCCCTAAAATTCCCCGTCTAACCTCCATTAAATGCCTTCTCCCTCTTGTATTTACTCGATTTGTTTATGATCTACGTAGGTTCATTGAGATAAATAAAAAAAAAAATTAGCAAAAAATAGAACCGACTTCCATATCAAAACATTAAAAAGGCAAAAATAACTTTAATTTCGGAAGGCGGTGTCAAAAACGAAAATATATACAAAACTAAAGACACCGCCTTGCGAAATTAAAGTTATTTTTGCCTTTGTAGTGTTTTGATATGGAAGTCGGTTCTATTTTTTGCAAAATTTTTTTTTCACGCTTTTTAGTGGGTCGATTTGTAATTTATCTAGTTACAAAAGCCATAATGTCAACAACTTATCACCTTTTACAAAATATTGCTTTTCCCGATGCATAGCCGTTAATTTTTGAGGAGTTCTCCTGGTACTTGACCATCAGCTCTGCATCACCATATGTATTGTGACGAGCATAAAGTGTTTAACATCGAATCAACCACTCAAGTAGTCGAATCGCAATCCACGAAATACTTATTATTGAAGAGTTTCAGTGGCCATCTGTGGTCTTCATCATCAGTTCAACTTCCCCAAATGGTACTTTTCGGAAGCAACTGCTCAAGGTACTATAAGAAATACCCAAACCGCTATAGGTGTGCCTATAATATTTGAAGAGTTTCCTCGATTTCTCCAGGATTCCATCGTCAGATCCTGATTTCGTAACAGTGGGACCAACCAGAAAGTATACCCATTCAAACGCAAAAAGAATTCTTCAAATCGGTCCAGCCGTCTCCGAGTTATGAAGTAACATACATAAAACATAAAATAAAAGTTCAAGACGACTTGAGATCCTCCTTTTCTTGAAGTCGGTTAATTAAGCTGTAGCGTGCTGTATTATCGTTTTAACAGTTCTATGCCATGTTTCTAATTTTCTCTTTTCATACTCATTTTAATCCTGCTGCCACTGGTAAACTGGTAACACATTGAGTGAAACACATTTGACATTGCAAAAGCTGTCATGTCACGTTTGCGTACAAAATAATTTTGTTTTTTTTACTTCAATTTTAATACATCAGCAAAAATACTTTACCAAACAACCTCCAGCGTTTGTAAAATTGTGGTGGGTCTTCCACAAAAGCCGCAAGAGTTGAAGTTGAAGTCGAATCATGGCATTAGCCAGTTGTACATAAATGATTGTAGTTTTTAGAGAAAAAAAAGTGTGCGGTTGAGGGACCCTCGTCGTCTCTCTCGTCAGAAGACAGTCGTAAGTATTAACACTTTTGCGTTACAATTTCTGCCAGTTTAGAAGCCGCGTAAAATAAATTCGTTCCAAAAAGTGTTTGTGTGTATATTTATATTTTTTATTTACAAACATAATATTTCACACAGAATACCTCTAAGCCCTCTTTCAACTGTGTCCCCACGTTGTCGTCGTGGTGGGGCTTGCGTGTTTCGATGATCTCTGGGGCCATGCCGGTAGAGGCACTCATGCCGGACGGGCCCAGAGGGAGAAACCAGACCAAGAGGGACACACCGGGGGAAAGGCGCGCCGCCTGGAGGATCGAGCAGCTAGCTCGAGCTTCTAGACGGCGCGGGGCCCGGTCTCAGAGATCGGGTCAAGGGGGAGGAAAGGTTCACTTCCGGTATGCGTCTAATCTTTAGACGTAACCGTGAAGTGAACCAGGGGAGTGGAAATGGGAGTAGGGACAGAGGAACTCACCTCTCTAAAAAAGTAAAAAAAATGGAAGAAAAAGTTTTTGCAAAAGATACCCAGGCGGGTCCCAGCTGCTCCGCAGCTGGGGAGTCCCGCACCGGACACGTCCGGTCAGTCCCACCGTACTCTGGGGGGGACAACAAACACTTTTACCCCAGTTTTACCCCGGCAGTCGCCGCATTGAGCCAGGGAGGCTCACGTGCCCGTGAGGTGGAGTCGCTGGACTTGTCCAGCACGTCCACCTCACCGGCACCGAACGTTGAGCGAGCGCAGAGCGCCGCTCCGCGGAGGAAGGGGGCGCTGGTGCTCGGGTCGGAGACCGACTCGGCATCGGACGCCGAGAGCTTCCAGAGCTTAGTCTCTGGGAGCGCAGTCAGGAGTGACGAGGGGGGCGCCGACAGGAGGAAGGAGTTCCTCAAGCGCCCCCGCAACGATGAGTCGTCGTCGGAGGAGGGGCTTGTCTCGGCCCGCAAGATCCCCACTAGCGTGCGGGGTAAAGGCCGAGGCAAGACCTCGGGGAGGGGGCCTCCCTCTGGAGAGCCCAACACTGGTCTGGCCTCGAGCGAGGCCAAACTAGAAGAGGCCGTGGCGGCTGCCATCCGCACCATCTCGCGGAAGCGCAACCGCAAGAGCAAGGAGGACGCGATCGGCGAAGCCACGGCCTCCATCTTGGCGGCCACGCGGACTTACGGCGGGGCTCCGGCTGCAAGGGATGATATGTCCGATCTGCGGCCGGAGGTCACCCGCCTGACTGCCGCCATTGAGGCTCTCCAGAGGGAGAACGCCGCCCTCAAGGCGGACCTGGCCACAATCAGGGGAGGCGGCCAGCGGAATGCGCCGCCGCGGGGCCAAAAGGAGAAAGGCCAGCCCACACCAGCGGAGGACTCGGTTCTCGACCTGGTGCGACAGGAGCTGGCCGCCTTCCAGCAGCGGTTCTCCGTATTGGAGAGCCGCGTGCTGCGACCCCCGCTGGCGGCGACTTCGTACGCGGCTGCGGCCGCGTCCAAGCCTCCCCAGACGACGACGAGGCCGCCTCAGGCGAAGACGGCCACGGTGCGGACGGCACCAGTGACGGCGCCCCCTGCGAGGGCAAAGACGGCCCCGGCCAAGCCGAAATCGGGCCCATCAAAGCCGCCTCCGACCCCGACACCTGCGGGGCCGAAGCAGGCGGCCAAAAAGAAGAAGGCCCAGGCCGGGAACCAGCCGTCCCAGCAGCCTCCTCCAAAGACTCCTCCGGCCGGCGCCGACTGGCAAGTGGCCGGGGAGAAGAGGAAGGCTGCTGGCGCAGCCAGGTCCTCGCGGCGTAGGGAGAGACGGCGGCGGCGAGACGCCGCGGCGCGATTGCGCGCCCCCAAGACCGCGGCTGTAGTGATCACACTGCAGCCGGACGCGGTGAAGAGGGGCGTGTCGTACCGCGACGTGCTGGCGAAGGCGCGGATGGCGATCGACATCACGGAGCTCGGCATCGTTGGCGGCCTCCGTCACCGGGTCACTGCAACGGGGGCTCGGATGCTGGAGATCCCCGGCGCGGCCAGTGGCCCTGCCGCTGACGCTCTGGCCGAACGGCTCAGAGCGTCCTTAAATGCGGAGGAGGCCCGAGTCTCCAGACCCACCAAGCGCGCAGACATGCGCATATCGGGTCTGGATGACTCCGTGACGGCCGAGGAAGTGGTGGCCGCCGTCGCCAGGACTGGGGGGTGCCCTCCCGATCAGGTGAGGGCGGGCGCCCTGCGTCCTGGCTTCACGGGGACGCAAACCATTACGGTTAGTTGCCCCGTCCCGGCGGTCAAAAAGATCCAGGAGGGCCGAAGGCTCCTGGTTGGTTGGGTGTCTGCGCAGGTGAAAGTCCTGGACCCCAGACCCCTGAGGTGCTTCCGCTGCCAAGTGGGCAACCATGCGGCATGCGTGTGCACCTCGGAGGTAGACCGCAGCGATAGGTGCTTCCGCTGCGGTCAGCCCGGTCACAAGGCCGGCTCGTGCTCCGCCCCGCCTCACTGCTTCGCATGTGAGGCGGTTGGCAAGCCGGCCGATCACCGGGCTGGGGGCAAGTCCTGCGCCCCACCCACCAAAGCCAGGCGCAGAGGTAGGCCCTCTGCCGCCGTCGTCACCGCCACCGCCGCCGCCGCCGCCGTCGCTACTGCCGCCGCCGTCGCCGTCGTGGCTGAACCCCCGCGAGGGGCCCTGGAGGAGGCTGCAATGGATCCCGATTAATGGCCCCATTGCGCTTCCTCCAGGCGAACATCAACCACTGCGCCGCTGCTCAGGAACTTTTGCTCCAGAGCATGGCGCAGTGGTTGATCAACGTCGCCGTGGTCGCCGAGCCGTATTTTGTCCTGCCCAGGAATGACTGGGTGGCGGACTTGGACGGCTCGGTGACCCTCGTTTCGTCGGCCGCCGCCGGTACCCCGCCCCTCGATCGCGTCAAGAGAGGGCGTGGGATCGTCGCAGCACGGTTCGGGGAGATCGCTGTGGTAGGCGTTTATTTCTCCCCGAACCGAACTCTCGCCGAGTTCCAGAACTCCCTAACGGAGCTGGGAGACGTCGTCGTCGCCTTCGGTTCCCTCCCCGCCCTCGTCCTCGGGGACTTCAACGCCAAAAATCCGGCTTGGGGTTCCCGGTCCATGGACCATGGGCGGGGCAGGATACTCGAGCACTGGGCCCGTGCGCAGGGCCTGGTAATCGAGAACCGGGGTTCTGTCCCCACGTGCGTGCGGTTTACGGGCGAGTCGGTGGTGGACGTTACGTTCGCCACCCCCAGCCTGTCACCGCGCGTCACCGACTGGCGCGTTGTGGAGGAGGTGGAGACCTATTCCGATCACCGGTATATCCAGTTCGACGTCTCCGCCCAGACCCCAGACGCGCCGGTCCGACGGGACCTGAGTGGTCCGCGATGGGCGCTGAAGCAGATGGACCGGGAGCTATTCCTGGAAGCCTCGATCGTGCAGGCCTGGGGGTCACCCCCGGACAGGCCTGCCGACATAAACGACGAGGCGGAGTGGTTCCGGGAGGCCATGTCGGAGATCTGCGACGTGGCCATGCCCCGGGTCCGGCAAGGACGCGCCCGGCGTCAGCTGTACTGGTGGTCGAGCGAGCTAGCAGCGCTGCGCGAAGCGTGCGTTGCGGCGCGACGCCGGTACACCAGGTTCCGCAGGCGCCGCACCCGACCTTCGGATGCGGCGACTGTAGAGGCGGAGCTGTACGAGGGCTACAGGGCAGCGAAGGCCGTCCTCCGAGACGAGATCTGGCGGGCCAAGGAACTGGCCCGGGAGGAAATGCTGGCGACTCTGGACGGGGACCCATGGGGCCGCCCCTACAAGTGGGTGCGAGAGAGGCTCCGCCCCTGGGCTCCCCCGTTGACGCAGAGTCTCCAGCCTCAGTTCTTGGAGGACGTGGTGAGCGCCCTGTTCCCATCGCGAGGGGAGCACGCTCCCCCGCCCATGGCTCCGTCTCCGACGGAACCTGAAGCTGGCGCAAACGCGGACCACAGCGACGACGACGTCTACGACGCTCCAGAGGTGACCGAGGTAGACTTGAGAGTGGCGGTACAACGGCTCAAGGCCAAAAATACCGCCCCAGGACCCGACGGCTTGCCAGGGAAAGCGTGGGTCCTGGCCTCGGAGACTCTCGGGCCTCGACTAGGGGGGCTCTTTAGCGCATGCCTGGAGAGGGGCCAGTTTCCGCTTCGCTGGAAGACGGGAAAGCTGGTCCTGATCCAGAAAGCCGGGCGCCCTGCGGACTCTCCGTCCGCATTCCGGCCCATCGTGCTGCTCGACGAGGTGGGCAAGCTCTTGGAAAGAGTGATTGCAGACCGCCTCTTCGGGCACCTGAATCGGGTGGGCCCGGATCTTGCGGAGTGCCAGTTTGGCTTCCGCAGGGGGCGCTCGACGGTGGATGCTGTCATGCGCGTGAGAGCCCTCACGACGGGGGACGCGGTATCCCGGGGCAGGGTCGTCTTGGCGGTGTCTTTGGACATCACCAATGCCTTCAACACCCTGCCCTGGAGTTGCATCAGGGAGGCACTCCGGTATCACCGGGTGCCGACCTACCTCCGTCGCATAGTCGAGGACTACCTGACGGACAGAGCCGTCATCTACCCCGGTCACCGGGGAGAGTGGAACCGGCGAGAGATGTCGTGCGGTGTCCCACAGGGTTCGGTCTTGGGGCCGCCCCTGTGGAACATCGGATACGACTGGGTGCTGCGCGGCGACCTCCCTGACGGCGTCAGCGTAGTATGTTACGCTGACGACACGCTCGTCCTGGCGCAGGGAGAGTCGCACCAGGCGGCGGCCGACCTGGCGACGCAAGCGGTTGCGACAGTCGTTCGTAGGATCCGGCAGTTGGGACTCGACGTGGCGCTGCACAAGACCGAGGCAATGTGCTTCCATGGCGGTCGGAACGCGCCACGGTCCGAGTCCCACATAACGGTGGAGGGGGTTCGCATCGGCGTCGGGAGGACGATGAAGTACCTGGGACTCGTCCTCGACAGCCGGTGGAACTTCAGGGAGCACTTCCTGAGTTTGGCCCCAAAGCTGAACCGGGCAGCAGCCGCCTTCAGGCGACTCCTGCCTAATCTCAGCGGGCCAAACGCCTCCTGCCGAAGGCTGTACGCCGGCGTCGTGCGGTCCATGGCCCTCTACGGGTCCCCAGTGTGGGCCCTGTGCATCCGGACGCGACCACTAAAGTTGGTCGCATGCCAGAGGGTCATGGCTATCCGAATGATCCGGGGATACCGCACGATCGCCGGCGAATCGGCCAACCTCCTTGCCGGATTGCTGCCCTGGGATCTGGAGGCGACTGCCCTCCAGCGCGTCTATGAATGGCGCGTGGAGGCGCGGCGCCGGGGCGTATCCCCGCTGCCTCGAGAAGTCGAGGCGCGGCGGGAAGAGCTCCGGCGCGATCTCAGGGCAGTATGGAGGGAGCGACTGTCGCAACCGACGGCCGGGCACGCCGCAATTGCGGCGGTAAGACCCCTCTTTGAGGAGTGGCTAGATCGGCGTCACGGCGTCCTGACCTACCGCATGACGCAGGTCCTCACCGGACACGGAAGTTTCGGGAGGTACCTGTGTCTGATGGGTAAGGAAGAGACGCCTGGGTGTCACCACTGCGAGGGTCGCCCTGAGGACACAGTCGAGCACACAGTGCAGGACTGCCCAGCTTGGGCAGAGCACCGACGTGTCCTCACGGCGACAATAGGCGGAGACCTCTCGCGCCCGGCCTTGGTCGAGGCCATGCTGCGGGGCGAGAGGGAGTGGGAAGCGGTCGCCTCCTTCTGCGAAGCAGTCATGCTTTCGAAGGAGGAGGCGGGCCGCGTGAGGGAGAGGATGGCGTCCTCCCTGCAGCCCAGCCGCAGTGGTAGACGCCCACGGCGTCGGACGTCGGCCGACGATCTCCGGCCACCGTAGGCGCGGGCATGCGGACAGCGAGTAAAGGGCAACTCGCTGTCCGACCATGGACCATGCCCGGGTCGACGGCGCGTCGTGTTTCACGCGCGCCTCAAAGAGCGTCAGCAAACTGACGAGGCCCCCTCTGCAGAGGGCCGAATCCTGCCAGGGTCGTGGGACTCATCCCGTTACCGTGGCCCCGGTATGTAAAGGATTATTGAAGGAACACCGTGGATTTTAGTCAGTAAAAGTCTGACAGTCCCTCCCACCCTGCCCGGAGTGGGAGGACTTATTTGATAATTTTACCACGTTAAAAAAAAAAAAAAAAAAAAAAAAAAAGCCCTCTTTCAATATAACAATAATTGAATTGTAATACAACTCTCCTAATGTAAGTGTGCCTACCTAATACTTGATTTTATATACTGTGCCATGAAGATTTCGCACCCTTTGAGAAAGTTGAATAGCGAGCGGTGTATAATTTTGAATCGTACCCGTGTTCATGATCTACGTGTCAGTCAGATTTTTTATTCACCTTATTCACAAAAATCTATACTAATATTATAAAACTGAAGAGTTTGTTTGTTTGTTTGCTTGAACGCGCTAATCTCAGGAACTACGGTTCTGATTTGAAAAATTCTTTCAGTGTTAGATAGCCCATTTATCGAGGAAGGCTATAGGCTATATATCATCACGCTAAGACCAATAGGAGCGGAGCACAGCAATGAAGAATGTTTCAAAATCGGGGGATTATTTTTCCACGCGGACGAAGTCGCGGGCGGAAGCTAGTAAATAAATATACTTATTTTAATTTATTACTAATTAGGTTCAAGTTTATACAATACTTACCTATTCTATCTATAAACTTGAAAATACTTACTATTAAAACAAAACAAAATAAACATAAACTAATCAATTCAAGTTGATCTACTGCATTGCTCTATTCTGTGACGCATCTTCGTACCTATTCTACTTGAGTTCGTGAACTCATGAGCGGTACGATTGGCGCGCGCGTCTCCCGCGCGTCGTAATTTGTTACGTTTTGCTATTCGTTGCGGGGGCTGAGGTAAGCGTCGAATACCTACGGCGCTCGAATAACCCGGCCTTAAGTTCGTGCATTTAATAGTTCAGGTTGTTGAACACGTTTTTACGAGAACTTACTCCTGTATGCCGTAACGTAAAGTTAATCGAAGTGGTCTGAATATGTGTTTAAATATTTTTTTGCAACTTCTGTTTAATTGGAAGAAATTTCCTTATTTGTGTACATAATTATTTTTATGCAATTTTAGTTAAGAGTTGTTTCATTATTTGTTTTCGGTTTTTCAATTATTCCTTATATATTTATGGCTCGCGATTGAACACTATCTCACTTGATGGTAAGCGATGATGAAGCACTTTTACCTAGTGGTAACCAATGGACTCTTCACATAAACCCAGGTTATTTATAGCTTTCAGAAAACATTAACTCGTGCGTATGAGTGGCAAATCCACCGTGTAATTATAGCGCATCGAAGTTTGTCTTGTAGTCCGATGATTGAACGGGCTCAATGGAATTAGATTGTGCATTTCTGTCGTACACTCCCCGAAATGTAACCGATATTAGTGCATACGATAAAACAAATGATGTAGTATTTGCACGACAGCATTATTTTGTAGTCTTATTATCAGTGATCGGAGTAGGTAGATTGAAATGGGGTCATTGATTCGAAACGTATATATTGATATGGACATTCCTCCGGAATTGGTGGATTATTAAAAAAAAACCGGAACTTATGTATGAATTTTATTCTGCCAGAGTGGAAGGAGTCATTTGATGAATTGCCATCCTCAAAAAAAAGGTAGGAATTGTAATAAAATGAGCAATATTATTCTTTATTATTCTTCATATTTTTTTAACGGCACACAGTCACGATTTGATAAAACCCAACGACCAATCAGAACAAAGGATCATGGGTGGTACAATAACCGGTTATCAGAACAATGCGTACGCCCGCCGACGACATGCCAGGTAGCTCACTCGTTTACTTCGGTTCGTAGAGTGCGCATCTTTGTTTGTTACTGTGTTGTGAAAACGTTACTTGACCCTGGCTTGTGTACATACTGACTTCTGGAATCTGCTCTAAACCACGATTTGGCTCGAATATACGGACTCAGATTTTTCACTATTGAATTGGATCTACATATTTAAACCAAGCTTTGGTAAGTAATATTTTACTAGTTACAAGGAGTATAAAGCATGTTTGGGTGTACTATAAGAATATTTTTAGTATTGTGTTTGTTCGCTTAACCTGCTGAACATAATCATGAGTCTTAATATTGTTAAATCTTTAATAGAGTATAAACCAGTGAGCTTAGTGCGAAACAAAATTATGATATTCTAGTAATGTAGTCGCAATTCAGCTAACTCCACTATTAACCGATATTTTACTGGAATCCGTATATAATTTGAATGCCCTGTGTGCTGTGTCCTCTTGCAATGTATTGGTAAAATAAATTACTATAGGCCTTATCTACTTCTCTACAAAATATTCTACGTAACAAGCCCTTTCATTTGATACCCATATTGATGGGATTGAAAAAAAAACTAAGTTGTCTGCCATCTTGTAGCCGTAGCCATTTTGGATTGACAATAATATTGAATATACATAATTGTATTGTCACCAGAATCAAAGGCGAATACCAAATTTTAGATCAATCGGTTGACAGGAAGAGGGTGAAATTTCAATGACTAAATTTGATCCACGAAAAATAAAACAAACGGAGTAAGCTAAATAAACTAAATAAAATGTATTTTTTTCATGTCTTTGTTTTAGGTGATATATACGAGGTTCCATCTCTACAACAGAGTTCAGATATGGCAAACGTCAAGGCTGAAACTATAGAAAAATGGATATCCGGTCATCCCGAACTACTTTACGATCACGCTAGTGGTACAATATACTGTTCAAAATGTGAAAGCCATTTGAAAACCATAAATAAAGGAAACGTTAAAAGACATATCGAAGGAGCAGTACACCAGGGAAAGTTTGAGCGGCCCGAAGAGGAATTTTATTTCGATCTTATAAAATTTATCATTTTGTGCAATATATAATATCCGTGGTCTCAGATGAAAAATACTACTTTTCAAGATTTCTTTAAAAAATATATGTGTAGTACCTGTTGTTGTACGTGTACTAATCGTACTCTGCCAGATGAATCACAGTTACGGAAAGTTTACTTGGACACGTTTTTTAAGAATAAAATCAATTCGATTCGGCAAAATTATAAAAATGAGAAACTATGGATATCATTAGATGAAACGACAGACTTTAGGTCGCTATATAGTCCATTTTTTAATAAAACCATTACATCCTAGCAATTTGACTAGACCTTATTTGGTAGCATGTAAAATGCTAACTGTAGTTAATGGACAAACAATCACGCAATTTGTGTTAGAATGTTTGGAAAACTTTTGGGAAGATTCTTTTGAATCGAAGGTAGGTAACATTCTTGTCCTCTGCACTGATAGCGTTGCATATATGCTGTCTGCAGGACGAAATTTAAAACAATACTTACCTGAAATGAAGGAAGTAACATGTTTGGCGCACTCTCTTCATCGCGTATCTGAGCAAATTAGGTTAGAATATCACGATGTTAACATTTTAATAGCAAATGTTAAAAAGGTATTTTTGAAAGCCCCAAGTAGAGTCAAAATTTTAAAAGAAAAATATGTAGATTTGCCGCTACCTCCCCAACCAGTTGTTACAAGATGGGGCACTTGGTTAGAGGCAGCATTTTATTACGCTCAAAACTTTGAAAAAATAAAAGAAGTATTATCTTGTTTAAGTAGCTCTGATGCGGTATCTATTCGAGAGGCAAAAAATATTACAGAAAAAAAAAATTAAAAGAAGATTTAAATTACATTAAAGACAATTATTTTATAATTCATTTGTCTTTAAAAGAATTGCAAAAGCATAATTTATCGTTGACAGATTCACTTTTAGCATTTGACAACGTCAGAGATGCTATAAATCAGTGCAATTCAGAAAATATAAAAAATAAAATAGAATGTGTTATGGAACGAAACCCAGATTTAGACACACTTAGAGAATATAGTGAGGCCATTGAAAAATATTGAAGCACATAATTTAATACATTTTTTAAAATTTGCTCCTTTGACATCGTCAGATGTAGAACGGTCTTTTTCCATTTATAAATGGATTTTAGATGTTAAAAGAAATAGGTTGAAAATTGAAAAGATAGAAAATAGAGAGATAGTTATATATTTTAATTGTAAAGATCAGGATTACCAGGATGCTGACATTGTAATCGATGAAGATTAAAAATGTGAATAAATGTAAAATGTAGATATTTAACGATAAACAATGTTGATTTTTATCTTTTTTCTTTATTCTACCCCTTTTTTTGGTCCTAAAATCTGACTAAAATCAACCTGTTCCTTCGTATGCCCTTTACGTTTCAGAGTCGTGGTGCATCCTTAGAACAGTCTCACGACCCCAGCAGGCATTGGCCCTCTATGGGGCCCCGTCATTTATTCTACCCTTAATGAAAATTACCATGACCACTATGAAAATATTTAAATTTAAGTGCAACAATTTATGTCTATCTATAAAACTTCTAGCCATAAAAGGCTAAAAATAAAAAAATAAAAATTAAAGCTACGATCGGAAATAGATTGTTTTTATTATTCAACAGATAAATAATGAATTAATTTAGTTTTTATACCTTCCTTTAAATTTTGAATTGAGTAGGAATAATATCACTACCAACATTAACAATGTTTAATTGAATCCGGAAATACCGGAATTACTTTCCGGGAAAATGGCTTACCCATGTTATTCTTTCTGTGTGCATTTATGATACAAGTACCAAAAATCAATCTACCTACTCCGATCACTGCTTATTATGAGTCATTTGCTTATGATCAAATTATCTACGAAGTAAAGTAGCTAACCTACCTTCATAATACAATTGCTTGTATCCATAATCCACAATGCTATTTTTTAACACGCTTTTATTAGGTCGACCTGTATGTAACTAACTATGTAATGGAATCTAAGGTAACTAATTTAACCATCTTCCAAGGGCCGTCGCATAATGAAAATTGGCAGCTGTATGTAGTTCTGAAGACAATACAATAATATGGTACTTTCGAACTGATCTGACGATGGAGCCGGAAGATATGTACTGGAACTTCATGATGGAAAATCGTATCATAGCTGTTTTGGATTTCTTAGAAAAGTCTTGTAATGAACTTTGACCACAATTAGGTTTCAAGGTCTGATGATGAAGCAGGAAGATAGGCACTGGCATTCCATGATGGAATATCGTATCATAGTCGTGTTTGCTTTTGTGAGAAAGGCCACGTAATGGACTTTGAACACGATCAGGTTTAAAAGTTATAACAAACCTAAAGAAAATCCGTTATCGGTTTTCTAAACATTTTTTTTTGTTTTTACGTGCATTTATAAAAGTGTGTTTTTCTAGTGTTTTTTAAACTATTAATTTATATGTAATTAAGGTTTTGTTTGTTTATTTAGCTTTATGATGTGCCCTTGCATCTCCATCAAATAAATTTATTTTCCTTATCCAATGATGAGTTTGAATACCTGACATCTAAATGCTTGGTTCGACCTTCTCTGCGTTCAAATGAAATCAGGCGAGATCGAGGTCAGGAGTGGGCTCATTATTAATAAAAAAATAATAAATAAAAAACATTTAAAAACAGGCATACCAAATAAAGCCCTTGAAACCTAGTAACAGTCATTATTACAACCTGTTCCAGTAAATATTTAATATTCTTTTAAAGCTTTGTTGCGATACGAAAGCGGTTACCGGAACACGCGGTGGCTAAAGCGAAAACGTCCAATTTTACTCATTTTGTTTTTCTAAAAAAAATACCTATGTTTTTCCCAACATGTCCACATTTTTACGCCGCATGAACGCGAATACAGTTGCGCTAACTAAAGGGAATATTTTAATTTTAGCTCGTGAATATAAAATCGATCAGAATGTATGCGTACATTCTTATATTTTAAAACTCAGTATATAATATTATGTTATTATACAACAGCAAACAAACAAGCAAATCTTTTATAATATTATAACTGGAAAAGTTCAGATGTGTTGATGGGTGTATGGATGCTGTTTACTGTATTACACCAAAATGGCTGAACGAATCTAGATGTTCGGTACTAGTGTTGCCCAAACGAGAGTCTCGCAAGAGTCTTGCAATTAGCGATCTCAGAACAATGTAACAGAGTCTGTTACATTGTTCTGAGATCTCAACTACCGTTTAATAAATAGCAATAGGATAATCGCTAATTGCAAGACTCTTGCGAGACTCTCGTTTGGGCAACACTATGCGGTACCATGATATATTGTAGCTTGGAATATCACAAAGGCTTTAATCTGTTTTTCTCTGATATCGTTGCGTTGTGTTTATTTGCATTTTATTAATTGAATTCATTTTGTAACAGTGAACTTATGAGCAGCTAAAGGAACAGGGTGGGTTTTTAGTCGGTAGAAGTCTGACAGAGTCTGAGTGGGAAAATCATCGAAAGACTTCTCCCGCTATGGGTGGAGCGCAAGGGAGTGTCCCTGCCCTTGCGTTCCGAAGCCGCGGTATCTCGTTATAACATTCCCGCAACACTGGCAAGCAATGGCCCCATGGGGCCCCGTCACTAGTGCCGACGCCTCTATGAGGCGCGCGTGGAACCCGACGCGCCGCCGCACGCCGCGCCGGCCTGCTTGGTCCGCACCGGACGGTTAGCTACCTCTGTTCACCGTCAGCAAGCCTGCGCTTTCACACATTATTACTATATTTTTACTATATTTATTGTACTTATAAATGTTTTGGCAAAAAAAACCATTCATTCTAGACTTGAGAATTGATGAACGAGATGTTGTACCTTTTAGAATAAAAAAAACACAAAGCACCTAAAGCGCAGTATTCCATGTGGGAATATAAATAATGGGAAATAATAAATCCAGCCACAGATTTATTTATTGGCCACGTGATCAAACTTCTCATTTTATAACTAAGCAACGGGAAAATAAGATGCCCCTAATAAACTAATTCGTCTTTTTTACAACGCCAACTATATATTCTACATAAAGCGACAAGTAAAGGTCAACAATTATCTTAACTTGTCCTTCTTATTTAAATATTGCCACCTAATTTACTAATTCAGCCACAGATTTTACATCTCATCACCATTTTACAGTTTACAGCATCAACACAAGGTCCTCTTAGGTTAGGTTAGATTTTATTTTTAATTCGCTGGCTCCTCCATGGGTCGATGGAGACCTTATCTAACTAAATCTCATGCATTCCAGTTCTTGCAGTTATTCCTCTCGCACTTCTATCTATACTTATAATAAATCTGTAGAGAGGTCAATTCTGTACATGAAATATATTTACAAAATAACTATCAGGGGGTGATTAGGGATCGATACTGATGCCAAAAATGCAATCAGTAAAATTTTTGTCTGTCTGTCTGTCTGTCTGTATAACCGTTATAGAAACAAAAACTACTCGACGGATTTTAACGAAACTTGGTACAATTATTTTTCATACTCCTGAGCAGGTCATAGTATACTTTTCATCACGCTACAATCAATAGGAGCAGAGCAGTGAAGGGAAATGTTGGGAAAACGGGAGAAGTTACTCCATTTTTTAAGCTTCCGTCGCGAGTGCAACTTTAATGGTTAAAGCTACACACAAATCATTTATGACGGAAATGTTCTCCTTAAAATTATATAAAAAATATCCCACGACAGCATATATCTCTCTTTTATGGTTGACTCACAATAACACGTGTAACTCCCGATGAAATGAAATGAAATGAAATATTTATTCTGTAAATTGGTTATAATTATATATAACACTTTTACACGTCATGTTTTTTTGCGTGTTTAGTTTAGCTAGATGAGGCCGGTATTTCCTAACTGACTACTCTGAGAAGAAACACCGAAACAAACTCAGAGGTCAAAGTCTCTTTTAAAGTCCAGACAATTTGTATTTGTATATGAGAAGCATGTAGGTTCATGTCTGTGGTATTCTTTTGAGGAAATAACCACGCAAATTTGAGCGGACCTGTCCAGACAGTGCAAGCATTAGTCAGTTATCGTGTAGCTCAACTTAGAACTTAAGGAGCTCAACAATTTGACGAACAATACCAAAGTAAGGACCTTTGGATAGCTTAGCAGTTCGAAGCTTTCTGATTATTATTCTGCTCCGAAATTTAAAACCACCACAACTTTGCAATGGAACTCGGCTAAAAGTAACCCAGTTGCAACAAAATATAATCGAGGCTCAAATTTTAACAGGTTGCGGTGCAGGAGAAACCGTCTTTATTCCCAGAATTCTCATAATACCAAATAATTTTCCATTCCAATTTAAAAGAATGCAATTCCCAGTATCGGTGTGTTATGCAATGACAATTAATAAGGCTCAAGGCAGACTTTTCGTGTTGCTGGAGTAGATCTCGGTGTCAGTTGTTTCTCGCATGGTCAGTTGTACGTCGCTCTTTCCCGGGTTAGCAGTTCTAGAAATCTTTATGTTCACGTGCCGGACGGGTCAACTTTCAACATAGTTTACCCAGAAGCTTTGCGCTGAAGTATTTTCGTTCTATAGGTACTTAAACCTCATGTGAACGTGATCTAAACAATATTACCAATACATTAACTTAATAACACACAAGGAGTTACACGCTGACGGAGTCGCGGGCACAGCTATTAACAATAATATTGTGCGGTTCGGTATTGCGATATTTTTCAACAGTATTATAGATTGACATATTATATTTCCCTACTAAATTACGAAAGTTAATCTGTCTGTTACATCAAAATCTCTGAAACGTGAGGAAGGACATAGGCTACTTTTTTTTTACGAAAAACGACGGAAACGTGGACGAAGTCGCGGGCAACAGCTATCTATACTAATAATATAAGGCTGAAGAGTTTGTTTGTTTGTTTGAACGCGATAATCTCAGGAACTACTGGTTCGAAAAGAAAAATTATTTTTATTTAAATAGTATAGAGAAAGGCTATAGGCTATATATCATTACGCTAAGGCCGATAGGAGCGGAGCGCCAATGAAGAATGCTTCAAAATCGGGGTTAAATTTGACGTTAGCCCAAAAGTACGCGGAACGAAGTCGCGGGCAAAAGCTAGTACTTTATAAAAGCATAAAATAAGCGTTAGGTTATGTTAGGTTTCTTTTTGGATGTCATATATTAATATTTTTGAAGTTTACTGCTTGAAAGCTTGTTACAAATTTAGAGGCTAAAAATATTTTTAATAATAATTATTATTATTATTATAGAAGATAACTATAGTGGCTAAGATAGTGTCGTTCAGACGTTCGTTCATTGTAGCTGACTTAGTGATTTAGAAGGCAATGTAGATTTTGAGAGGCGAATGAACAAAATTCTTTTTAATATCATATTAAAAAGAATTTTGTTTAATTAGCACCCATAAATAATGTTCTACAATTTTAATAGCACCTGCTATCGACACCTTTGTGGGACGTAAAACTAATGCCAGTCCATTTAGACGTGCATGGCCAGCATTGAATCCATTGATTATGATTGTAGCAGTTAAATGTACAGTACGTAAGAGGTAATGTGGAAAGACTTGCATACATTGTAGTTACGTGATGTTGATTTGGTTGCGAATGTTACTTTGGTGGAAGTGCCATGAAAACCTGGTTTCATTCTGTTTTATGAGTACACAATACTTGTATCAGGCTGATTGGTTTATTGAATCTTAGCAAAATGTGTCTGTGACAGAACTAACATGCACACGTCTGCCGCCAAAAGGAAAAAAGACGCACCTAATTTTTTTTTCGAAATTGAGTTATTGATATATTCTAAATCAGTAAAAAAATGGCATTTACCAATATTTTTATATTTCGCTTAAATTAAACAGAACCCTATGAATCTCATTGTTAAATAAGACGTATCTGCCATATGAATTAAATATTACTTAATAGAAAAGACATTTCTCCGAGTTTGTTTCAGTTTTTCTTCTCAGAGTAGTCAACTAGGAAATACCGGCCTCATCTAGCTAAATCTGGGGGCACAGCAGTGCCCCCGCCAAGTCGAGCAAAAAAGCGGCACGGCCGTACCATTCTTTTCTCGAAGCAACTCAGGCCATTTTCGACCCCCTATAACTTCGTTGTGGATAAAACTAGAAGCCTGAATTTTCAGTAACCAAACAGGCATTGTATAAACACAGTATATTTCAAATTTCATTCAATTTAAACCAGTAGTTTAAGAATTATAACGAGTCAAAGTTCCTTAATTTTGTAAATTTTGTCACTCACTGACTATCAAAGCCTCCGAAAAAAAACCCATAGAGACAGGGAGTGGGCTTTGAAAAAAACTTTAGCTGAAGTTCAAGAAGTAGACCGGAAAATAAAAAAAGGAAGGCTACCTACAAAAATAAGAAAAGCTCATAAGACAGAGAGAGGGCTTTAAGAAAACTCGTTGTTGGTATACAAGAAGTAGAAGGTACCGGAAAGGAAAAAGTAGGACTTTCTACAAAAAGCAATGAGATCCCATAAAAAACAATACTTGTCAAAAACCCAAGTCTTGCAACTTAGTTGTTCTACCGTAAAAAGTTGTGAGATCCATGTAATACCAAGTCGGTTATTAATTTATTCAGTCCCTACTTAAGGGACCTTCTGTCTTAAGTTGTTACGTAATTATCTAACCTAACGACATCTTATAGTGACCATATCAATATTAAAAATCTTTACCGTTTTAAATAAATAGATTGACTTGGCAATCGCAATAAACAATTTAATTTATATATGTATTACTTGTGAGATATATTGTGTTTTCATGCGATGGCCGAGTCAATCTATTTATTTAAAACGGTAAAGATTTTTAATATTGGAATGTAAATTATATAACGTCTTTTGGAAAAGTAACGTTTAAATTACCTTTGGGATGAGGTGACTGCTTCCCTGCTCCGGGAATGTGTCAGTAGACACAAATCTTCTCAACCTCATTTACTACTACTTTTTACTACTGTACCTATAACATAGGTACACACACAAGAGCAAGTTTCGCTATCCATTCGCTATCTATTTCGCTATCCACATGCTCTGCGGCCGGCCACGCGAAAAATTTGCTCGACGTACAATTTTACTACTTCATTCCATTCGTCGACATTCATGAGTCGACGTTTTAATGGTTTTTGTTGATTCATAGAAAAAAATATTTTGTTTCCTGAAATAATAGATGCAATCGCATTCGCGTCGACAGCTTTTTTACTACCGTGGCGACATTATTGATGTATTTGCTACTTCGAATATTATTATTCGATAATTATTTAATAAAATGCTAATGACATTTAGATCATCTCCGGTATCATACTTGGTGATGATGATTGATTGAATTACGTATTTCAGTTTCAAAATTTTTGCATTGAAACCATGTTTGCAGACGTGAAGGGAAATATTAAGTTAACTATATATTTTTGTGGTAACTATATTTTTGTTTTTTACGGTAGAAAATCAACAAGAGTCCTCCCGCTCGAGCTAACGGAAGAGAGTGCCAGTATTTTATTATTGTACATTATTGTATTATATTATTGACTACCTATAAACCCACTCTCTACTTACTGCTCATGCATTCCGGGGCCGTGGTATCACACTTGAACAGCATAAACCTACAGTTATAAAAATATTACAAAATAAAAACTATTTATGTATCGGTACAATTCTGATTAATTAATTATTTTTCTAAAATTCAGACTCTTCCGCTCACATGGTGAGGCATTCAACTCAGAAACAATCTATTCTCAAATTGTTGAATACTCGTGAAGTAAACAATTTGAACAATCTTGATAGCCAATATACATGCTTAACAGTGAAGTTATAAACAGCGAAATATAGGACTATGGAGCATATAATGACAAACCATTAATATTAATGATTCAAAGCAATGTTTCCCTCCTATGTTTCATCTAAACCTTTTTTTATTTTTTTAACGTGGTAAAATTATCAAATAAGTCCTCCCACTCCGGGCAGGGTGGGAGGGACTGTCAGTTTTTTATGACATACGACAGTGCATGTTCCACTCGCATTTTATACAATTCGTAAAAATAAAACTAAATATTTAACTGGGATATTATTATACTAAGGCCTTAGAATAAGGAAAAATATACGTAACGTTTGTTTCCCCGAATAAAATGAAACATTACTACTAAAACATACAACATACATTTATAGATCTTTGACAGTTTGACGCTTTGGTAGTTCGACTTACAATCTGGTCATGAAGTAGGTTTCATGTTATTCAGAAATTGGGTTGCAGACGTTGTAAAAGCTGACGCGCAATGTGAAATACTCATGGGATGAGCCGTTATCCACAATGTGGGCCTAGTGCGTGTGCATATTTAAATTTAAATATTTTATTTCACTAGCAGTGGTCGCGACTTTGTTTGGTGGGAGGTTTTTCCGGCGTAAATCACGATCCTGCAGATAAAAAATAGCCTGTATGTTCCCTTCAACCTCCTCTACCTTTTTTGTTGATAATATAATTATGATGATAATACAAATGACATCCGGGACCAATGACTGAACGTGAAAGTGCTTTCTCGATAAGTTAAGATTATCGCCCATCTGTGGACCGACCTCGGTAAGCGTTCCTTAACTTTGCAGTCCGACCCTTGTGACTGTTATTATTTAGTAATATAATCTTAAACACACCAAGGTTATCTATAAGTCAATTATCTACGAAGCCTTAACTAGTCATTCAATAAGCAGTCAAGCTTAGGGTTGAACAAAAGACGAATATTTAAAATCGAAATAGAAGTTTATAATTATCATTCTTAAACTTCGTGAGTACAAAATGAGTAGCTCCCTAGCTTATACCTCACCGTGAAGTCATTCGAAACATTTCACCTTTTGTGCTTGGTTCCTATTCAAGCTAAGGTCCAAACTTTAATTTGTTCGCACATTCGAAAGTTACCTTTTGTTTCTAAAGGGACGCCATTTAGCTTAATGGGGAACATTACTGTATCTGTTTTGTAGGTAAAGGTTCTGTAAAGAGTTACGAGTTTTTCAAGTTGAATTTTTTAATTCTTGTGATCGGACATAAAACGTAAAATAATCGATATTGAATTAAGGGATATTTTTGCGGCTCAAATTAGAAAACCTAGACTTTGATGGGACTTTTACTGAAAGATACAGAAGCTTATAGGACAACATAAAGGTTTTGACATCCCCCCATCTCGGAAAGAGTATTTTTGCTCTTCGATATCTGAGTGTAAAAGCCGTTTTTATCCGCTAGAGGATAAACTAAATTGAATTTACAGTACCTAACAAAATATTACATATTACACTTAATTTAAGTAACTGTAGCAACGTTACTTTAAATTTTTGTTAATTATAAGTATTATTTGTTATAATTTAAAGATTATTCTGTACTACTTACTTAGCACAATGTAGTAGTTAATACCTAAACTGAAATAAAAGTATCTTGTGAATGTAAATGTTTTTTTTTTGCATTTAGTCATTTCCTCGCTGAGGTGGGATGAAAAGTTACGTGTTGCACTCGAGTGCAAAGATTTTTCACCTCATACTCTTTTGGTTCCCTCGCTAACGCTCAGGATTCTAATGTTTGAATCACTCGCTGCACTCGTGATTCAATTTTAGAATCCTTCGCTTGCTCGGTCATCAAAATTGAGCACGTGGTTAAAAAGCAACTTTGCAATCTTATATAACAAATAACTATTATTCCGGAAATCCCACGTGATCGGGATTTACTCGGGAAAGACCGCGTAGGTAACATTGACCTCCATGTGGGCACATACATGGGCACTATAAATAATTATAAGATAAAAAGACATCTCTAACAGGCAGTCGTTTGTTTGAATATTTGAATCACAACAGTGGAGAGAACACGAGTGAATTTGAATAAGGACATGTTGAAGGATCTCGACCAGTGCATGAGTGCAGTGAGGTATGTTCACTAGCGCACCACTGGGCGCTAGTGAACATACTTCCGTTCCTGTTAACCGCAGTGACCGAGCTGAAACGCTATATACCAAGCAATCTCTCAATAGTATTGAATTTGAACCACTAATTCGTATCGTGGCTAGTGAATTGGTTCTTACAATTCTTGTTTTTCAAGCTTACATAGTGAAACAAAATATTCTTTTATGCTATTTTAGTATTAGGTACTTTAATGTTCGGGGAAATCACTTGACTGCTGCATGAATGGAAGGGAGTATCAGACTCCTACTGACTAAAAACCCACCCTGTTCCTTCACTTGCCTTCGTGGTCCGGTGCCGCGGTATTTCAGCGACCGCGGCCCTATCAGGCTCCGTTATTACTGCTGACTGTTCCATGAGGCGCACGGTGATCAAGATGCGCGGTCTACTCGGGCCTGGTCCTAACCGTACGATAAGCTACCCATGTTCGTGGTCCACAAGCACGCGCTTACGGTGTCCGGAGCTCGCGATCCCCGACGTGCGAGGCTACTGCATTCCATTCCTCCTCGTCCCGCATCGTGGTCTGGACCAGGACCGGGCGCGAGTGGTCGTCGCAGCCAATTGCCTCGACTAGGGCACGGCGGTGCTACGCCCAAGCGAGGCATAGCTGCACGGTAACACTACATTATTACTGATAAGAACTAACCAATTTTTGGATAGACTTAACGAATTGAGAAAGATTATGATGAATTTAAGAAGACTTAATGTCACTTATAAGCTTCTTATAACTTGAAATTCAATGTAGTCTTTCAATACATGCTTATTAATTATGAAACTTTCAGACGTTTAAAGTTGAAAGCTGTCTCAAGACAAAAATAAAAACAATTTAATTTCTTTAATTTCATCGTGTATTTTTAGTTTTATCGCAGTAAAAAAAATAAAACGTGAAGAGTAGAGTAAAAGAATTTGGTTGTATCTTTTATGCAACAAACTGTGACAGTTTTATAGATTGCCGCTTTTCGGTACATAAATTCAAGAAGACAGTAATAAAAATTAAATTGATTTGGAAAAAAGGAGACTATTTTGTTTCTAAGTTTGTGATAGACTTTCATTATCCAACACTTACTAAAACTATAATTGTTATAAAAACCTCGTTACTTTTAAAATGGAAATTCTATTCTCTGATTGTTATGAAAACCAAACGAATAATTTGCTTCCAGTTCATTTAGGAAGTAAAACTGTTTTTGTAACATAATTGTATTAAATCTTTTTTAATTTACACAAGTCTTTCTTAATTGTTGCTAGGCGTTGACCCAAGATTTTTTAACACAGAACATGTTGAGTAATAGGATCATCAGTTGCTTAGACTCTTCCTTACTGCTACTACTGTGTCAGGCTATGTTCGGGTCAGCTTCCAGTCTAACCAGATGAAGGTGAGTAAGTATTAGTGTTTTACATGGAGCAACTGCCTATCTGATTGCTTTAAGATTTTCTGGCTTTTGACCACTTGTAACGACTGTCAAAGCTGTTACAGCCGGGACCAGCTTAACGTGCTTTTCGAGGCACGTAGAAATCATGTTATGTTAGGATGGTCACCCATCCATGCCCCACCGACCTCAGCAAGCGTTGCTTAACCTTAAAAGTGAACCCTTGCGCTTGTTATTATTAAATCACGAGCTCCTACGATTAGCTTGATATAGACCGAAGTTTAATTTGGGAAATACAAAGCAATACAGAGAAGCGTCAGCCGACAGAAGTTGCACATCATAAACCTCACACAAAGGTAACAATAGACTTACTGTCGCACCCTTTACAAATACAATGAAAAGAAATAAAGTGAGGACAACACTAAGTTTATCTTTCAGAAAGAAAATTACTTGTGAGGCACCTACTTAATGGGTGGGTATTGTGACTTTGTTGTGTAAACTATTGTCTGTGCGGAACAGTGTTTCAGTCTACAACGTTTAATTTTTGAATAAATTGTCATGTTTGTGCGGACAGGAAAACAGACCAAACTTTTGTGAAAAAAGCTTTATAGCTTAAGGCAATTAAAGATACACCGTTATTTTGAAATCTAAGATAGATTATTTTATTTATATCGATATATAGTTTAAAATAAAACCTATTGCTCTGCTTAAATCTGAAAAACGTAATGCTTTATGTATAATAACAAACACGCGGCCGCAATAAATTAGTAAGAGTACCACTGTCAAAATTCAAAACGCCAAAAAACATCACCCTTATAACGATATGGCTAAACACGATCAAGTTCAAAAAATAATTTATTTATGGGATACATCAATCATAGCTTTTGATGATTCATTGTACGGACGCTACTGTTGATTTGACGCTATCATTATATCGAATTAATAAAATATCAACGATAAATGATGATTTTGTAATTAAATCTTATTACGGCAAAAAATAGGGCGTGAAAAGTGGGATTGGATTTTTCTTAACTTATAGATGACTAGCTTTTGTGCGTGGCTTCACTCGCGTAAATTCTTTTTAAAACCTCTTTAAAATAAATGTACTAATAATTTTGAAATTTGTTCAGTGGTTTTTAAGTTCAACCGTTTCAAAAACAAAAAAGGACTATACTTCCTGTGATGTCTCTGGTGCCGAGATAACTATAACTGATCGGTATTATTGGGTGCCCGGATTAAAGCTGCATGCTTATTTATGAATACCAAATATAGTTTTTAATTACATATCCATAAAGGCCTCATTTAGTTTAATTTGATTTATCCACGACATGATTCCTCCATCTCCCGGTCTCACTGCAGGTCTACCAGACGCACGGCTGGGTACCACCCACACTTGGTTGATATACCGTTTTGTCGTACCAAGCGCTTCTCCTCCACATTTATTGTGCACACAGCCACGCTGTGGAATTCTCAGCCGGCTTCTGTGAATTTCCACCTTTCAGACAATTCGAAAAATCGATGGATTATTTTTAGTAAACAGTTCAGTTGAGGAACTCGTGGATAAGTAATAATAACCGCACTGGATAGATTACTATATTAACATATCGAAAAGATATCATATCACACACCGTGATTAAAAAAGCACGTCAAGCCGCTGGTCCCGGCTGCTATTTGTACATCTTTGTTCTTGTCAAGGAGTATCGTGTTACGTAGCTAGCAGCTACTGGGTTGTGCAGGTCAGATAGGCAGCCGCTCCATGTAGAACACTGGTAGGTGCTCAGCTGTATCGTGTTACCTAGCTAGCAGCTACTGGGTTGTGGAGGTCAGATAGGCAGCCGCTCCATGTAGAACACTGGTAGGTGCTCAGCTGTATCGTGTTACCTAGCTAGCAGCTACTGGGTTGTGGAGGTCAGATAGGCAGCCGCTCCATGTAGAACACTGGTAGGTGCTCAGCTGTATCGTGTTACCTAGCTAGCAGCTACTGGGTTGTGGAGGTCAGATAGGCAGCCGCTCCATGTAGAACACTGGTAGGTTCTCAGCTGTATCGTGTTACCTAGCTAGCAGCTACTGGGTTGTGGAGGTCAGATAGGCAGCCGCTCCATGTAGAACACTGGTAGGTGCTCAGCTGTATCGTGTTACCTAGCTAGCAGCTACTGGGTTGTGGAGGTCAGATAGGCAGCCGCTCCATGTAGAACACTGGTAGGTGCTCAGCTGTATCGTGTTACCTAGCTAGCAGCTACTGGGTTGGGGAGGTCAGATAGGCAGCCGCTCCATGTAGAACACTGGTAGGTTCTCAGCTGTGTTGTGGAGGTCAGATAGGCAGCCGCTCCATGTAGAACACTGGTAGGTTCTCAGCTGTATCGTGTTACCTAGCTAGCAGCTACTGGGTTGTGGAGGTCAGATAGGCAGCCGCTCCATGTAGAACACTGGTAGGTGCTCAGCTGTATCGTGATACCTAGCTAGCAGCTACTGGATTGTGGAGGTCAGATAGGCAGCCGCTCCATCAAGAACACTGGTAGGTGCTCAGCTGTATCGTGTTACCTAGCTAGCAGCTACTGGGTTGTGGAGGTCAGATAGGCAGCCGCTCCATGTAGAACACTGGTAGGTGCTCAGCTGTATCGTGTTACCTAGCTAGCAGCTACTGGGTTGTGGAGGTCAGATAGGCAGCCGCTCCATGTAGAACACTGGTAGGTGCTCAGCTGTATCGTGTTACCTAGCTAGCAGCTACTGGGTTGTGGAGGTTAGATAGGCAGCCGCTCCATGTAGAACACTGGTAGGTGCTCAGCTGTATCGTGTTACCTAGCTAGCAGCTACTGGGTTGTGGAGGTCAGATAGGCAGCCGCTCCATGTAGAACACTGGTAGGTGCTCAGCTGTATCGTGTTACCTAGCTAGCAGCTACTGGGTTGTGGAGGTTAGATAGGCAGCCGCTCCATGTAGAACACTGGTAGGTGCTCAGCTGTATCGTGTTACCTAGCTAGCAGCTACTGGGTTGTGGAGGTCAGATAGGCAGCCGCTCCATGTAGAACACTGGTAGGTGCTCAGCTGTATCGTGTTACCTAGCTAGCAGCTACTGGGTTGTGGAGGTTAGATAGGCAGCCGCTCCATGTAGAACACTGGTAGGTGCTCAGCTGTATCGTGTTACCTAGCTAGCAGCTACTGGGTTGTGGAGGTCAGATAGGCAGCCGCTCCATGTAGAACACTGGTAGGTGCTCAGCTGTATCGTGTTACCTAGCTAGCAGCTACTGGGTTGTGGAGGTCAGATAGGCAGCCGCTCCATGTAGAACACTGGTAGGTGCTCAGCTGTATCGTGTTACCTAGCTAGCAGCTACTGGGTTGTGGAGGTCAGATAGGCAGCCGCTCCATGTAGAACACTGGTAGGTTCTCAGCTGTATCGTGTTACCTAGCTAGCAGCTACTGGGTTGTGGAGGTCAGATAGGCAGCCGCTCCATGTAGAACACTGGTAGGTGCTCAGCTGTATCGTGTTACCTAGCTAGCAGCTACTGGGTTGTGGAGGTCAGATAGGCAGCCGCTCCATGTAGAACACTGGTAGGTGCTCAGCTGTATCGTGTTACCTAGCTAGCAGCTACTGGGTTGTGGAGGTTAGATAGGCAGCCGCTCCATGTAGAACACTGGTAGGTACTCAGCTGCACCCCGTTAGACTGGAAGCTGACCCAAACATAGTTGTGAAGTAAAGGCAGGAAATATTAAGTTCATAATAAAAGTTCGACCTATTCAGGTTCCTGCAGATTAATATTTATGTGTATTTACACGCTTCTGAAAAGGTTTCCAACGTCGTTTTCACGCTCCAACCATTCCCAAGCTCATTGAATTCAAAACCCTGTCTCTTCTCCTCTCCTGTCCTCCTCCAAAATTAGCCCCATAATTACATTCTTACTTCTAAGCGTTTTTCCCTCATTCTCAGATCTCTGAAATAAAAGTTTATATCCCTTTACAAAGTATCTATCATTTTATTAAACTGAAACATATTCATTAGGTATAATAGTAATATACATAATTATAAAAACAAATATAATACACGCGAAAATAAAAGGGAAATTATAGGGCATCGAAAAATTCATCAACATCGCTAGTAATGGGAAAAGTGCCGAGAACACTGGCAGCATTGCCACGTTGAATGGCAATGCTTATTCTCTGTCCAAAGAAAAGGCCAGCCCTCTGGTCACTTGTGGAGTCGACTAAACGTTTGCTGATGTCACGAAATAGTCGATGCTCACTCGGACCCCATGATCCCAACGTTTCAACCCCAAACGGCTCAAACATATAGCACCCAATTAGGTTGTTGTATTTGCGCCGTTTGAGATTTTCTGCACCTGCAGCTGCCGCCCCAGCACAGCCCGCCGTACTGAAAAGATGGGATGGCGCAAGGGTGTCAACACAAGTAGCATCCCACACCAAAGGCCTACCCAACTTCCAAAGTTGAAAACATTTATGCCACCCATTATCAACAATAGCTGACATTGTTATTATACAATACAATAGCTGCATTTGACGCTGCTCTACAATATTAATGTCTGTCACAGGAAATTCCAAAACGAACAAATTTCAGATTTTATTATATCACTCCCTCACATCAAGCCAAACGACATGATCCATGATGATGTCAAATTACAGCATTATTTACATAATCACCCGCTCTGCTCAACCCCTAACATTGATACTTATATTGAATCTTAATTCACGCAAAACAAAGTCTTATCTCGGATGGAACGATATTTTCGGACATATATTTAGAGTTAAAGCGGCTTTTCTTCTGAATGTCTAATATTGAGATACTTTACATTTAAAATTATAGATGATAGTTTTCACGGAGGCACTCTCGTTCGTATTGTCCAGATTCGGGTCAATTTAGGAATGCGCCTTGAGTTTAGATTTAGAAAGATCTTTTTAAATTATCCTGTTGTGTTTGGGATTTGAGAAAATCTCCTGAGTGTATCTGACTAAATAAAGTTGTATTTTTTAAATAAAGTTCATCCAGGTGACTTTGGATCCAATTTCGCAGCGGATTAAGATTTTGGGGTTTTCTTAGGGTAAAAGTCCTCGCCGGATCGAGTTTCACAAGCGTTCGCAAGTTCAAGCGACTCAAAGAGTATTACGCAGCAATGACGGTGTCCGATAGGGTCAATGTCCGCCGGGCGTGCGGGAATCTTCCAACGGAATATCGCGGTCGAAACAACAGTCTGTAAGAGTCAGGCACTCCCTTCCCCTCCACCCACAGCGGCAGGAGTCATTAGCTGAAATTATTATAATTGTTGTATTATTGTTGTTGTATTCAAATAAAACATATGCAGTTAATTATAATGTAAATTATTTACACTTTATGCACATAGGTACCGAGTTGGACTTAATGCTGAAGGCATTCTCTGCCAGACAACCAAGGGTGGTGAACAAATAGCGAGTGTGTTGTTCCTTTTTTTAGTTTTTTAGTTATGAAAATGAAGTGTCAACAGCCTAATGGCTAAGGTGTCGGACTTGTGATCGAGAGGTCGCGGGTTCGAACCCCACCTTTTGCACTATTGCTGTGAACCCACTCCAGACACAAGCATAATTAGCTTAGTTGGAGGGGTCAACAAGATTGCTAGTAATGTGAACTCTACCCACATCGCTGGTAAACTTTAGTAAAAAAAAATTGTACGTATCTAAAATCAATCTTACGTTGTATCTAAGAATCCGTTTATAATTGAAAAATTACATTTCAACATATGTACAAGGTCAAAATACGTACTGATTTAAAATTAAAAAAATATAAACATCACTAATAACTTACGATATTATAGCTGTAATGTAATCTGCCCAAGAGCACAGCATTACCACGTTGTACGTCGTCAGCAATGAATAAAAGCTAGCCCTTGGGCCACGCGAGGTGTCAAACAGAGTTTTTGAAAAGGCTGCGAGAGTAAAGTCTTCACGCCCGCCCCGAGGGTTTCCACACAAGACGGCTCAAAATTAAGTTACCAAGTAAAAAAGTAACAAAAAATCTAAAAAACCCGACTGCTCAACTGAAAAGCAAGATTTATTCTATAAAGCAGTTCCGCTTATTTCATTTACTACCGCTTTCTCATCAATCGTACAGCAAAGAAAAATGATTTTTACATAATCCTCTTGAATATTGATTGCAGTTTCTCGATTCTTGCAGGCATTTACTACAGATGGTATTCATTTATTTAGATTAAGATATTATTACAATCGATGCTTCACTGATATTTTTACTTTATACTTTAAGAGTTGAGGAGCTCGTGGATATGGATAATAAAAACAGTATGGCTCGGTCTTCAAGGTTTAAAAGAACGCTTGAGGTCGATCCGCGGATGGTGGATATACTTATCGAGATTCCCCATTGCTTCAAAAAACACGTGAAATCTACATCTTTGAGAGTCGTTACAGGTAGTCAGTAACAAGTAGACATCTTGCATCAGTCTTGCCAAAAGATACTGTGTTGCCCAGCTACTGTGTTGTGGAAGTTAGATAAGCAGTCGCTTTATGTAAATTAAGGTGCATCCGGGTAGATTGAAAGTCCAGGTGGTGATGAATGTTTGGCACATCTTATTTTAGTTGTGAACACCGAAAGCAAAAGATCGCACGACCGTTCATCAACAGGGTGGACCTGTCAAGCGAAAGGATCGTCGTCCTCTGAATTCGGCGCGATTAAAAGCGACCGGTGGAGGCAGATCATCCGCTCGAGATACAACCCTTTTTTTGTTGGAAAAATCTTCATATGAATCCGGAGTGGAAGGGAGTATATGACTTCGACTTGCTAAAAACCCACCCTGATCCTTCAGTTGTCCTTGCGTTCCAGGGTCGCGGAATCTCGTTAGAACATTCCCATAACCCCATAAAGTATCGGGCCCCGTCAGTGCTGCTGACTACCCTTTGCGGCGCGCGTGGAACACGACGCGCCGCTGACTCGGACCTGGTCCTTACCGAAAGGTGAGCTATGCCTGTTCATCGTCCGCAAGCCCGCGTCTATGGTGGTTGGAGATCGGCACACGATCCTCAAAGCCCGGGGCGTCTCCCACGGCGGTCAGGACGTGAGGAAGAAGGAGACAACTGCATCCCATTCTCCCTCGCCCCGCACCATGGCCTGAACCAAGGCCGGACGCAACAGGTCGCCGCCACCGATCGCCTTCACGAGGACATGGCGGTGCTCCGCCCATGCGGGGCACACCTCCACTGTATGCTCCACCATGTCCTCCGGATTTTCCCCACAATGACGAAACCCGGGCGTGTCCTCCCGTTGAATCCGAAAGAAATACCTCTTGAAACAGCCATATCCGGTAAACATCTACGCCTGGCGGAAGATGAGGACGCCATGGCGTCTCTCCAGCTACTGCACAAGGAAGGGACTTATCATTGCGTCGAGATGCAGCCCTGATGCCATAATCCTCGGACATGAGGGACCGACCAGACAGAGACTCAATTTTTACGTTAACTGGCACATAAGGGAACATTACAACAACAACAACTTAAAATACACGTGTATTATAAGTTGATCTATATATTATTTGCTTTGTAATTTACACAAGCCTTACTTATTAAATAATCGAATTTATACTTTACATAATTATTGTTGATGCCTAGTTAATGACTTGAGTTATATTTTTTTTATTTCAATATTTAAATTTAAATAAATATGTTTGAGTACTAAGTACAACTTTTGTGAACCGTGGGAAATAGTCAAAGTTTATGAGAAAAATCATACAGGAGATAAAATTTATTTTCTTACGACATTAAATATTCATAAACTTACTTGTTTAATCTCAAAATCCCCGAGGCTTACGTGTTAGTAACAACATTATTGCCATAAGTAAACATATTCAAGAAACATTGCAAGTTTCAACCTCGGAACAAACTTCTTTTCAACAATTTACGCTCAAGGCACGAGTTTTACTAAACACAATACACTCGCATATTTCACGACAAAACTCTACACGATTTTTTTTTCTGTCGTAAACTTATTATCTACCGGCTGTAACTCGATTTGCACTAACATTCGCAGTGCTACAGTAAACAAAGCTATAATATCGAGTAACACAACAATCTATCCAAAACAAAAGTCCATAAATCTGTAGATCGTTTTGTTTTTTTCTTTGGTTTTATGAATATTCCCAAATAAAATATGATTTGCTCTGAACAGCAAAATATTCAAAATGCGAGTTATATTTTGTAGGTATTGCCGTCGACCTAACTTAGAACTTTTATGGATGTCTTTTTATGATATTTATGAGAACTACAAGGATCATAAAGATATACTTGTAGTGAGAAAGGGGAGAATTTATTGAAGGCAGGAAAAAGGGAAAAAAGGGATCTTAACATTAACAAGTTATAAGAATACTAGTAAAAAATATATATATATGTTCAAAAATCGTGCGCACTTACGACACAGCGATTGGTTGTCCACGGATGCCGCCGACCAATCACCGCCGAGCTACGCATCAACTAATATTTTCCTATTTTCAAAAATGTTTTCTGCTTTTCTCTGGTTGATTCCGATCACATCACCACATCGGACGCATCTTTATTCTAATCTATACCTAATTGTAATCTTCGCGATACACTGTTTTAAAGAAATTCCTGGTGTCGACTACGTTATTTAAAGAACCTTCAGTCTCCACATACGCAGCAGAGCTGAAATCTCAATAATATATAAAAGAAAATAAAATATACAAAAATGTGTACAACAAAAGATAATTAGACGTGTTTGATACGTCTTAAAGCATTCCATAAAAACATTTGATTCTTTTTAGATCTGGCACCCTCTTAATCAAATTAGAATCTTCTAAGTTTTGCAACATCAACTCAGAAATGCTCAAATTCATATACGTTTCGTTTTAATAATCATTTTTGTTTGATTACTTATTCACTGAAGAGAGTAATCTAAGGTCAAATTTAGACAGTAAGAACTTGGACGTTTGTAGTTTCTGCTTTTGGAGGATACAGTAAAATAGTATAAATTGCTTTATAACTTTGACAATGACGTGTGAGTTGTGTTTTATAAAATGGTTTTTTTCATTATGACCTCTTTAGTTTTCTTGAAGCGGTTCTTATACCTGTGCAATCGCAAAATATTAGGTTAATTGCCTGGAGTGAACAGAACTCAAACATTGTTTTATTATTAAGACTTTAAAACCGCTTGTACAGAACTGAATTAGTTATAATATTTTATGAGGCAACCTGCACTAAAGCAAAATAGCGCCAATTATCACAGGGTTAAAGGACGACTGTGCTGTTGGTTGGGATAGTATAAGCAATATTAAGATCCTGAAAAGGTTCATGCATATTTTTGTTCCTCCTTTAACATATATATTTCAAATCTGCCTCTCTGAAGATATCTTTCCTAAATTCCTTAAAAAGGCTGTAGTCGTCCCTATTTATAAATCTGGTAGCAAAGATCTAGTTTGCTAATTACAGACCAATACCATTACTTTCGTCGCTATCTAAAATACTTGAAAAGATTATAAATAGCCGACTAGTTAACTTTCTCGAAAAGACACATTATCTTTCACCCTTCCAATTTTGTTTCAGAGCCAAATTATCAACAGCTGACGCGGTGCATAGCCTGACTAATTATTTGACACAGGAACTAGGAAGAGGTAACCACACCTTAGGAATCTTTCTTGATCTAGCCAAGGTATTTGACACTGTTTGTACGACTTCGCTCTTACACAAATTAGAGGCACTTGGTGTAAGAGGAACGCAGCTAAAACTTTTCGCGGACTACTTAGATGATCGGCATCAATGTGTTAAGCTAGATAATATTACGAGCAATTATCAAAAGAACATTGGATTTGGTTTGCCTCAGGAAGTATTTTGGCCCCCACATTGTTCTTAATATATATTAACGACCTATGCAACATTCATTTAGATCAAAGCAAAATAATATCATACTCCGACGATACCGCACTTGTATTTACCGCCACAACTACTGACAGTACTGACGAACTATATGAGAAAGCGCAGTCAGGATTTAATGTAGTAAACAACTGGTTGAGACATAATTTACTCACATTAAATGCTGACAAAACAAAATACATTCATTTTGTCATGCGCAGACCTCAATACGCTACTTCTAACCCTCAGCTATACGCCCACGAATGCATAACACCGTCTCTGAACATGTGTAACTGCCCTACTATATTTCCTACTAACAACATAAAATACATCGGGATTACAATTGATGATACACTTTCCTTCCGACACCATATTAAAAACTTAGTCAATCGAGTCCGTAAATTAATATTTGTATTTAATTAAGTACGATCAATCGCGGACTCCAAACTAATCACGCAAGTATATCTGGCCCTATGTCTATCTATAATTCAATATTGCATTACTTCATGTGGGTGGCGCTCTGAAAACAAATATACTACCTTTTGAACGACAAAGGACGATCTTAAAAGTTGCAACCTCCCGCCCCTTTCTCTTTCCTACATCCCAGTTATATAAATCCTGTAATGTACTAACAGTCCGTCAACTTTTCATAATGCACATAGTTCTAAAACAACATACAATGCTTACACTATAATTCACACATTACTAAAAAGAGACGGAAAGATATAGTCTGCATCTCACATCCGACCTCAAAGTTTATCTTTACAAATAGATTTTTTCGTCTTTATAGTGGACCTACTATTGTATAATAGATTAAGTATAATCTTAAATATATATAACTTAAATTATTTTAGTTGTAAAAAAGCAATATGTAATTATTTAAAAAATATGACATAATAGAAGAGTTACTTGCAATATGCAAATAGAATGTTAAACACTAGGAACACATATTTAACTATTATTATCTAGATTTAGTTATAGTTATTTCATGGATTATATACACCTACCACTTAAGATAGTTTGTACGTCATCGCCTGAAGCACATGTTTTTAACATAGTACAGGCAAATATGTTAATTTTCCTTAATTTAACGAATTCTTAAGACTTTTATTGTAACTGTATTTTGCACTATTTCTTAAATTAACAATTTATTTATTTAAAAAAAAATTAAAGCATGTTATTGTTTCCTTGGAAGATGTGGAGGCCTTAAGTAGGGGACTCAACTTGTGTCCATATAGTATAGGTAATTCTATTTTATGTAAAGGAAGCAAATGTTAATAAACTATTTCACACTAAAGATCAGTCACACTACAATAATTTGAAATTGTAAGCAAAAATTTGCTTGTGTATTCAACACTTTTCTTCTATACACAGTAGTATGCGAGTAGTTTTCTGTTGAACGAAACTCTTATACCTTGCAGATAAAGCACAAGCCTCCATCAGCAAGCTAGCTCTAGACATGTTAAGCATCAAATACTTTGACCAAATATTTTCTACACGACCTCTCCGATTTTCAGTCAATTTGTAAACCAAAGGTGATCTTGCCGAACAAAGCTTCCGGGGTGACTCAGAAACCTTCTTGCGCAAGAATAAATGTATGTAAAATTCAAACAACCGCTCCAAGCAAAATCGTGTCTTAAAACCAACGTTTATAGTTCACACGGTTTTAAAGAATCTCATAGACATGGTGACATTCAATGATCAGATCACATATAATAACAGCCGTCCGGGACATGCTCAAGGTTAAGCAACGCTTGCCAAAGTCAGCCCGTGGATGGGTCATCATCTTAACATATCGAGTTTTCCACGCCTCAGTAGGCATGTTAAGCCATCGGTCCAAGATGGCATTTGTACATCTTTGATTGTCGTTTCGGTTAGCCAGAAAATCTTACTCTAGTCTAGCCAAGAGCTATCGTATTACCCAGCTACTCGGTTGTAGAGTTCAGATAGGCAGTTACTTCATATATTATTATTTAGCCATGAGCTGCATATGAAGGCACCCAAAGGACGGGGCCGTAGATTTACGTGCCACGTTTAAGCACCTGTGGTCGAGGAGCGGGCCCCGTCACCTCTCGAAGTGACCCCTTATTACAGGATCGTAGTGACTTCCAACGCGTTTATCCCTGTGAATTACCGATACATTACACATCATTTTGCATACAGCTCAACAGAAGTTTGAGTCCACAATTGACAGACGTTTTTTATGTACAATGGTTACCTAAGGAAACACAACTAATTAGGTTCAAAATTAAGGTAGTCCAGTTGTAAGTAGACAAACAGAAAAAAATAAGAGTAGTGTTTAACTATTTGTTTGCACAGAATTATGTAAAAGGAGGAATCAGTGCAATACTGTATTTAAAATTGTGCTTTGAATTAAAATGTAGCAATGAAGTTACTCAAAACTGTTACAGGAGAATTTAAATGCATACAAAAACTGCCACTTTTAATGGTAGATGATAAAAAAACATATTATTTAAAATATCTGAAAAGTCTGAATCTTTGAAAAACTAAAACACAGAGACAGGCAGCGTAAAATATGTCATGGCCAATTACAGAGATAATGATTAACAGACAAACATAGATAAAGAAAACATTTCATCGAGTTTTTATTTCATTGATGGCTGCTCTGCGTGTCGCAGTTTTGATTCCCGCCCGGAGCAAAATAAATGTTTGTCTAGTCTACAGATACTTAGTTGTTCCGAATCTGGATGCAGTGCTGCAAGTTTTTTTTTACAACAGTTATCAGAAAGTCAATAATATAAAATCAGTGTGATCATAATGTACCTTATTCAATCATTCAAGAGTACCATGCTACAATCTTCTTGGCGAAAATGAGTTCCTGCAACAACGAACAAATCAACTAATTAATTTAAAAATATTCCTTTTCTGATACTAAAACAACTCAATTAACGATATTGGAGAATGGCAGACAAACTTTGTACGTTCGCAATTCGTCTGCACGCTCGCTAGTAACTCTGAAACTAGTTAGCTACTAGCAGAGATAAATGGCTACTGTGGCGAGGATATACTTGTACCAAAGTGTTGTGTTAATCTGATTGAAATTTTGTGTTTGAATTGGAGTTTTTGTGTGGAAGTTTTACTGAAACATTGATACTGAGGCTGGGTTATTAGATATGGTGAAATTTATGAAATTTAATAATTTATCGTTGATAACTAACTAGGTGTTTTTACCAATTGAGTCTCATTTTTTACTCTTAAAAGCTTGTTTTAGCTTTAGTTAATGCTGAAACACGTATTATTCGGTCCTTACATGCATGTGCAATTGAATCACACATTTGAATTACACTTTATTCGGAAATGAAATAATAACAATTAAATAATAATTTAACTTAATTGAAACTAAGGAGTGGAATTCTCTGGCGCAGTCGGAGTTTCCTGATAGCTATGACCAGGGAGTCTTTAAGTTAACAGTGAATAGGTTGGTTCTAGGCAAGCGTGCTTCATCTTTGACCACATCATCGCTCAGGTGAGATGGTGGTCAAACGCAAGACTATCAAAAAAAAAACTAGCACCTGCCCGCAACTTCATCTGCGTTCTTACTTAGATTCTGAAAATTTTTATTTAATTTAACTACATATCACAATTCACAGCGAATGAATCTTTGCATGAAAAATCGTGCAGACAAATTCAGAGCCGTAGCTAGTGGTACATATATTATTTGGGTATATATTTTATTTCATAAAACCATTTTCTTTATATATAATTCTAGCAAAAGCTTCACTATATTTCATCCTACCTCTGTGTCCGCACTAAATTATTCATCCAGAATTTCGAACTCTAAGAAGAATTGTATTTTTTGTGGGTTAGTCCCCCTATGCTCGACTCATAAAGTACCTAAGAAAAAGTTTCGCTATGCACGAATTTTTAACGATCCTGCGTTAACAACGGAAACTACAGTTCGAAAGAAAAGTGTTTGAATTCAAGTTATTAATGTAGCTCTGCTCGCTTAATTATTCAATTCAATTTATATATTACAAGTTTTTATGACTCATTTGTTAGTAGCACTTATCCTATGTTAGTAATATTATAATAATAATTTAATCGAAACTTAAATACACTAAATTAATTTGAAGAACTACATACATATACAAACGTGTAATTTAAAGGGTATATACATACCAAGTGCACGGCTTCTTTGGATGATAACAAACGAGATGGCAAGGGTTCTGTAAACCTATGTCTACATGTGTGGAACTTATTAGAAATTTCAATACATGGATACCAGAGACCGAAATTTCCAAATTAAGAAGAACGCAGATAATTATCGTGTGCAAGTGGCGTGGAAAGTTATTGACCCTCGTAGTGCTGTGACACGTTTGTTATGATTGGTATTCAAGAAAAATATGAAACCGATAGTTTGGTAACAATTCTTTGAGTCACTTATTTTGAGCTGAAACTGTGCATAGAGACTTCATATCAGATGTTGTCTTCAGCCCTTTTGGATAGATATGGGGTTTCCGTTACACGTTGTATAGAGGCTGAACTGTACGACGCTTTACCGCGGCTACACCATTCCATAGGAAATGACGCAGCAGCGATTCACATACGAACAGTCTAGCCTGCTTGCGATTAGGGACAGGATCCTGTTGTTACTGCCCCGCACCCTACATACCAGGGATGCACAACGTTTACGCATTGTGGCAAAGAAACAATCCACATGTGCGTCCGCGAACATTCCTGAGGCGCTGCAGTAGCGGGGCAGTCTCAACAGAACCCTGAATGCATTATTGTATTGCACATGGAGGGCACTATACGGTTGTTGAGTGTACCTAGCCCACAGGCTGCTCATGTAGAACGTAGTGCAGTACGCTCTGGAAAGAGTAATTTTAACTTCTACTGAACAACGAGCAAACCTGCGGGCCAGCCTGTTCACTCGAACCGACAAAGCCCTCCGCGCACGTTCAATGGCCTCATCGTCCTTCAGGTCAGGGGTAAGTACATGGCCTAGATATTTAAACTTGTATGCCCTCTTTAATGGCATACCATTACCATTAAGGTAAACTGGTGGTACATAAACAGGATACCTACCCCTGGCTCCAAAGACCATGGGCTCACTTTTCTTACAGTAGTAAATTAGACCATGAGAGTTAGCATACTCCTCACAGATAGCCACCAGCTTTCTAAGGCCACAGATTGACGCACTCAGCAGCACCATGTCATCTGCGTAACTGATATTATTAACACAGACTCCATCTATATAACAACCGACCCTGATGCTGCTGAGCCTGCCAATCAACGCGTCGACACGTAGGTTAAGAGGTTTTGTCTCGTTTTGAAAATCAAAACAGTTAAAATGACAGATATGGATAAACGAGTTTCATAGCAATTCCAAGTTTACAATTCCTAATTTCGGTTGAAGTAAGAGTAATTATGCGATCGCCGCATTCACAACAATAATAATAAATCAAAGTCTGGTATGATAACTTCAGCCGGATTGTTAAATTGTGTTTTTTGCATTTTCAATGATTTATTACTGTACCGATATAATATAATTTTTACTGATTTGTAATCGGGAACATTTACGTTTTTCTTGCACTCACTAATGGCTGTTTGAAATTCATTGTCTTTAATATTTGGCTCGCATTGTTCGTCGTGTTAATATTCTTGAACGATTGCATAACTTACCGTGTCAAGCATCAGTTTCCCAGTGCATTTAATTTTATTTCTTTTATTTAAACAATGCCAAATAATAGTACTTTTGTTTTAGCGAAGCTTGAGGTATTTGTACCCGGCACGACGTGGTGGAAAACCATTAATACTGTTTTTATCGCATATGTTTTTCCACCATGTCCACTAACTGTCTATTATTTTAAAACTTAATACCAAACCACTTGAACAACTTGCATCCGACATTGTTAAAGAAGAAATAGCCTAAATCTAACCTTATCAGAAAGTTGCAGCTGCAAGGTAATAATGCAATCAAATTGTCTTTACCTATTCACATAATAGCGAAAAAGAAGGAAATTAGTGATTGTTTTGGCTCCCCTGATAAAACTATTTTAGTATACATATTATGTAATGAGGATCAGAAATAGGGTAATATAGGTAATATAAATCCTGGGTTTTTTTAAATTTACTTCAACAACAAAATAATATTACACTGTATCAGTTTTCCTCAGTAATGTACGTGATTTTGAATTCGTGCATAGCGAAACTTTTTTGTAGGTATTTTACGAGTCGAGCATAGCGGGACTAGAGCATAGAGAGACTAACTCTTTTTGTTTTCTTCCAAAGAGATCGGATATTAAAGGGAAATAAGACACATGAAATAGACGAGTGAATCAGTGAATGTTATTTACTGCAACGCTCTCTTCCGCAGAATTAGGTAAGTCATGAATTATTTTTGTATCGAATATGTAAATTTTATAAACATAATTTTAATGTTTCTGTAACACTTGGTTACTTCAATAAATTAATTAAATTATAATTATTAAGATTTTTGACACTTCACTTGCTTTTTGACTATTAACCCAATTTGAAAAATCAGAATAACTGAATCGTAAACAAACGGTCTCTAAATATAAAAATGTAAAGAGGTAACTTTCATAAATACCGTCCACTTATCATTCCTACCATGCTGTACAGGTACCCTAATAAATTGTACAGATAGAAAACTCCTACCCGATGATTTTAGGACAATGAAAACACAAGGAGTCGAGGCTAGCCCAGTCCCTTATATTTACATTCATCGAGGGTCTGTAAGTCAGCAACAAAATGAAGACATTAAAATTTAAAGACATACATTTTGAGTTTCATCCTTTAATTACTGCAAAGAATATCTTAGTTGGTGCGAATTTATTCCACTACTTATCATGAGGAGGCAGTTGTCTTAATCTCAACTCGTACAATTGGTCAACTGGAAGCAGTTAAGGGAAAGTTCTCAACATCTGTATAAGCCTGGCTGGAAACGTTGTAATTCTACCAACTTCGGTTTTTGTTTTTGTTACGTTCTGTGTACTTGGTATTCCAATTAACTTTAAAGTTTAGCGCGACATTTTGTTTAAGATGAAATATAATGGTCGCAGTCTTTAATTACAGTTGATTAAGTTATTACGTTGGACATGGAGTCGTGAAGTTGCTGGTAACATGTAAGTGGAAGTATAATACTTTGTTTAAACATTATGTTTTCTTGTAGCTATGAAGCTTAGTTTTTTTTTTTTTATAAAGTAGTGTAAGTATGTCAGAATATAAAAGATAAATAGTTCAAAGTAATATAGCTTTTCTTGTTTTTTGCTGTATCCGAAAAATGAGTTATTTGATGATAATACACATACTTCTTGAGTGGAAGAATAAAGTTACAGCACACAATCGTTCAATCACTGCATCAAATGTCTTTTCAAATAGAGATGAAAAAATCAAACAAACGACATAACATAATTAGCCTATAACGTTCCCGCTGCTGGGGCACAGGTCTCCTCTCTTTGGCTCAAAAACTTTAGTAAATTAATACGATTAATCACGATTAAACTTTGTTTACAAACCTACCTGAACATAGACGATGCGACCATACGTTCGATAGATACATCAACGAGGATGAACTAAAACTTTCCTTTGTGCGCAGAGACAACTTCGTACAATCGTCGAGTGAACAACACTGCCGTCGAGTTTCAACGCCAATGCTTCTCGATTGCACATGATTGTGAGAATAAATTGATCGTTCTATAACTTCGAGTTCGTCTGTTGTACTCACTATCGTAGTCTATTAAAGTGAGATTGTCGTTCATCCTCGTCCGTCTCTAGAGGATTTTATTGCATTTATATATGTATATTGATGAATCTATTTAAGGGAGGAGCTTGTGGCTAAATAATAACAACCGCACAGGCCGATCTTGAAAGACGATCATACTTGGCAAGGTCGGCCCGTGGATGGGTGACTATCTTAACTGATCGAGTCGTAACCTACTGGTAATCAGAAGCCAGAAATTCTGACACTTCTCTTGACACACGTCTTGCTGTGGCTTGCGGCTTGCAGTAGTGGGGTGACACGATTCCGGGATTCCGATACCGGCACAGCGGACAGAGCTCCGGCGCAATCTCACGGCGGCATGGAAAGAGCGGCTGTTGCAACCGAGGGCTGGGCACGCCGTAATCGCGGTGGTAAGAGAGACCCCTCTTTGAGGAGTGGCTTGAGAGACGCCACGGCGTCCTCACCTTCCGCCTGACGCAGGTGCTAACCGGACATGACTGTTTCGGGAGGTACCTATTTCAGATACAGCGGGAGGACACGCCCGGGTGTCGTCATTGTGAGGACCACCCGGAGGACACGGTAGAGCACACGGTCGAGGTGTGCCCTGCTTGGGAAGAGCAGCGCCGTGTCCTCGTGGAGGCAATCGGCGGTGACCTCTCGCGCCCTGCCCTGGTTCAAACCATGGTGCGGAGCGAGAGGGAATGGGATGCAGTCGCCTCCTTCTGCGAAGCAGTCATGCTAGCGACAGAGGAGGCCGAACGCACGAGGGAGAGGCAACTCTCTTCCTTGCGTCCCAGCCGCCGCGGGAGACGCCCCGGGCGTCGGGGATCGCGAGCCTATTTCCGGCCACCGTAGGCGCGGGCCTGCGGACGGCGAGCAGGTGTCGATTACCGTCCGGTAAGGCCCAGGCTCGGGTCGGTGGCGCGTCGTGTTCCACGCGCGCCTCAAAGAGCTGTCAACACTAGTGACGGGGTCCTATAGGGCCATTGGCTGCCGGGGTTGCAAGAATGTTTTAGCGAGATACCGCGGCCCCGGAACTTAAGGGCACCTGAAGGAACAGTGTGGGTTTTTAGTCAGTAGAATTCTGACACTCCCTTCCGCTCCACCCAGAGCGGGAGAAGTCATTCGATGATTTTCCCACCCAGACAAAAAAAAAGCCACAACTCATCTAAATAAACAAAGAACCAATAAACATTGAAAAGGAATAATAATAGTACTGCTTGTTTTAAGTAACAATTCATTAAGCGCCTCCGCTTAACCAGTCGCGCGTCTCTAGCTAATCGACTAAAATCGGCAAAACTTGGCCAGTGTTGACACAGTCAGTGCTTTGTCACGGTGATTGATTGAATTTGCAATGATCTTACAACAAATTAGATCCGTGGTTCTATTTAGAGAAGACGGCGGAAGGACGAGGAAATTCTTTAGTATAACATACTGCTAATTATTTTTTGATTTGGTAGAGTAATATGAATTTTTGTTATGAGTCCTGAGCAGTGGCGGCCCAATGTTAATTTGTTGAACTAACTGCTTGTAAATCATGACTTTAGGGTTAAAAATATTAATTTCTTAAAATAATTACAAGCCACTTAAAGTATAAAGTATTCATGTAGCTTTAATCTAACATTACCTACGATTTGTAGGTAGGTCGTGAGTTCGAACCCAAGCAGCCACAAAACTTTGTGTTATTTTCATCATCACTACCTACTGCTCTTCAAGCAATCAAGAAAAACAAACTGAAGAAACCGGCATTACCTAGGACCGAAAAGTTCGAAGACATACAACATCCTCCACCTCGTACAGGGCCCGCGTGCTGGATTTCGGCCCATTTCTTAAAGCTAAAAGAGGTAAGCAAATTTCTTAAGAAATAGAAAGTTAAAATGCTGTAATAAAATTCATTAATTCCCCTTTTACTATGATTCATTAAAAGTGGCATTTCTGATCTTGTTTGTTGTACAAAGTTTTTAAAACCATAGTGGGTTTTGATAGCTTCTGGGGATATCGATGAGAACGGCCATGGTTCTGACTGAATGGCATTATCGACTATGTACCTTAATATTATTTGTTTTGGACAAAGGGGAATTCGTTGTATGTTAGCTAAATGTATAAGGTGTTGCGGAAAAGGTTCATGTTTAGTTTTTTCACGCCTAATGCTTTGTGGTTGTTTTCGTTCAATTTACGTAAGTTTTAGCTAACTACAGCACAAGTATATGTCCATCATTGCTTCTTTTAGATTTTTTTGAAATTTCCTTGACTCAAGGACTGAGTTTTACTTTGACCAGATGCTAACACGCACTTTACCATACAACGCGGCAATATGCCCAGTTTACCAGCATTACCGGCAGACATCATTAAGGACATTTTTTGGCGATAAAAAACTTAATTTGTAGATTAATAAAAAGTTACTTTACTCAAAAACATCCAAGTATTATGGTCCTACAAAGAAACCAGGTATGTTTTTACAACATTTTAAACTAAACCAGGGGTTACCAAGAGGTCAAAATTCGGTCAATGTTAAAATAACTTGAAGTGCATATTTCTCTATGTTAACTTTAAATTTTTCAGATTTCATAAGGCTAAGCGGCTTAGCTCAAGGGTACTTCAAGGACAAATAATTAAAAATAACAAAAGTGCTTGTTGATTTCTCCCAACAGGCAATCATGATACAATATTAAAACTGTGTACACACATTCTAGCTACAACGTTACTACTGCTGATGTATTTTATATTTCCATGGCTGATACACTTGCCTCCTCTCTATGAGCCGTAGTGTACCACACAGGCGCAGTGCGGGTTGATAGCTCTCACATGTCTTCGGATTTTCATTCGTAGGACATGCCTCCTTATGATATAGTCCTCCACCGTTTTCAGAGCTATAGAGATAATGAAAATTGCTTAAAGTTACGTGCCGGTCTGGGTCCGACCTAAGCACGTAAATCGCTCCTGTAACTACTGGGTCATCACTGTAAAATTGTGTATACAGCTGTCGTTTATCAAGGCAATATTCAGTAAATTGAATTTCCAATTTTCATCTTAAACAAAGAAAATCACAAGACATTTTAAATCGTCACTATAATCGCGATCTTTACAGCTATTGACGCCCTTATATGTAAAAAAAAAAAAATAAGAACCAGCGGACCCTGTCCGTCCTTCTGCTAAAAATTGTTACCTATGAATCTAATCGAAAAATATATACTCGTTTCTTTTGTAGATGATAATAATTGTAATGTTTTGGGAATAATTATAAGAAACTTCGGTTCTATTTTAAATTTATAATTTTTCTTTATCATTCAACTTTAATATTTTGTGATTTTGATCGGTCCAGGCGTCTCCGCCGAAACTTACTGCATTTGTTTCATCTCACATCAGATCTAAAAGACTATTTTCACCAAGACATTGGTCCCCCTTAATACTTCCATTTAATATTTTCAGTTGATAAATACTATATGAGCGCTTAATCCAATTCCTGTGCCAGTTATAGGACCTACATACCTACCTTCATTCTATCGTTAAAGTAGACTTCACAAACCAAATGTGTAGTTTCTCTACCCCAGCATGGACACGTTAACAAACCTTGAGTTTGAACTTTTGGATTCCAGTGTGAGATCAAGTCTATATTCATATCTGTCAAGATGGGGAGAATGTGTAATTAAAGTAGAACTTAACGAATTATAGACTAGAAAAGGCAGAGCTATCATTGCCAAAAATTATAAACGGTATAGCCTCCAATGCTTAACTTTTTGAATATTATATTAAGAAAGTTCCTCAGTCAGCCAGACTTCGTTTTATTATATTAACATAAAAGGAAAGTTAACGGTCAGATGATTGGACTTGACTAGTTAGTTGAAGACAGATTTCAAAATGAATGCCGCAATGGTTTTATAAATACTTCTCTGAGTATCATGTCATCTCATCTATACAACGTGTAACGGAAACCCCATATCTATCCAAAAGGGCTGAAGACAACATCTGGTATGGAGTCTCTATGCACAGTTTTAGCACAAAATAACTGACTCAAAGAATTGATACCAAATTATAGGTTTCATATATTTCTTGAATACCAATCATAACAAACGTGTCACAGCACTACGAGGGTCAATAACTTTCCACGTTACTTACCAATAACACGATAATTCTTTTCATTCTTCTTAATTTGAAAAATTCGGTCTCTGGTATCAGTGTATTGGAATTTGTAATAAGTTCTACACACGTAGACTTATGATTACAAAACCCTTGCCATATCGTTTGTTATCATCCAAAGAAGCCATGCACTTGGTATGTATATACCCTTTAAATTACACGTTGTATAAAGGGGACTTGATAGAAGCGTTATATTTAAGATATGGATAACAGTTAAGACATAGGTTTTCAAATCACATACATATTACGTTTTTCCTTTAAAAACCTAAACCTATTTTGGGTAACAAGCTTAGGTCAGAAAAAAGCCTTTTTTCCTGTTTAAATATAAACCTACTACTACTACTGTTTTGACACGGTCAGCGTAAAGGTTGTACGATTGACCGCCACGCTGGTTATCGCGGGTTCGATTCCCGCACCGGAATAAATATATATATGGTCTACAAATACCTAGTTGTTCCGCGCCTGGGTTTTTGTGTAAATGCATCATTAAAATGCACTCACACACACTATAATCTAGCAAGGTTTTGTGTGAACCGTCCTGCAGCCACCTCTTCGTTCTGCTATAATCATCCGCTCCGTTTTCACGACTCGCAATCTCCGTCATCTCCTGTGCTCTTAGGGTTCCGTGTCTCCAGCAGATTTTTATAATTTATTTTATAAATCCTGTTCATTTTTCTTCACTTTGATTTCTTTCCTGGTCATATTCCCTTTTAAAAGCGTGCTTCCTCCTAAATAGGCAAGCAACTTATTAACCAACCTTACATTTCCCTCTGCCCAGGGAAACCGTAACGTTACACTATCTTAACATGTCTAGATTCATCCGATGGTTCCGGCTGTCATTTGTACATATTTGGCAGTCGTTACGGTAGTCAGAAGCCAGACAATCTACCTCTAGTTTAACCAAGGAGTGTTGTAATACCCAGCTACTGGGTCGGATAGGCACTCGCTCTATGTACTTGGCTGGATCCGGTTAGACTGGAAGCCGACCCAGATAGTTCGGAAAGGCTATGTTTTTTCTTCTATCAACTTTTTAATACAATACTATTTTGGAGCGGTCTAAAAAGTACTTACTCATGTATTTATTCTAAAATGAGTTTGAAACTCAAAAAGACTTGGCCGTTTCTCAATTGTTTGACTTCAATATTTTTTTAACAGCCTCAAACTTATTTAGTTAACTGTAAGTAAGTTATTACAAAGGAAAGGAATTAAATTTTGATGAACAAGTCAGAGAAAGTAAAAATACAAAGTTAATGAAAACTACTGCTGTTGGAATTCAGTTCACAAGTAATATTATTGCCTCACTTTAAAGTACGGCCTGAAAGTCTGACGATAGTTTTGATTTGTAAAGATAATGCAAATATTAAAATACAAACTTGTAGGTAATTTGATTATTTTCATGAAAGGTGACCCAAAGGTGTTCCAATCTCCTTAACAACTAAGTAATAGTTATTGATATTTTCTAAGTAATAATAATTTTCCTAAGTAATAATTATTGATATTTTTACTCCAGATTTTATATCCTCTTGGATGACCACCCCTAGAGCGAGCAGAAAGGTCTGCCAGACGTACCTACTGACTAGAACCCGTATTGCTCGCTTGCTCGAACATTTACGCAACCGACAAAATGAAATCCTCCAAAGATCCATTTTAAAAGTCTACAAGATTGCACAGGCTACAAGATTTAATACTATCAGCTAGCCTTAGACGATATAGTACGTAGGTAATTGTGGTGAATGCTAGAAACTCGTAACATCCACGTGGTGTGGATAGTTGATGTCTAGCGCCAGGTGCCAAGTGCTGCTATTTATCTCACTTCTTAACATGTTAGAAAATTATTTTCTGCGGTTGCTTGTTGAAACCTAAATATAAATTTTAGTTTTAAATATTAAATGCAACACGGCATGACGTTTATAAGCAAAGAAGTTTATCTGTTTTTTTTTTTGCTATTTAAAAATTTGGTGGTCTTTAATTTCTTTTAGATTAGTATGTAGGTATCTCTGGAAGAAAGAAGAAATACAATCATTTTATTTGCGTTGAGTATTAAATAGAGATATTATTAATTATACGTAATTGCACGAATATAATGTTTACTTTACATTTAGATGAAAAACATAGTTTTCATAATATTATTAGTGTGTTTGTATTAGCGGATTTTATTCAAAAAGTATTTCAAAAACTGCTGTGACATAAGATCTGTCAAGATTTTCTGGTGACCAGCTAAAATTAAAATTATAACAAAATGATTAATGAGCTGTAATTAAAATGATTTTTATAACCATCTCCAAAAAGGAGTAGTTTCTCAATTTGGGTGTTTTAAGGGTACCGTAGTCAACAAGGAACCCTTATAGTTTCGCCATGTCCGTCTGTCTGTCCGTCTGTCCGCGGTTTAGCTCAAAAACTATTGGTACTAGAAAGTTGTACTTTGGCATGAGTATACACGTTAATGACCCCAAAAAAGTGGTAAAATAAAATTTTGAAATAAACTATTATTTAGGGTACCTCCCATGTAAAGTGGGATGATCAATTTTTTTTTTTTTCGTTCTTCCCATAGTGTGGGATATCGTTAGATAGGTCTTTCAAAAATATTAGGGGTATGGTAAGACCGTTTTTTGATTAAGTAAACCGTTCGTGACTTATCAAGCTTTAAAGTACCAATTTTCGTTAGAGTCAAGTGTCCCCCCTCTCTATCAACTAAACGGTTATAGTTAGAAATTCAAATGTCACGGCAGTAGTACCTATATATAACGAAATTTAAAGGAAAACTATCACACATAAGTGGGCTTTACAAGTTTACGAGTAATAGTCGACCAATTGTATTTGACTCGAAAATTTCGAACAACTCTATAGAAATGTCGATAGATGGCGCTAAGCGCCAGTTATATCGTGTTAGTTTCTTGTGAAGATTGAGTAGTGTAGCTCTGTGTCCGTATTTAAATTCAAAACACCGGCTATGACAAGTTTTATACAAATCTCGAAAAAAAGTTAAAACTTTCCGTGCAAAATTGTCGGATCAGGTGAGGATTTGTATAGGAAGCCAAATTAGTAAGGTCATGTTTGGCTCTTAGAGCATGGTACGAAACGATCAGTCAGTGAATACGACACGCACTTGGCTGTTATAAAAACTACAGAACCCTACACTGCGCGTGGCCCGACACGCACTTGACCGGTTTTTTTATATTAACTCTTATACAAACTATTTAAAATGACCTAAACTACAGTCTGAAGTAAAATAAAAATAAAAAAAAAACTTCTTGAACGCTACCGTTGAATAAGCATATTATGAATGCTGTATTGGTTATTTTTACACCAAACTGTTCGGTCAAAAAATTGTTTTAACATTTAAAGAACAGAAAAAGAAATTACTTCACTTTCCAGCCAATACTCTCCTTCAAACTACCCAAACAGATTGTATACACTAAAAATTTCCTCCTAAAATCCAACGTAACATTTGAGCAAACAGAAGTCATCGTATTGAAAATAATTACAGAAAAAAAGGTCTTCATTTTTCTTACAATTGTCTCTTGGTCTTTCATCTTTCTTAACCTTGACCTCTTATTATCGTCTCGTTTTTAACCGACTTCAAAAAAAGGAGGTTAACAATTCGTCTTGAACTTTCTTTTTTATATATGTTATTTCATAACTCGGAGATGGCTGGACCGATTTGGAAAATTCTTTTTTTGGTTTGAAAGGGTATACTTTCTAGTTGGTCCCATTATCGTCACGTTTGGATCTGATGATGGGATCATGGAGAAATCGAGGGAACTCTTCAAATATTATAGGCACACCTATAGCGTTTTGGGTATTTCTTATAGTACCTTGTGCAGTTGCTCTCGGAAAGCACCATTTGAGGAAGTGGAACTGATGATGAAGACCCCAGATGGCCACCGAAACTACTCAATAATAAGTATTTCGTTTATTGCGATTAGATTACTTGAATATGGATGATAAGCACTTTATGTTGGTCACAATGCATATGGTGATGTAGACCTGATGGTGAAATACCAGGAGAACTCCTAAACAATTAACGGCCCAGCATTGGGAAAAGCAATATTTTGTAAAAGGTTACAAATAGTTGACATTTTGACTTTTGTAACTAGATAAATTACAAACCGACCCACTGAAAAGCGTGAAAAATAAACCTTTTTAGCAAAAAATAGAACCGACTTCCATATAAAAACACCACAAAGGCAAAAATAACTTTAATTTCGGAAGGCGGTGTCTTTAGTTTTGTATATATTTTTGTTTTTTACACCGCCTTCCGAAATTAAAGTTATTTTTGCCTTTGTGGTGTTTTTATATGGAAGTCGGTTCTATTTTTTGCTAAAAAGTTTTTTGTATAATATGTCTTGACCTCAGACCGATGGTACCCTCCACTGGTGTGTGACGTAACGCAATTTATTGCTGTTGTATCTAAGTAGTTGTTCCCGAAAAAATAATGTTATACGCTATAATAGCAAAATTATTTTAGTTGGGGTGTTTCCAAATGGATAAGCATGGATAATCTGAAAAGAATTAGAGGCTGTTGTGCTGAATTAAGTATTTATTTTGGGAACAGATCGGATTCATATTTTACCTTATTTTTGTTTAGCTTCCTACCAGTCTGTGTCAGAAGGTATACCATATACACAGGTCAAATTATAGAATAATACGAATAACATAGGATACTCAGAGTTAATTATACGAAGTCCCAGAAACCTCATAGTATAATAAGGTTCAGCCGAGACCCAAATCATAACATACATACTTTTTTTATAATTTTAATAACAAGCTTTTGTTTGACTAAATATTAACTGATAAGTCAATAAATATGAATGACTAAGATTAATAACAAATCTTTTATTCAATATAGTTCTATTAAAAACATTCAGTGTCATTTAAAATTGATTTATTTTTCAAATTCATAATTAAATATATTCTTGCAAGAATACAAGCGGTACATTTCTTTTTCGTCTGCCTTCTTGACAAAATGTACCTTTCAGTTTGCAAGATTTGATAACACACACTCATACACACACCGCCAACGGGACAGTAAAAAATATACTTGATTAAAAATCGAACGCTTCCTACTACAACGATACTTATCAAATAAAAACGTAGTTTTTGGCACTAATATTTTCAAAAAACATGATAATAAGAACGATAACTTAACAAAAAGTACGAACGAAAGCCAAAATCTCAAGGAAAATGGAATAGTTACTTGAAACTCGTTTCGTTTTCAAAATGTGTAAGCGAGATCTCAGAGAAAGAGAGAGAAGGACAAAATTTCCATACTGTTTGGTTCGTTAGACGGTAAACCTGACTTAGTGTTATCTGAAAACCTCGTCTATACTGTCGTTTAATTCGCAAAATATATTGCGTACATGAGACTACCTGTTTATCACTTACTATTTATTTATTTATTATATACTTTATTGTACACCTTACAATATTAATATGGATACAAAAAATTTTAATTAGTGTACAATGGGCGGTCTTATCGTACAGGGCGATCTCTTACAGACAACCTTTGGATGGACAAACTTAAAGGAGACAGTTTAAGGGCTGTCAGTGTACAAACATCATAATTTTAACTGAATATAATAATATAAATGGAATGGAATGCATATGAATACTTAACTCTAGATTCTCCGATGATCTCAAGGACCTAGAATGTGTGTCACAGAGGAACTGAAAACGTTCCTTAAGATAAAAAGGAGTAAAAGGATTAAAGAGCACATTATAAAGTAAAGAAAGTAAGTGAAGATTCCGGCGAAATCTAATAGGAAGCCATTTGAGCTGAGCACGGAAATCAGAAACGTGGTCATACTTGCGCAAGCCAAATATAAACCTGATACACAGATTTTGAAGTCGCTCTAGCTTGTCCAATTGGTCTTGGGTCAAGTCGAGATAGCTGGCATCAGCATAGTCCAGAATAGGGAGAAGAAGAGTTTGTGCAATTGCAATTTTAGTGAAGATGGGAAGAAAATTACGTAGGCGTCTCAAGGAGCCTGCAGAAGCAAATACTTTACGACTAACTTCCTGTAACTGTTTAGTCCAAGAAAGGGTGTCGTCAATGTGTATTCCCAGGTTCTTCACAGTGTGACTAAAAGGTATGAAGGTGTGATTGAAAGAAACCTGGGGAAATGCCGTCCAATCAATCCTGGAGATAGTACGAAAACTACCAACAACAATAACCTGAGTCTTAGCAGGATTGATTTTCAGCCCAAACTCAGCGCTCCAGTCACCAATTCGAGCAAGGTCCATATTAATAGTTTTGATGGCATCAGCTAACTCTACGAGTGGAGCTTGGGTGTAAATTTGAAGATCATCAGCATACAAGTGGTAGAAAGAAGAAAGTCGTTGAGTGATAGCATTTATAAAAAGTACGAAAAGTAAGGGAGATAAAACGCCACCCTGTGGCACACCGGCAGAGGTATCACACCAGGAAGAAAAGGAGTCCTCAATGGAAATACGCTGCCGGCGACCAAACAGGTAACTACGAAACCAGTCAATTACCGATGGAGATATGTTAAATGAGCATAGAATGCCAAGCAAAATGTCGAAGTCAACTGTATTAAACGCATTACTAAAGTCTAGTAATGCAAGTACAGTTAACTTCCCCATTTCCATGCCAGACCTTATATCGTCCGTAATATGCACGAGTGCAGAAGTAGTGCTGTGACCAGGACGGAAACCAGATTGGAAGGGATTCAGGAGATTATACTTAGAAAGGAACGAGCTAAGTTGTTGGTGGACAAGCTTTTCAAGGACTTTGGATAGGAATGGGAGAATAGAAATGGGCCGGTAGTCAGAAAAAGATGCAGGATGAGTTTTTTTGGGTAAAGGGATAATTTGAGCTTCTGTCCAGGCTTGTGGAAAGACATTACTAGAAATTGAGAAATTTAGGATGTATAGAATAATGGGAAGAACGTTATCAAGGATGGGAATGATCATCTTACGGCTGACACAGTCACTGCCCACGGCATTGGACGTAATCGACATAACACTCTTTTTAACATCACAAGCAGTAAATTGAGTTATGACAAAAGGAGAATAATCAGGTATCGGAAGGTTAGAAAGATAACTTAAAGTAGCAGTTTTAGTAGCCCTATCTATTGATGGCGAAGTAGAAAAATGACTATTAAGAGAGTTACTATAGTATACTTATAGTTAAACTATGCTCTGTGTAAGAGTCTGTTTTGTTGTCAAGTAGTCCGAACTAACCTCTGAAACAGCTGAACCGATTTTAATGGGACTTTCACTGGTTAACATATAACCTTACTCTTTAGTCAGATATTTCCACGAAATGGGGATTTATAAACAGAACAACAAAACAGTGTACTTACCCAGTATTCATTTACTAGTATCTGATACTCCGGGCACGCCGCAATTGCGGCGGTAAGACCTCTCTTTCAGGAGTGGCTAGATCGGCGTCACGGCGTCCTGACCTACCACATGATGCAGGTCCTCACTGGACATGGAAGTTTCGGGAGGTACCTGTGTCTGATAGGAAAGGAAGAAACGCCTGGGTGTCACCACTGCGAGGATCGACCTGAGGACACAGTAGAGCATACGGTGCAAGACTGCCCCGCTTGGGCAGAGCACCGACGTGTCCTCACGGCAGCGATAGGCGGAGACCTCTCACGTCCGGCATTGGTCAAGGCCATGCGGCGGGGCGAGACTGAGTGGGAAGTCGTCGCTTCCTTCTGCGAAGCAGTCATGCTATCGAAGGAGGAGGCGGGCCGCGTGAGGGTGAGGATGGCGTCCTCCCTCCAGCCCAGCCGCAGTGGTAGACGCCCACGGCGTCGGACGTCGGCCGACGATCTCCGGCCACCGTAGGCGCGGGCATACGGACAGCGAGTAAAGGGCAACTCGCTGTCCGACCATGGACCATGCCCGGGTCGACGGCGCGTTGTGTTCCACGCGCGCCTCAAAGAGCGCCAGCAAGATGACGAGGCCCCCCCTGTAAAGGGCCGAAGCCTGCCGGGGTCTGGGATTTATCTCATTACCGTGACCCCGGAACGTAAAGGGCTATTGAAGGAATACCGTGGATTTTAGTCAGTTCAAGTCTGACAGTCCCTCCGGCCCTGCCCGGGGTGGAAGGACTCATTTGATGATTTTAAAACGTTAAAAAAAAAGTATCTGATACTCGCAAGTGAAAATAAAACTGGTAAACTGTTTTGTTGTTCTGTTTGTCTTGGCTATTCTTTGAAACAGCTAAACTTGTTAATTGAACTTTCTGAACTTTCACTGCAAGAAACTCTGTCTTTCAGTGAAAGCCCCATCAAGGCTAGGTTACAGTACAAGTCTACATAAATTATAATAGGCTTACTTTATATCCAGAAATTTTCACGGAATCGGGGTTTACGCGGGAAAAATCACGTAGCTAATATCGATCCCGCACGAACAAAGTCGTGGGTGAAGCTAGTGCAGTAATAGAATCCAAAGCCGTTAAAATATCTTCTAGCCGTCAAGGATGTTGAAAAGCAAATTTTATCAAGACGTCTCAAACCTTGAAATAGAAATTTACATGTCCATAAAAATTGGTTCGTTAAACCTGAATAAGAAACCTTGTGAAGAAAATGGTTTATATACTTAATTAAACTACTCACGTGTTTGAGGATAAGATTATGGCTTTTGTAGAGATAAAGCTAGGTATCTACTATCGTTAGGTGTGCGTGTATCAGATCATTTTCTTTTATATTGGTTCAACTGAATTATGTTGATGATCAATTTTCGTGAACGAATGCAGACTGTTGTTAATAATCATTTTTTTACTATCAGGCCTACTGTTATTCTTTGAATTGCTTTCTAATATTTTTTTTTCTTAATTCATTATCTTATCATTCATCATTTTATGCTTCCAAAAGCAAATTAAGCGGTCCACGCTGTTATTTGTACATCTTATTAGACTTTAAAAATTCGCGCACAATACAAAATTAAATTGACAAAAATATTACATGTGAAAATTTTGTATTTTTTTTATTGATTCACACTCTTTCTTAGAATTAACCTATTCACTCTTGACTTAAAGACTCAAGAAAAGAAAAAAAGAAGGTAGGTACTTATATTTTGTATAATACTTAAAATAAAACACAACCAACATTATGTAAAAAGCTCTATTACAAGACTGCTAATGGACATTTGTTGCACCTCCTGTATATAGATTTATTACTAATTAATCGGTAAGTTATAGAAAATACATGACCGGAAAGTGATTCCAAAATATTTAATACGTTACCCGTTTCAAAGTTGAATACATATCTAATATTTAGCGGTACATAATTTATTTTAATTTCTTACTTGGGAATAAAAGAAAAATAGAGTAACGGATCTTTTTTTAATCTAGCCTTTAAATATATTAATTCTATGATTTATCTATCTATATATATAAAAGCGAAATATCACTCACTGATTAATCACGAAATCTCAGAAACTACAAGTAGTAGGGCTCTCAAATTTTGCATGAGGGTTCCTTTTAGTACGTAGATGCACGCTAAGACGGGATTTTGCGAAATTGCCACGGGATTGGGATTTACACGGGAAGAACTTCCCACGCGAACTAAGTCGCGAGCAAGTTAGCACTTGCTCGCGACTTAGTTCGCGTGGATACTAGCGTATATTATAAGATTTATATGCTTGACTGCGTCAAATCATATGATTTTTTAAAGAAAAAAGATTTACTGTTTAAAGGAATTATAAATAATAAGACTTTGTGGACTTTTTGTATAAAATAGTGCACATTATGCAAGAAAAAATATTGTTGTGTTATTATTTTTGACATCCACCAACCGCGTTGGGCCCGCGTTGTTCTGATTACGACCTTTTCCCTCTCAAAAAGAGGAAGCCTCTATCCCAGCAGTGGAAACGTTATAGGCTCATAATGTTACCATATTTTTGACATCGAAAACCGTTTTGAGGTCTAGGTAACCAGAAAACTAAATCCTTACTTTTACGCCAATGTCATTTCAGACAATTTTTAAAAACGAGATCACAGTTTTTGGCATAGAATCTCAAAGAAATCTCCGCGCACCGTAACTTAACTTTATTTTACCCGAAAAAATCGCTAAGAGGGAGCCATAAATATTAGGTCCAGACTAGCATAACGTACTAAAGGCTGAATATTTTTTTTACATATAAGTACATATTTCTATGCTAGCTAAAAGGTTAGTAAAGTGTGCGTTACACTAACGTTTTTCATGATAGTATGATCCTTTTGGAAATACGAGGGTAGGGTCTAAAATGTATGTCCGCATAAGAGGCGTAAATATGTACGCAAATATTTTTAGGTTAAGAACATTGAATTGGCGATAGCTTTGAGTTCACTAGCGTACAAAGGTGACGTTAAGTCGGCTACGGAAACACGAGTTTTAGGAGCAATATGGATATGTCTAGAAGGAATAAGTAAACGTAAAATTACGTCATGCTTTTATTCTGTTATATGCATGTTATATGCTGTTAAGTACGTACAAATGAGAACCGGAACCAATGGCTTAGCGTGGTTTACGAGACATAAAGGTTTCCTCCATGTCCTCTATTAAAATGGTAAAAAAAATTGTCACCTGTCTACGGACCAACCTCGGCAAGCGTCTAAGCGACCTTGAAAATAGATCCGTGTGGCTGTTATTATTTATTGACTAGCTAAATGTGATACTTAGCTACATGATAACTAATCATTTACGATCTTTACTTATACATGTTTAACAATAAGCTGTTTTGATTCTTATATGGTTTTACATCAAAATTGGGTCATTTCAAATGCATCAGAAACCATGAATTTTCTCCGAACCACAGACAGTATCTTTGGCGCTACAACTTGGAGCCATATAAAATGGCTCCGATACCACAACGCCATTGATGATGATGAATGATAAATGTAATTCATTTTGCATAATTGATACACATTCAAACTTAGGAGGTAATCCCTGAAGAATAATCGCCGCCAGGAACTCATCGTCAATTGGTTTATTTACAGCCGCCAACTGTTGAGACAACAACTTTACCGAGCACAGCATCCGCAACAGTTTTAATCCCCTGCCTATGCCCTTATCGTCGTACGCCTTGTCCAGGATCAACCAGGCATCCTTACTCGTCTTCGCAGTCATCACGTGGGACACGCACGAAGCATCCACTGACAGGCAGATTTTAGCCAACGCCCTTTTATCCTTACGCCGTTTCAGCTCCGGACTGGACTTATCGCCCTCCGGATACCCGTCGATAGAACACCAAAGGTCGTCATGGATAAGCAGGTTTTTAATATTGAACTTCCAGATGAGGTAATTGTCTCGCCCTTGCAGTCTTTCAATACAAAGCCCACTCACGCTTCCGCCTCCTGCAGACATGGTGGCCAGGTCTCGGTCGCTCATTATATCTTAGTACAATTCCTCTTTTTTGCGCATACTGGGCCCATAACCCTGTTACCGTTTTGGAGAGGGTTCTTCAGTTGTTGATGCAATAAAAGACCCGAAGAACTTGTACACTAGATATATTGTAAAATAAAACAACTTATTCAACTTCAACTCTTGTTAAATGGCGTTTGTGGAGGAGCCACCACAATTTTGCCAATATCACGTGTAGAATAATAGACCATCAAACGCAGGAGGTTGTGTTAAGTAAAATACATGAGCGCAGCCGTCAGGCGATCACATTGACCCTCAAAACTACACCAAAGTCATTCACTGTTCAAAAAAACTACGACAGCAGTATAGAATAGAAAAAAAGACAAATCAAACAGTGACTGCTCAAAGAAGGTCAACATTCAACAAAATATCACAAATAAGTTGATACCTAATGGTCTTCAAATACATTGCATACTGAGAAAATATGAGAACAAAACAAAAGCCTAAGGAAATTCTACTACTTGAAAATCCGATCTCATAGCTCCGTCCAAAACTATCTAAGACAAAAGAAATGATTTTCAAATAAACTTGAAACAACAACAAAGACCATCTGGCTGTTCGTACATAAATATCAATACACATACGAACAGTGACAAGTAGGCACTTGGCAATCAACTCGTGGCACATAAAGGAGACGGGGATTTCTGGGCCATTTTGCAATAAGTTGAGATATGGTTTAAAAAAAGCGTCATATTTTTCTATTTCTAAATACAAAAAATTAGCCTAATTCACAATCTAGAAGACGAGAAATCTTAAAAATTAGTTTTGAGTCACGAATAAAATGGGATATCAATTACTATAATCGATTAATGTGAATGAGTTATTGAACACGAAACTACTTGCACCATATTGCTGATTCAATCAAAGTAAATAAATAGATTACAATTAACATAATGTCAGTATTTTAAAATAATAAAATATCAACATATTATAAAGAAATCTTAAAGTCAGTTCTCGTTTACAAATCGATTTATTACTTGTGTTTGGCTACTGTATTTTTTAATCAGTGCTGACAGTGTCAGTCACAGAATACCTTTTGACAGTTCTAGAATGTCAATAATCACTGATCACTAGTAGGGATGTGACATTGGACATAAAAATCGATTTTTAATTAATCGTTTATTTATTTAGCATGAAACATCGATGAATAAATAATCGATATTTCTCATGAAAATAATCGATTAATCGTTTTTTTTCCTAATTTATACTAATTAACTAAACTGTTTCAAAATCACAGAAGAAATGCCATCATAGATGCACAGATAGCGTTAATGTAGTATTATGGAGATAGTATTCTTTGGCAATTCGCGTTCCGGGCTCCGGGCTAGAACACCAAACTTAATGATGGGGAGTTGCAGATAAAAAATGAGTAATCATTGATTGAATGATAATAAAAAAAAATCGCTTATTAATCGATTATTTATAAAAATTAAATCACATATTGACATCGACTTTTCTTTTAATAAAATTCGATTATTTCCATAACCGATTATTTTTCACAGCCCTAATCACTCGTTTCCAGGGGGGTGAAACTCCCGAAGAAACTTCAGACACAAAATTTGCCAAAAAAGCTAGTGACATCTTATGTCTAGGGTCAACTTAGTTTTGTACGTAACACGTTTGTTTTGCTAATAGATGGCAGCAGCTACGATATATTTATACATATATGATCATCAAAATGAATAAAAAAATATTATTTGTATCGAAAAATTCATAAAACATTATTTAATGTATTTAGGCACCTAATTCACTAAATCACTAAATTAAATGACATTACAATTTTACTGCATCATAGACTCTATACACCTCGCTTGTTTATGAAAAACAAAGAAAAAGAAAAATATTAAACTGTCAAAAACAGTTTGACAAATTTCGATTAATTAATAAATTAACATAAAAACATGTGATAAGTAATAAAATCCCTAAAATGAAGGTAAAATATGCAGCACAAGTGTTCAGCCAGAGGATGTCTAGCGCTTTACGTTTTTATCGAGTTAGTATGTTTATAATTTCACATATTTGCATCATTATTGTTACATACCAAATTTTGCAAATGTTATTAACCAACATTAATATTTTGTTTCAGAACACAACATTCTGCCCGAAGAGTGCAGAGATTTCCTGTTATTATTTGATAAGCTCTTCGAATTATTTAATGGTCATTCTTACAAGGGGTCATCAAAAATATAAAGCAGTGCTTAAAAAATAACTCGCTCCATTTCCAATTGTGGTATGATTTTTTGCCTATTTTAGACTCAATTAAATTTGAATCAGTAGTTCGAAAAAATGATTTTATGTTGATTAAGTATGAATCGATTCCATCGGTAAAAAATTGGATACATAATATAAAAATATTTATTGAATTATGGCAATATTTAAATGTAAATTATGGTGTGAAAAATGTAACTAGAAATTTTAAGCAGGATCCCTTAGAATTTCTTTAGTGCTGTTAGGAGTAATGGTGTGCGTAATATTAATCCCAATTGTAATCAGTTCATGTGTGCATATAAAACTTTGCTGATTAATAATTTTAATTCTGTACATTCTGTAAGAGCTAATTGTGAGAACGATTGTAATAAATCATTTCAATCAATGGTAAATCTGCTTGGTAATAAATCTAATTATAAATAAGAGATAGAATAGAATAAGAATAATGATATTGATGCTTTATTAACTACAATGAGCAATTAATATAAAAAATAATGTTTCGTTGATTTATAATAAATCCAAAAAATCACAAATATAAAAAATAATTAAATCCATCTTCACCGTGTTTTAATTTTTGCCAGCCTCTAAAATCTAATCTTTAGATTTTGGAAGTACTAGATTGATTGAAATAAATATTCTAAAATCAAAGATTTAATCTTTTGTCGATTAGATTATTTATTTCAATCAATCTAGTACTTCTAAAATTTTTAAAATAAGAAAATATTATTAACATGTCAGGTAGACGCCACCTATCGGATTTTTGACTGCCGATCAGAGTCAACAACTCAATTTTCGAATCATAGAGTGGCGCATCTATCTCAGTATTTATATGTATCATCTATGCTCGTTTCGTAGTATCGTTTCGTGTGCGTGCGTTTTGAGTGTTTCCCGTTGTTTTATTGATATTTTCCTTGACCACTGCTTTCTTCCTACGGACTTCTGATATTGATAAACTAGTACGACCCTTGCTATCATACCGGATACGGATAATCTCGTTTTCTCGTCTGACTGGCTCGCTTATTTGGATTTTACAGCCTGCTTATCGATTGGATACTGACAACATGGGTCGGTGTGTTAATTAATTGTAGTACCTATAGCGACTAGTCGCTGTAATACACTTGGCCGACGAGCTTTAAATGATGTAACGACACTGTCAGTGATTCGTCATGCACCACAACCTGTAAGTACAAACTTGAAGTCACCTTTTCTAGCTACCCAGTGTCTACAATGCTGGTCTACAGGTTTCTTCTTTTATTTTCCATAAACCTTATGCAGGAACTAAAGTAACGCTACATATAAAAGGCACATGGAGATTGTTTACATTTAAGTTAAAACTGCTGGTATATTTTACTGTAAACATGATTTATTGAGATTAAAAACTTTTCTCATCTTTCAGGTAAACAGCAGTGACTATGTTTGCCAAGCTTATTGGGATTTGGCTCAAGAATCATCTGTTGATGAAGCACAACAACTTGGCCAACGTAGTGTTTGTCTTCGCTGTGGTCGTTCTCTTGCATCAAGAGTCCGCCACCTACTTAACACGAGCTTTTTGGATTATAACTGAAGATGAATAAAAGATAACTGTTATTCAAAAAGTTGTTTTTATTTTAAACATCATCTCTCTTTCTTTTTCTTTTTTTCTTTCGATTTTTTCTTTTGATTTCGAATGACTTCTTCCACTCTGGGTTAAGCGGAAGGGTGTGTCAGACTTCTACTGACTAAAAACCCACCCTGTTCCTACGGCTGCCCTAAAGTTCCGAGGCCGCGGTATCTCGATAGAACTTTCCCACAAACCCCAGCAGGCAATGGCCCTATGAGAACCCGTCACTGGTGTTGACAGCTCTTTGAGGTGCGCGTGGAACACGACGCGCCGCCGACCCGGGCCTGGTCCTTACCGGATGGTGAGCGACCCCTGCTCGCCATTCGCAGGCCCGCACCTACGGTGGCCGGAAAACGGCTCATGGTCCCCGACCCCAGGGGCGTCTCCCGCGGCGGCTGGGGCGCGAGGAAGAGAGTTGCCTCTCCCTCGCGCGTTCAGCCTTCTCCTTCGCTAGCATCTCTGCTTCGCAGAAGGAGGCGACCGCATCCCATACCCTCTCGCTTCGCACCATGGTCTGAACCAGAGCAGGGCGCGAGAGGTCGCCGCCGCCGACCGCCTCTACAAGGACACAACGGTGCCCCGCCCAAGCAGGGCACACATCGACCGTATGCTCCACCATGTCTTCCAAGTGGTCCTCACAATGACGACACCCGGGCGTGTCCTCCTGCTGTATATGAAACAAGTACCTCCCAAAACAGTCACGTCTGGTCAGCACCAGCGTCAGGCGGAAGGTGAGGACGCCGTAGCGTCTCTCCAGCCACTTCTCAAAGAGGGGACTTTTCACCGCGATTGCGGCGTGCCCAGCTTGCGGTTGTGACAGCCGCTCTTTCCATGCTGCCGTAAGATCGCGCCGGAGTTCTATCCGCTGAGCCGCGACTTGCCGCGGTTATTTATATACTCAATATAAATATAAATTATTTTAAAATAAAAGAGAATACTATAAATTCTCATAGCACATTTGTACCTACTGCACACAAAACACATAATACTTTAAACGACCACCTATTTGTATTTTATGAACAGCACGCATGAAAAATATAAAACCAGTAAATCCTGGCTTAATAAAATGAAGTTATAAAATCCCCAAGTAGGCCACGGAATGCACTCAATTTAATACGTTCACTATTTTGATTAATAAAAAATACCGCGGTTCGGCTCCGGCGCCAGACATTACGATTGTTCTGAACAGGCGGTAATCTGCGAAGCAGCACAGCTTTGCTACGGCAATTCATCTCGTTCTGCCGGAGCTATGAGATGAAGCGGGGGAAGATTTAATTTGAAGATGATAATGAGTTCTATTGCGTATAGAACTCATTATCATCTGCTTAACCCTGTTTCAACTACATATGTTGGGGCTCATTATCCAGTCCTACCGGATATAGCTGAGTGCTTTTACATAGAGCAGCTGCCTATCTGTTGTCCACAAACCAATAACTAGGCAACCCGATACCCTGGCAAGACTAGTAATCAGATATACTTGTTTAAGACAATCCGCATGTCGGTTAATGTCTACTGTGCTATATTAAGACACAAATACCTACGCAGATTTCAGAGGACCAGTCCAAACGCTGGAAGCATTTTGTAACTGACAATTAGTAGGCAAACTAAGAACTTTAAGTACATAGGAACAGGAACAAGGGGCTTGAAATACATTGATATTCGATTATAGACGTTTTTCAGTCCAAAATTTTGTCGATAGCTAAGCCTTAAACCATGCCCTTCTAGACTGTCCCTGGCCGGGAATTTTCTGAAGAATAAGCCTTGGGCTTCGCGTTACACCGGAGTGAAAATGAGATAAAATATTTTATCGTTATTAAATGTAGAGGGTTTTAATTCAGAATACAGACTTATTTTAATACTAGCTTTTGCCCGCGACTTCGTCCGCATGGAATAGTTACTTTGGGCTAACGTTAAATTTAACCCCGATTTTGAAGCATTCTTCATTGGCGCTCCGCTCCTATTGGCCTTAGCGTTATGATATATAGCCTATAGCCTTTTTCTATAAATTGACTATTTAATTAAAAAATAATTTTTCGATTCGAACCAGTAGTTCCTGAGATTATCGCGTTCAAACAAAGAAATAAACTCTTCAGCCTTATATTATTAGTATAGATAGCTGTTGCCCGCGACTTCGTCCGCGTTTCCGTCGTTTTTCGTAAAAAAAAAGTAGTCTATGTCCTTCCTCACGGTTCAGTGATTTTGATGTAACAGACAGATTAACTTTCGTAATTTAGTAGGGAAATTTAATATGTCAATCTATAATACCGTTGAAAAATATCGCAATACGGAACCGCACAATATTATTGTTAATAGCTGTGCCCGCGACTCCGTCAGCGTAAGTTAATGTATTGGTAATATTGTTTAGATCACGTTCACATGAGGCTTAAGTACCTATAGAACGAAATTTTATAACTTCGGCCGCTAGACGCGTCGAGCGCGGCGACCGATTCTCAAAATTAATCCTTATAGCATTATTCAGTATTCACGCGCGATGTCTTAATATTAGCGTATTTCATGTATAACTTTGGTGTTTCTATACCGATTTATATGATTCTTTTTATGGAATAGTTAATAATGTTAATTTTTTCAATTAGGGGTGACTGAGAGTGTTATAAACGTAAGAGTAGACAAATATTATAATAAGAAAGCTTCGAACTGCTAAGCTATAGGGAGTTACACGTGTTATTGTGAGTCATCCATAAAAGATAGACATATGCTGTCGTGGGATATTTTTATATAATTTTAAGGAGAACATTTCCGTCATGAAATGATTTCTATGTAGCTTTAACCACTAAGGTTACACACGTGACGGAAGCTTAAAAAATGGAGTAACTTCTCCCATTTTCCCAACATTTCCCTTCACTGCTCTGCTCCTATTGATTGTAGCGTGATTAAAAGTATACTATAACCAGCTCAGGAGTATGAAAAACAATTGTACCAAGTTTCGTTAAAATCCGTTGAGTAGTTTTTGTTTCTATTACGGTTATACAGACAGACAGACAGAAAAACATTTTACTTTTTGCATTTTTGGCATCAGTATCGATCCCTTATCACCCCCTGATTGTTATTTTGGAAATATATTTCATGTACAGAATTGACCTCTACAGATTTATTATAAGTATAGATAAGAAAGTTAACTGAAAAAAAAAATAGCATGGATTTTCTTTAGTATTAGCCAAGTAATCTATACTTATAATAAATCTGTAGAGAGGTCAATTCTGTACATGAAATATATTTCCAAAATAACTATCAGGGGGTGATTAAGGATCGATACTCATGCCAAAAATGCAATCAGTTAAATTTTTGTCTGTCTGTCTGTCTGTCTGTCTGTATAACCGTTATAGAAACAAAAACTACTCGACGGATTTTAACGAAACTTGGTACAATTATTTTTCATACTCCTGAGCGGGTTATAGTATTCTTTTCATCACGCTACAGTCAATAGGAGCAGAGCAGTGAAGGGAAATGTTGGGAATACGGGAGAAGTTACTCCATTTTTTAAGCTACCGTCGCGTGTGCAACCTTAATGGTTAAAGCTACACAAATCATTTCATGACGGAAATGTTCTCCTTAAAATTATATAAAAAATATCCCACGACAGCATATGTCTAACTTTTATGGTTGACTCACAATAACACGTGTAACTCCCGATAGCTTAGCAGTTCGAAGCTTTCTGATTATAATATTTGTCTACTCTCACGTTTATAACACTCTCAGTCACCCCTAATTGAAAAAGTTAACATTATTAACTATTCCATAAAAAAATTGGCCAAGTGCGAGTCAGACTCGCCCATGAAGGGTTCCGTAGTAACTATAATATAATATGCAAATTTATTTGACAAAAAAAAACCTTACAAATTTCCTAAAACTAGCTTATTTACATTTTTTACAACTGCGCCAAATAAATTTGTTTTGAAAAAAAAAAACCTTACAAATTTCTTAAAACTGGCTTTTTTACATTTTTTACAACTGCGCCGAATAAATTTGTTTTTCATAGTGTTTGTATGAATTACAAAGTTATATTTGCGGTTTTAGAAAATATGCTGTATCTCAAAAACTGCTGAACTGATTTCGTTCAAACTAACTTTGGTTGAAAGTTTATATTAAGATCTACAGACATATATTTTTTTAGATTTTTCACTCCATTATTATAGAAGTTAGAGGTTGTGTCCGCCACACACACATTTTACCACTTTGGAAGCTTATATCTTTTAAACGATTGACTTTATGGAAAAGTGGTTTTAGAAACCCCGATGTCGTTTTTAAAGAACTGTCTATAGATACCACACATGCATCGATTTCATGAAAAAAAAAAAATTCAGGTTTAGTTCCATGTATGGGGAGCCCCCCTTTATTTTAAATACTTTTTAATTTTTTTCTCAAAATCGGAAAGCGGTTCACAAGTTCAAGTTTCACATGTATAGTCCTAATAGTTTCGGAATAAAATTGCTGTGATAGACAGACGGACGGACAGACAGACAGACAGACAGACGGACAGACATGTCGAAACTATAAAGATTCCGTTTTTTGCCATTCGGCTACGAAACCGTAAAAAGAATCATATAAATCGGTATAGAAACACCAAAGTTATACATGAAATACGCTTATAATAATAAGCCATCGCGCGTGAATACTGAATCATGCTATAAGGATTATTTTTGAGAATCGGTCGCCGCGCTCGACGCGTCTCGCGGTCGAAGCGTTCTCTAGGTACTTAAGCCTCATGTGAACGTGATCTAAACAATATTACCAATACATTAACTTACGCTGACGGAGTCGCGGGCACAGCTATATTGTATCATTACGCTAAGGCCAATAGGAGCGGAGCGCCAATGAAGAATGCTTCAAAATCGGGGTTAAATTTAACGTTAGCCCAAAGTAACTATTCCACGCGGACGAAGTCGCGGGCAAAAGCTAGTAAATAAATAAAATAATAAAGAATAATTTAGTGACAATATTAAACTGTCGTGATAATTAATGTTTTAGTACCTAATACTTATTTTTAACTAGCTGTTGCGCCCGACTTCGATCACGTGGTCATTTTGATAAATGTATCTCCATCACCATTCATCCAAAAGTAAATTGCTGCTATTATAGACTATAATCAATTTCTGTGCCAAGTTTCATCCAGATCCGTTTTCAGGAGTGATTGAGTAACAAATATCCACAACCAAAAGTTTGCATCTATAATAGACTAGCCTTGTTGGCGTAGGAATATCACATATTTTCCCGAAGTAAAAAGTTTTTGTTCCCACTATACTCATCATGTGTTAGTAACATTTACCGACATAAACACTATCGGTGTAAAAGCAGTCCTTCAAAGCGGAGATATTGAGAAAAGTATAAACATTTAAAGCGGTATTATTTTCATAGTTCTGAGTCACTCGGTTCGCTGAATATGAAGGATATGCAATATTTTCAACGTCATAAAGTGAATTTATTTTTCAAGGCAAGGCGAATTTATTTTGTATTTTTTTGTTACATTTCTCAGTCTTGCTTACATATGTATCTGTCCTCGATAACTCAGTAGCTGGGTTTAACACCATACCTCTTGGAGAGACTGTTGTCAGGTACTCTGACTACTGACTACCTTCATGACTGCGAAGGATGTACAAATGACAGCCGGGACTTACTGCTTAACGTTCTCTCCGAGGCACAGGGAAATTTAGATATTTTGAGATGCTCTCCCATCCATGTACTAACCTCGGCAAGCGCTGCTTAATCTTGGAGATCAAGCTGTGCAGCTGTTATTAGTTAGCTAGGAGCTCTTACAAAAATAATATTTATTATGCGATACGCGATGCGAATACGAACGCTCGTTAAAAAAAAACATGAATTGGCCCTTTGTTTACAAGCCTACGAATAGTCTTAATAAGAGTGAATGTAGGTATTTAATCATTTAAAAGTACACAAATTATTTTTTATGTTGTAGACCAAAGAAATACTCAAAAAAAAATCACTTAGTAGTAAAAATTTACACTTCTAAAAGCTACGTCGGTGGCAAAAATAATTACAAACAACAACTAACGTGCGACTATTCTCGCAGAAAACCAGAGACTAACCCATTTTACTTTCTTTCATTTTCACTCCGACACTGTAATAAGCCGTATTCAATTAAAGCGTTGTTGTTTTATATAAAAATCGTTACAGAGCTGAAATAAAAGACAGTCCGTATTATTTTTTACTTGTACTAAACAAAGACAAAGCGAACCTCTTTTTAAATTTTCCTTGTAATATCAGTGACAAATAATTTCCCATACCTGTCTATCATAGGGTGTAGATAGCGGTAGATTTGGAAATGTGGTCACAGGTGCAGAGTGGAAGTGTTCCGTTTGTTTGCCGAAATGTTGATGTGTTGAACACGGGCAAACCTATATGGTTTGCAGGTGATTTGCATCAAAATGAGGAAAAAATCTATCTGTTGTGAGGTTCTAAAAACTATTTGTGGACTATAAAAACAATATTTCTGGTGCGCGAATAATATGTGTGGCACGCAACGCAGCAGCCAATCACTCACATATAAAGACGGTAGTAGTCTTTATAGAATAAACGGGTTGGTATAAAACAGACCACTAACAAACCTAAAACAGACAGCCTTGACACCGTAATACCTAAGGGATGCTTGACTGCCTGTTAACCTTGTAGAAACTTTATTTATTTTATTTATTAAGTTCCTTTTAAATCTGCTTACTAAGAAATACCTTTATTATACTGTTAGGTCACGTCAAATATCAGGCTTAAAGCTGTCAGCTAACAAGCGGCTGCCTAGGCTCAAAGAAATTTTTTTTTATTTTATTATTCCAAAATGCCCACCAGATAAAATAGAACCGGGTTCTTCAAACAGAAAAAAAAAATTAAACCTCTAGTAGTGTAATTATAGTACCTAATATGTTTTCGAGTCGTTTGGAGCTTAAACTCTCGGACAGTGAATCCCTTACGCGGCTACTACAGCATCGTCCGCTTAGCCTCTTCCCAACTATTTTGTGTTCGGCTTCCAGTCTAACGGGATGCAGCTGAGTAATAGTGTTTTACTAATACTCAGCTGCCAGGATATCGTTTACTCAGCTAGTTTGCTGGGTAACACGATATCTTGGCAGCTGAGTATACCCTTTAGCGAAACTGCTGCTAGATTTTCTGGTTTTTGACTACCCGTGACGACTGCAAAGATGTTCAAATGACAGCCGGGATCATCAGCTTAACGTGTTGGATATGACAAGATGGTCATCCACCCACGGACCGACCTCACCTAACGTTGAAGATCGAGCAGCTGTTATTATATAGCCACGAGCTCCGCTGCACATATGCTCAAAATATTTTTTAAAAATCGAAAAGGCCCTTCCCAACACTTCTCGTGATCTTGGCTGTCTTTTAAATTGGCCGGATGTGAGATACATCGTGGCAATGTAGCAAGTCTCTTGGGCACATTACCAGCTGAGAGCGTTGAGGAGGAGTTATTCTTTGGGATATTTTTGCTTATGGTTTAGTTCAGAATAAAAAGTTTGTTTGTGAATAAAAAACATCGCATTGTGGTAAGTAGATGTTCTGTTTTTAAATGCAAGAGTTATTTATTATTAAAAGAAGAACCCCTTTAAATTGTTTATAAAAAATTTATTCTTATGCTTCTATTTCATGAATATTAACATCCATCCATTACTCGGCATAAAATTTTCATGCCGCAGTTTTTACACTAATTAACTTAAGATAAAGTTGGAGTTCAATTTTATATTCTTAAACATACTTCGGGCTTGGTTAGTTGATTGTAGTATTTGGTAACAGGATCTCGGACGAGAACCTGAAGCGACGTTTCTGTACACCCAAGGGATCTATACATTTCCCTGAATAAAATGTATCTAATGCTCCGTGGTCGCCAGTACCTAACAGTATCATGTGTTGTTAAATAGTTTATTCTTTTCAACCGACGACAAAAAGAGGAGGTTATCAATTCGACGCGTATATTTGTTTTTTTTTTTATGTATGATCATCGATTACTCGAAGACGGTTGAACCGATTTGGAAAATTCTTTTTTTGATTGAAAGGGTATACTTTGAAATTGGTCCCATTTTCATAAACGTCAGGATTTGATGATGGGATCCTGGAGAAATCGAGGGAACTCTTCAAATATTATAGGCACACCTATGACGTTTTGGATATTTATTACAGTAACTTGTGCAATTGCTCTCAAAAAGTACCATTTGAGGAAGTGGAACTAATGATGAAGACCACAGATGGCCGCCGAAACTACTCAATAATAAGTATTGAGTGGACTGCGATTCGATTACTTGAATATGGATGTTAAGCACTTTATGCTCGTCACAATGCATATGGTGATGTAGAGCTGATGGTGAAGTACCAGGAGAACTCCTCAACAATTAACGGCCCAGCATTGGGAAAAGCAATATTTTGTAAACGGTTATAAGTAGTTGACATTTAGGCTCTTGTAACTAGGTAAATTAAAAATAGACCAACTAAAAAGAGTGAAATAAAAACTTTTTACCAAAAAATTAAACCGACTCCCAAAAAACACTGCAAAGTGAAAAATAACTTTAATCTCGGAAGTCGGTGCCAAAAACGAAAATACAAAACAAAAGACACCGACTACCGAAATTAAAGTTATTTTTCACTTTGCAGTGTTTTTTGGGAGTCGGTTTAATTTTTTGGTAAAAAGTTTTTATATTTATGGTTTTTATTAAATTATACTTGGTTAGGGGCTCATGGCTTAATAATAACTGCCATACATACAACGGGTTCATTAAACAACGCGTACTGAGGTCAGTCCGGATGGGTGAACATCCGGACATATTGAAAGTCCTCCGAGCTTCGGAAAAAACGTTAAGCTGTCGGTCCCAGCTGTCATTCACATATCATTGACAGTCGTTACTGGTTAGATAGAAGTCAGACATTCTGACACTTGCCGAGGGGGATCATGTTACCCAGCTACTGGGCTGTGGAGGTCAGACAGGCGCCGCTCCATGTGAACGACTAGTAATTAGCTGCACCCGGTAAGACTGGAAGACGACCGCGACATAGTTGTGAAAAGGTGATGATTTTATTATATTTGTTCGGAGCTTTTGTCTTTTTTATTAATGAAATTACGATAGAAAGTGTTATATTTGTTTACAAAACATTGGAAATGAGTTGGATGTTGAAGGCGACCATTTTTAATAACATTCAAGTTAGTTTTGTATCTACCTTCTCGTCCTAAATATAAGAAACAGACCCCAGAAGCATAGATGCTTCAAACAATATAACAACCTTCATAGAACCTACATGTTAGCGTCTTACAAGACCTCCATTAATACATATTAATCTGAAGATTGCGCAACTGGATCCTGTCCAAAACCATTAGCTAAGGAGTAGTAAGTTCCTAGATTTTCTCTAAGTGACATTTTACTGACCTTCAGAGTGGATCTCAAGGTCAAATCAATGTTTTGTCGTATTTAGAACCTGAGTCAGTTATCCTATGGGTCTTATCCACGGATATACTTTGACAAGTTTTGCTTACAAAACTTGTAAAAGTATATCCGTGGATGTATTACCATTCCCGAGGAGCACGCTGTTGGTGTGGGCCCTTTGAATATAAGTCACCGTCCTGCTACACGTCTTACGTATACAATGCTACATACGTTTTGAACTAAGCACAAGAAATTTGAGAAATAAATTTCGCTACTACCAAGCAATGTCGGCACGCAGCGCATAAAACATGGGCTAGAGATCTAGAATCATTAGGAATTTACTGGATTCAACCACCCTGAACTGGTTCGGAGTTTTTGACTGAGGATAAGATGCGGATTCTTTATTCTTTCATAGATATTGGAAGTGAATACTTAAAACATTTCGCTTCCTTTCGAATTTAGAGGGTGCATAATGAGATTAATGCAATGTTGTCGACGAGAATACGGAATGTGACAAATAAAATTGTTGCCTGCATTGATGATGAGCTCGTGGCTAAATAATAAAAGCCCAACGGATCGATGAAATGAAATGAAATGAAATGAAATGAAATGAAATATTTATTCTGTAAATTGGTTATAAATAACAATTTTACACGTCATGTTTTTTTGCGTGTTTAGTTTAGCTAGATGAGGCCGGTATTTCCTAACTGACTACTCTGAGAAGAAACACCGAAACAAACTCAGAGGTCAAAGTCTCTTTTAAAGTCCAGACAATTTGTATTTGTATATGAGAAGCATGTAGGTTCATGTCTGTGGTATTCTTTTGACGAAATAACCACGCAAATTTGAGCGGACCTGTCCAGACAGTGCAAGCATTTGTCAGTTATCGTGTAGCTTAACTTAGAACTTAAGGAGCTCAACAATTTGACGAACAATACCAAAGTAAGGACCTTTGGGTAGGCCACACAAGTACTCAAACTGCTTGACATCATTAAATAAATTATAGTGAAAGCAAAAATAATGAAGAAAGAATAACCTACATCATCCTCACATTTACAATAATGAAATAATTATATATTAAAAAAAAACCACAATATAAAAAAAAAAACAACAAACAAAAACAAAAATTAATAAGTATATACAATACTTGAGAAAGCAAAATTTTAATTAATCAAAAATAAATCATCAATCATAATTTTAAAAAGAAATAAAAAAGGCACACGTATATCACTGGAGCATCTCATTCCCAAGCCTTCTTGTCCTCAATATAATCTTTAACACTGTAAAAAGCTTTCTGACATAGTTTACGTTTTATCAATAATTTGAATTTATTAATACTTAGTTTTTGAATATGGCTAGGAATTTGATTATAAAAACGTATACATTGGCATCTAAACGAACCACCTATTTTTTTTAACCTTGTTTTAGGAATGACATATGTGTCAATTATGTGTCAATATTGTCTTACACTATGAATATCACTGTATTTTTTAAACAGATTAATATTTTTGTATGCATACAAGAGGTTGTCATAAATATACTGAGATGGCACAGTCATAATATTAATCTCCTTAACTTTGTCTCTTAAGGAGTGCTTAGGACTTAATTTATAAATTGCACGAATGGCCCTTTTTTGTAATACAAATATTGTGTGAATGTCGGCGGCATTTCCCCAAAGTAAAATGCCGTATGACATCACACTGTGAAAGTAACTAAAGTAGACTAAACGTGCTGTTTCGATATCAGTTAATCCACGTATTTTTCTAACGGCATATGCTGCAGAACTTAGCTTTTTTGACAATTTATCTATATGGGGGCCTACCACTATCTGGGGGGTATTTCGCCCTTTATTGATACACTAGTATTCACTTGTCTAACATGAGGTAACGTAAATTTTAGGAATTTGGTTTTTTTCTCATTAAGAAGAAGATTATTAACATTGAACCAGCTAACTACAGTTGCAAGGGCTCTGTTAACTTCTTCAGTAACCTGCTGTTGACGTTTGATTTTAAATAAAAGAGAAGTATCGTCAGCAAATAGCACTATGTCATGATTTTTGATCAGGTACGGCAAATCATTTATATAAATAAGAAACAAAAAGGGACCTAAAATTGAGCTTGGGGGGATCTTGACGCATACCAGAACTATATAAAAATAAATCTGGTTAAGGTGGGTACCCTGAGCAAATAACCTTGAGCATTCGTTCCCCCTTTGCCGCACCCCACCTCTACAATACTTCGTAAAACATTACTAGCGCCAACTGGCGAGCAACTTACGAATACACGTAAAACCCACAGACCTTAGAATTTACAGATACGGCATTGGATAAAATAATAAAATCGTTCTATGAATGATTGAAATGGTGCGCATAAATAATTTTGGTCATGAATTCAATGACTATATACTTACGTCCATGACACACTTGACAGTTAAGCAACGCTTGCCGAGGACGTCCGTGGATGGGTGACCATCGTAACATTAAGCCGCACGTGAAGCCGTTAGTCGTTACAGGCACTCAGAAGCCAGAAATTCTGACACCTGTCTTGCCCAGCTACTGGGATGTGGAGCTCACATAGGCAATCGTTCCTTGTGAATTACAGATACTCAACAACCGCATCCGCTTAGGCTATAAGTTTATCCCAAAAATTTGGGAAAGGGGCAGCATTGGATGAATCTATTCTAGAATACTATTAGATACAGTGTGTGTAGTTGTATTAATTTAATAAACTGTGATTGTCTTGCATACTTTCTTAATCTTCGAAGTTTTCAAGTTAATGCTGAGGTTTCAAAAATAATGGTATTTTTAATTGCTGATAGGCTTCCGTTTGAACACAATCTCACCTGATGGTAAGTGATGATGTAGTCGAAGATGAAGCACGCTTGCCTAGAAATAATCTATTCACTCCTGATTTAAAGACCCCCAGGTTATAACTATCAGCAAAAGAGACTCCGGCAGAGAATTCCACCCCTTAGCTGTACGCACAATGAAGTTATTTCGTAAACATTTTGTGCGTATGGATGAGATGTCCACCATGTATATAGCAGCTATTATATCGAGGGGTGAAAGGCTATTTGGTTTAAGCGACATCTAGGGCGATATTGAGTTATATATATATTCAGAATCAGCGAATTTTTCTCCGTCGAATGATGCCGGTTTCATTAAAATCAGAGCACTTTTTTGGCGTTTGAAACAATACTATTTTTGGGTTGTTTCCAAAGTGGCAGTGTATTAACCGACGTGGATATACATTTTTTTTTAAATTATGTACTTGAACTATACAATCATATTAAAATAGAGACATAAACCAGTTACCCTTTCCCAGATAAATAATTCAATAAGAGTTAAAGCGTTTTTCCTGTTTCTAATTTTTATTAAGACGTAATTTGAATCTTTTTGACTTCCACTAATTACACAGTGTGATGTCACTTAAATCATTTGTCCGTCACCCAAATACAACATGGAGCGTCGCTTAAGCTCTTTCAGCTGCATCTATTTTCCACGCAGGGTGCTACTTAAATCAAGTAGTAGTTTTGTTTTAGATATTTTGTTTAGTTGTTAAAACATTTAGTCCTATTATTTTTTTAAATGCATGTCGTTTAATACAGACGATAAAATGGAATGACGGATATTGAAACATTTTTCTAGTATTAATAAAAATACGAGTCGGTCTTTCAATCATTAAATTTTAATATGATACATTTCATTGATGTCATATGATCCCATATTTATTTCATCTCCCGGCTGTTAAAAATCGTGATCATTCAACCGGACTGCCGCGCGCGGGCGCTTCAAACGAACTCTAGAGTGCATCGAGGAGTGACGTGACGCGCAGTCACCGCCAGTGTTTTCGTAAAACGCTCTTCGAAATCGAATCGTAAGTACTTTAATTTCATTATTTACGTAAAATTTTGAACTGAGATGAAATGTTATTTATTATTAACTTATTTATTTTTATTATTTTTACTAGAATTATGTTACTTATTTTATATTAACTCATTATATTTATATTGAGAAAATCTTTAGAAGATGATAATGCTGATGACAATGTTCAACTAATCCCAACAGCGGATGATCATCCAATACGAAAGAAAAACAAACAGGTTGGATTAAAAAAAAAGCTACGTTGACTTTTTAAGTGAATATGAAGATTTTGCCTGGGACTCAACGTCGTGGAAAGAAACAGACGAGTCTTCAAGTGATCAAGATGATCAAGTACCAACAAAGAAAAATAAAACAAGCATAAAAGATAGAAAAGTAGGAGATGCAGGATTAAAAAAGAAAAGAACAAATAAGAAAAAGGTACGAAAGGATCAAAGGGCGTTCAATATGTTAAGTCAGATGGTTCAACTGTTAAAGGAAGAAATATGATAGATAGATAGATATATTCTTTATTGTACACAAAATAAAACAATAAGGACTTTACAATTAAAAAGGGTGATACAATAGGCGGTCTTATCGCTAAAAGCGATCTTTTACAGACAACCTTTGGATGTATTTGACACATTGGAGAAAATAAATACGTAGGTAGTCCACGGTGTACTATTTATCTATATAAAATATAAAAACAATAAATAACATTCTCAAAACATATATATACATATAAATTAATTAAAAAAAAAACAAAGACATACATAATAACAACAATTTAAGAAGACAGATAAAGATCCTTTACCAAGTTTTGAAAGACGATAGGGTTTGTGTTTGTCTTACTGGCACTGGTACATCATTCCACAGGCGTACTGCTTGAGCAGCGAACGACTTACCATAGTAATTGGTGGCGTGACTCGGTACCGAAAGCCTTAAGTTTTCTGATGATCTCAGAGATTTTTCATGTGTGTCATGAAGGAACTTGAATCGTTCTTTAAGATAAGTGGGGGTATTAGGATTAAACAGAACACTGTAAAGCAGAGACAAGATGTGTAAGTTCCGGCGAATACGTATTGGAAGCCACTTGAGTTTCGTACGTAATTCGGATACTTATTATCTTAACCTTCTCGCTTAATGGAATAGCAGTGCCGTTGAAAATAACCCGAGGAAGCTGCGACCATTTTACCTTAGGTGTCAACCTGGAACTACCAACCACAATGACCTGGGTCTTTGACGGGTTAACCTGCAAAGCATGTGCCTCACTCCATTCGCAAACAGAAGCCAAGTCCTGGTTTATGATATCAATAGCAGCATGCTAATCTGTATATGGAGCTTGTCTGTAAATTTGCAAATCATCAGCATAAAGGTGGTAGGAGGACTGAAGATTTTTAAATAGAATTTATGAATATTGCGAAGAGTAAAGGAGATAAGAGGAACACCGTTCCACCCTGAGGAACACCGGCTGAAGCACTACAGCAAGAAGAACAGGACTCATCTATGCAAATAACTACGAAATCAGGCAATCGCTGTTGGAGATATGTTAATAGAGCGAAGTATACTGAGCATGATTTCGAAATCAACGATGAATGTTTAGAAAAAATCTGGCCCTACAAGTGTCAAGAAATAAACTCAGAAAAAAGGAGTGCCATATTTAAACAATTTTGATTATTCTAAATAAATGCTTTAACTGATGTTGTGTTGTGTGTATTTATTTATTTATTCAATATAAGCACCTTAGATTTTCGGTGATTGCGATATATCCAGGTTGTTTTAACAGCCATTGATAGTATTAGATGTAAAAAAAATGTAACATCACACGTAACAATTTCAATAGCAAATAAACAATTCTGATTCTGATTCTGTAAAAAAAAAAAAAAAAAAATTATATGTCACATAAGTAAATTAGCCTGCCAGTCATTTTAGTCTAAATTGGTAGTTGAGATACATAGCTTGTTACTATTAATTTTGGGCTATGTCACTTCATACTTTTTGGCTTACTCTGAAAATATACTGCGTCGTCGCTTAATTTTTTTTTCCTGTAGCCAATTGTAGTTATGAAGTCACTTAAATCTTTTTTCCATACTCTGAAAAATAAAGGCTTAAGACAGTTTGTATTAAGCGACATTTATCTTTGTAATTAAAGGTCCGTTTTATTTGGTATTAGCATCAACTCGATGTTTTTATTTAAATTTCAATCAAATTTACCCCATTCAAATAGCTGCAGAAGTATTTTTGTTGTGATTTTTTTTCCAAAATTTCAAACTTTAAATGGCTCTCCTGTAAAGTTGCAAAAATGTCGCTTAAACCAAATAGCCTTTCACCCCTCGATATGTTAAACCAAATTCCTGCTCCTCCTCGCAATTCTTATATCGCTTTTTGCACAAAAGCTAGTTTATCAGTTGCTTATTCAGAGTCATGTACCTATTAAACTAAGGCTTCTGAAGAGAGACAGAAGACAAGTGTTGGAACGTAAATCACTTTCAGACAAAACTGTACATAGAACTTAAATAACCATGCGACGCAAACTGTCACCTCGCCTAACCAGGAAAGCTATCACTCTACAGTGCTAATTGTACGATTTATGCAATCACTACTAACCCATCACCTTGCCAAATAATTAAAGTCAACTCTATTATCTCCAAATTAAAGTTTAAAGTAAACTAAAGCTAAAAATACAACGAAGGTAAAATCACCCCAAGAGAATTTGCATAGAACAATCCAAGCAGGTAACTTTTTTCTTTCAGTCATTGCCAACATCGTAAAAAGTTTTAAACCTGTGAAGTATCTTGCCGGTTCTTCTCCACAGATAACGACCAATTTCCAACCGTGCACTAACTGCTGACGTTTTGTAAATGCCTATGTAGGCCTATATGAAATAAAATACTTTGATTTGAGTTTCGATAACTAAGGAAAGTTCTGTTATTGAGTTAATTATTTATTTTAGCAGATAACACCCGTTTCAACTGAACTAAGTTTAATAAAATATTTTTTTTACCATGTTAACATTGTTAAATTTAATGTTTGAGCGTCATACGTTTGAGCGTTTCCTATGAAAATAATCGGTGATCCAGTTTGTTTCAAAATATGTATATAGTGAGCTCAATTTTATGTTGAGAAAAATTATACGGCTCTATGCACGGGTAGCGTTACAGGTCCTGTCCTTTAATTAATAAACTTTAAGCAAAAATAAAAGTTTGATTCGACACCGTGATTATTCTACGCATGCCAAAAAAATCTATTAAAATAGGAACCTATTCAAGATTCGAATTTATTTATGTTGTGTCTGCAATTAATGAACCTAATTTATTAAAAACCGATTTCGATGAAATCAATACGGGAACATCTCAAAAGTATACTCTATCAAATAAAAAAATGTGCAGTAAATGTAATTAACTACGAAGATATGACCGGACAATCATAAAAACTGGTTTTCATCTAAAATTATTACAAATTTTCAAGACACTAGCTGAGAAGTTAGCATAGTTATGACATGAGTTACCTTACTATGTCGGTTAGTGTACCGAGCTCACATTCCGTTCTCAAGGTATCAGCTGGTCCAGTCATAAATGTCGTTTGTAACGCCTAAGTACTAACAGCGAATGTTAATGAAGGTAGGATGACAAATATGGAGCTGGATAGGATCCAAGAGCGGAGGATTCTGTGGATGAAGTGGAAATATATACGACTAGATATTATGAATACGTGTGAGGAGCTCGTGGCTTATTAATAATAGCAACACGGATTGATGTACAAAGTTAAGCAACACATGCTGAGGCCGGTCCTTAGGCGGGTGACTGTCTTAACATATCGAGATGGCTCCGTGCTTTGGAAAGCACGTTAAGCCGCTGAACCCGGCTGTCATTTGTACATCTTTGACAGTTGGTTTAACCTTCAAGCGGTCGCGCGGCGTCGAATCGACCGCACTCGATACATTTTCGTTCATAATATCGTTATTTCTTATCGCATGTATTTCCTATTCCTAGTAGCCTGTCATTGTTTCATTGTGCACGAAATAAACATTTTACCTCCCTTCCCCGTACCCCCTGGAGCGCACAGATTGCATTTGCTTTAGTCGCGGCGCAGGCGTCGAAAGCACACCACGCGCCTGTCGTCGAAAAAGTTACGCGCGACGCTCAACGCGAGATATTATTTTTTTGGAATTAAGTTTGTAATAGTGTTTTTTTTTTATATAAAAATGGCTCGTAGGCCACTAAATAGTAGTGCAATACTTACGCAAATACAACGAGAAGATGATAAGAGTGAATCGGAGCTCATTGACCAAGGTTCAGAAGCTTCCGACCACCTTCTAGTTCCGGAGGAAACTCAATCTGTTGAAGAATTAAGCAGCTCAGATTCAGATGAAGAGGATGTGCCTCTTTTAGATATAAGCACATATTTTACGGGGCGTGATAAGGTAACAAAGTGGCAAAAATCTAATAATAACAGAGTGAGGCGCCAAGTGCAAAATGTTCTTACAGAAAATTCGGGTACTCGGAGAAATGGCGTGGGGGTGACAACGTTTGTGGATGCCTGGAATTTATTCATTACTGAGGATATTATGGAAAAAATTGTCATACACACCAATGAATTTATACTAAAAAAGGCGCCATCGTATGACAGACCCCGTGACTGCAAACCGACTGATGCTGTAGAAATTCGAGCATTATTTGGATTACTGTATATTGCAGGTACCTTGCGGGTGTCACACGCGAATTTAGAGGATTTATATGCAACTGATGGCACAGGCATACCTATTTTTCCTACTACGATGTCACTGAAAAGAACAAAATTTCTACTAAATTCGTTGCGGTTTGATGAGGCATCCACACGAGCATCTCGTCGTAGTCTGGATAAAGCTGCATCAATAAGGGGTATTTTGGAATCGTTTACACAAAACTGCCTTTTACCTTATTCTGTGGGTCAAAACGTTGTTGTTGATGAGATGATGGCAGGTTTTCGAGGAAAATGTCCTTTCAGACAGTACATAAAATCAAAACCCGATAAATACGGAATAAAACTTTATCCGCTTGTAGACGCTGCTATGTTTTATGTCCTCAACATTGAGCTTTATGCCGGCAAGCAGCCAGAAGGCCCGTACCAGTTGAGTAATGCAGCAGCAGATGTCGTGAAGAGGCTAATTACATCAATTTCTGGCACCGGGCGAAACCTAACAATTGGTACACAACTCGACAATTGGTACACAAGTGTACCTTTGGTAGATGATTTAGCCGTAAATCATAAGATTTCTGTTGTGGGTACCATGCGTAAAAACAAGAAAGAAATACCTCCTTGTTTTACAGATAAAAACAGACCTGAATTTACAAGTCAATTTGGATTTTCTGACAGGGCTACGCTGGTCTCGTACGTGCCCAAAAAAAAAAGATTTGTGGTTTTATTATCATTACTTCATTCTGCTGCTGAAATTTATGAAAATAGTAATGAAAAGCGCAAGCCAAGCATCATAACTTTTTACAATAAAACGAAAGGCGGTGTCGATGAAGTCGATAAAAAGGTGAAGATGTATTCGACGTCAAGGAAGAATAATAGATGGCCATTGACACTCTTCTTTCGTCTTCTGGATATTGCTGGAATAAATGCCATGGTAATATTGAGGGCAAATCAAGTGGTTATACAGAAAAGGCGAAAATATTTACGTGAATTAGGCATTGAACTGACAAAAGAGTACGTTCAAAGAAGGGCTACGATAGTGAACCTTCCAAGAAAACTCAAAAGAAACATAAGAGAGCATTTGAATATGAGTATTGAAGACGCTATCATTTTGTTTTTAGCTGATTTTAAGTTTAGTTTTTTCGTAAAACTGTGTCCTAATATAATGATAACATGTCTAAATAATAAATGATTATTAATTAATTCGTGTTTTAAATCCCTGTAATATCCAATAGGTCTTTTAGGTTACGCGCGACCGCTGCCGTTTCAAAATACCGCGCGCCCGCTTGAAGGTTAAGTATTCAGAAACCAGAAAATCTGTCACCAGTCTTGCCAAGTGGTATTACCCAGTTACTGGGGTGTGGCGCTCATATACACTCGATTCATATAAAAACTTATTACTAACTTACTGTCCTCCCTTTTATCCGGTTGCTAAAATAATTAATGACAGTCTATCAAAAAGCTTTCGTAACGGCAGTTTTTAACCGACTTCAAAAAAAGGAGGTTCTCAATTCGTATTGAACTTTTATTTTTTATGTATTTTACCTCATAACTCAGAGACGGCTGGACTGATTTGGAAAATTCTTTTTGCGTTTGAAAGGGTCTACTTTCTAGTTGGTCCCATTGTTACGAAATCAGGATCTGATGATGGGATCCTGGAGAAATCGAGGGAACTCTTCAAATATTATAAGCACACCTATAGCGTTTTGGGTATTTCTTATAGTACCTTGAGCAGTTGCTTTCGAAAAGTACCGTTTGGGGAAGTTGAACTGATGATGAAGACCACAGACGGCCACTGAAACTACTCAATAATAAGTATTTTGTGGATTGCGATTCCATTACTTGAGTACGGATGTTAAACACTTTATGCTCGTCGCAATACATATGGTGATGTAGACCTTATGGTCAAGTACCAGGAGAACTCCTCAAAAATTAACGGCTGTGCATCGGGAAAAGCAATATTTTGTAAAAGGTGATAAGTTGTTGACATTATGGCTTTTGTAACTAGACAAACCGACCCACTAAATAGCGTGAAAAAAGTTTTTTTAATATAGAATAGAACCGACTTCCATATTAAAACACTAGAAAGCCAAAAATAACTTTAATTTCGGAAGGCGGTGTAAAAAAAAAGAAAATCCAAAACCATTAACACCGACTACCGAAATTAAAGTTATTTTTGGCTTTCTAGTGTTTTGATATGGAAGTCGGTTCTATTTTTTGTTAAAAATTTTTTTAGAGTTATGATTTTTGTTGGACGACTAACAAGAATCACAAAATTGACCCACTTTTAGGAGACTGATTGGAACTACAGTGTCTGATGATTATCCTATATGTTATTGTTGGAGTGTGTTCAAAAATATAGGGCTCTATGCGCGGTCTGGTGCTAAACTTAAAATACTTTAATCCGACATTTTGAATGTTCAACTCATGCCAAAATCACTTAATAAAATTTAAAAAGATTCTAAAGGGCTATTTTATCTCGGTTTTGTTGCGGGATCGGGATTTGCGACACGGGAAAAGCCTTCCAGGCGAAAAAAAATGTGTTTTCCGGTTGCTATAACCCCCAGGTCATAGCTAACCTATTGACATGGGTAGAGTTGTAAAAAAACGGTTTTTTTCTGAGATGAAAAAAAACGTTTAAAAAAAACATGAAAAGAAACAGTTTTTTTTCTGGAGTAGGTTTTTTTACATGAGTAGGAAAATAAAAATATGGTAAGGCGGTTGTCGTATGTGAGTTGATAATATTATAATTTTTTTGTTTAATAATAAAATACCATTTGTTTTTTGTTAAATAATACATGTCTTAACATAATTGGCAACACCAAGTGTAAACTACATTTACGGACAGGGATTTCCCTAATCCTCGTTTGGTTTATGTTTGGGTTGATTTGCGTGCAGACTGCAGAAACATTTTGTACGTACAGCGACATTCATACCAAGAAACATAATAGACTGACAAATGACAGGGCAAGGAAAATAGTGTACATTGTGCAATCAATACAATCATCAACAATAATTAACACAAGCAGAATGTAATAGAGTCCCTGATAGTATAGTCGTTGATTCAGAATCAGATGAAACAAATACAGACACAGAACATTATTCCGAAGCTGATAAAACAAGCGTAGCCGTAGCTACTGATACTGATACAGATGATTGTAACACATTAAGTATTTTTTAAGTTCATAATAATAGTTACCCATTGATTTAAACATTATTTGACTTGAATAAAAACAAAACAATCAAGTTTAGTGTCTTATTCCACTTTAGTTATAGAGTTTCACTTTTTTTGAAAAAAAACCAAATGTAGAAAAACAACAAAGGTGCCAAGATTTTTTTCATGTTTTTTTTCAAGATTGTGAAAAAAAACATTTTGTTTTTTTTTCAATTTACATCTCTAGACATGGGGGTATTTAAGTCAAGAGTGAATGTTACTTAAAAAAACAAGTTTTTTGGTTTTTATTAATTTAGACATACAATTTTATCAACACAGAAAGTCCTTCTATTAGGAGACTCCCTGGATATGATCCACCCCGATTATAACTGATATTATTTATCCTTTATGTTATAGTCATCACAAAGTAAGCGGCCTGTTTCTTCAAAACATTAAATATCGTCTATTGAAACAATAGCAAAATACCTAGCTTTTGCAGGCCTTACGTAAGCTTATCCCTAGAGCTTACAAATCACCAAATAACGAATACATAATTATATTGAATCTATTTAAGCTATTTTAAATTTAACAGCTAACTAGGGATTAGCATTGAACTATAAAAAGCGCCATCTTTTAAGCGAATATCACGAATTTCATGTGTCAGTGTCAAGCTAACACATGAAATTCGTGGTATTATTTTTCGGCCTTAGTTTTGCAGATTGTAAGCAATCATTCCCGTCTAGTCCGATATTTTACTTTACTAAAATATGTCGGTTTTCTCACGATCTGTTCTTGCACCATTTTTAGAGAGTAGTGATGATTATGAAATCATCACAAAGTGTATTAATGCGCCTGCCTGGTTTCAAACCCACGACTTACAACTCGTAAGTGGTTTGTAACCACTGAACTGGTGGTCATCACTGCTCTAAATTAGTGAATAAAGATTTGGAAATTTTGGTGCTCCAATTTATATTAATGTTCAATTTAATTTCCTATAAAGCCGTTCAACCGTACCTAATTAAAAGCACTAACAGCACAATTTATTCACCGAACAGAAATAATAAATCTCGAGCCAACCTATCCTTACCACATTAATTCACTTCCAAATTCGGAATAACTCAAAACAATTTCACACTAATCAAGAAAAATATAAGCAAAAACCGCAGACGGGCATCTCGTGAGAACTATCACGAATTAAATTCATACCGAACATCAAAACTGAAATGGAATTTAATAATTTAACAAGATCATATATTTTTTTTTTATTTTTTTTTATTTTTTTATTTAAAATAGGTTCGCGTTTGACCACCATCTCACCTGATGGTAAGTGATGATGTGGTCGAAGATGGAGCACGCTTACCTAAAAGTAACCTATTCACTCTTGACTTAAAGACTCCTAGGTTATAGCTATCGGGAAACAGAGACTCCGGCAGGGAATTCCACTCCTTAGCCGTACGCATAATGAAGGTATTCCCAAAACGTTTTGTGCGTATGGGTGGGATGTCCACCATGTAACGATGGCGCTTCGCCGTTTGTCTCGTAGTCCGATGATGGAACGGGCTTGGTGGAATTAGATTGTGTAATTCCATCGCACACTCCCCGAAATGTAACCGATAGAAAACCGATAGACTTGCAACTCGTCGTCGATGTTCAAGGCTCTGGAGCTTTGACTCGACCAGTGCATCGTTGCCAATGAGTCTCTTGGCCCGCTTCTCGATTGACTCAAGTACGTCCAGTTGATATTTAGCAGATCCATCCCAAAGATGAGAGCAGTACTCCATACACGACCGAACCTGGGCTTGATAGAGATTGAGCAACTGTTCGGGTGTGAATTACCGTCTCAACTTTGCTAGGATTCCCAACTTTTTTGATGCTAGTTGAGTCTTAGCCTTGATAAACGGGCCAAAATTGAGGGTAGAAGTTAGTGTTACCCCCAGAAGCTCGATACGGTCGGTTATCGGCACGGTTACACCTCGGAAAGTAGGAGCCGGTTCGAATTGGCTCCTTTTTGCGGAGAAGAGACACGCCTGGGTCTTAGCTGCATTAAACTTGACCAGGTTGGCATCGCCCCATTCGGAGACAGCCTTCAAGGTCAAGTTCAAGCGCCCGACCATGTCCTCACGGAGAGACTGGATCTGTGACCCACCAGCTCGCGCGCTGGACACATATCTCTCAGAAACTGTGCTGTCGTCTGCATACCCAAAGGTACCGGGCATTAGCAGATCGTTAATGTGCAGCAAGAATAAGTTGCTGAGAGAACAGACCCCTGAGGGACCCCGGAATTAATTGCCAATTGGCCAGACGAGCAGCCATCAATGACCACTCGAATGGACCGATCCCTCAGGAAGTCTTCAATCCAAACGCAAAGTTGAGCGGGTAAACCGAAAGAAGGAAGCTTAGCAATAAGGCTATCGTGCCAGACCCTGTCAAAAGCCTTGGAGATGTCAAGGGAAACAGCAAGTGCTACCCCTTGCCTCTCAATGGCCTCACTCCAGATATGAATGGCATACGCTAGAAGATCCCCAGTTGACCGGTTTTTGGGAAAGCCGTATTGCCGGTCACTGAGGATGTCGTTGGCTTCTAGGTATGCCAGGAGCTTACTATTAAGTACACGCACAGAGTATGGACGTGACTGAAATAGGCCTGTAGTTGGCAGGGTCAGCATGACTGCCCTTTTTGGGTACAGGCTGTACGTTAGCCAGCTTCCATGCTTTCGGCACCTTTCCAGTCTCTAGCGAAAGGCAAAACAGGCGTGTCAAGATAGGAGACAATTCAGGTGCACAAGTTCTAAGAACAATTGCTGGTATCCCGTCGGGGCCACTAGCTTTGTTCTCGTCAAGATTACGCAGCACTCTACGGACGTCCTTCTGATGGATGCGAATGTCCGACATACACGTCTCGCATCCAATAGGAGCATCAGAAGGGTGAGCGCCACTACTATCCAGACGTGAAGACTCCGCGAAGAGAGCAGCAAACAAGTTTGCTTTTTCCTCAGCGGAGTGAGCCAGAGACCCGTCAGGTTTGAGCAGTGGTGGTAGTGAGGGGCGACAGAAGTTCGATTCAACCAACATTGCCGGGGACCAAAACGTTTTGCTTCCAGCAGGGTATGAAGCGAGTTTGTTCCCAATTCGGCTAACGTGGTCAAACCGAGACCTCAGCAAAACCTTCTTGCTGGACTTGGCAGCCCTGTTGAAGGCTCTCTTCTTCTGATCCACGTCATTTGCTTTGCAGTTTCGAGCATCGACCCATGCTAGGTACGCCGCGTGTTTAAGCGCTTCAGCGCGATCACAATCGGCGCCAAACCAAGGTCGAGCTTTGCCGGACATTGTTAGGTCAGAGAACGGAATGTAGTACTCCATCCCCTGTCGCAAAACATCTACCACGGCGTCTGCGCACGACGATGGATCATTTGAAGAAAAGCAAGTAGGCTGCCAAGGATAACATGCAAAGAAAGATCGCATGCCATCCCAAAGCTCGCTCCAAGAATTATACCACTTTCATATTACTCCAGCATCCAGCTACGTTTCAAGTGTCAAAATAATGACACGTTGACAATTATTAGTTTGCGAAGATAAAATTGGTGAATATTTATTTTGGAATAGAATTCCCTTGTTCGAATAACTTTTGATAGAAGGGTTATAAGCTGGATATTTATAAATTAATAATATCGTTTGGGAAAAGTAAACAATAATCTTGGATTTTAGTAGTATTTACATAACGTTGTTGATTAAAAGACAAACACGAAACGATTTTAATATCATCAAGAAACTGGTAGAAATATGTAAATTTAATTAATTAAAAACGCATTACGGATGTTCGTGAACGCACATGATTGTTTTTTGCCACAATGCGTAAACGCTGTGCGTCCCTGGTGTGTGGAGGTAGCATCATCATCATCCACAGCCCGACTTCACCTACTGCTGGGTGCCTACAAGCCTCACTTTGTTTGTACCAATCTCCGCGACCCTGTGCTAGTCTCATCCATATTATACCCTCCACGGCAACAGTATTCCTGTTTCGCTGCTGGACGACCAACACTCCTCTTTCTAGTCCTTGAATCCCACGCGGTCACAGCTTTACTCCACCTGCTGTCACCACACCTTGAGGTACCATCAACAGTAGCCTGTCTCGTATTTCGAGCAAGCTAGACTATTCCTAAGTGAATCGCTGCTGTGCCATTTTCCTTGGTGTGATGACTAATAAATAAGTCATGGTTACATACTCAAACAAATAAATTTGATTGAATTATTTCCTTATACTTGATTGAGGATATGTAAATATTTCCATTGAGTACAGTTCCGAGTCCGTAACACTAACACACTAGAATGAAATAATATTTCAATAATTAGCTTGCACCTAAATAAACACTTCCCGCACTTTCAAAGAAAATATCTCAAACAATAAACAATGCGTGAAGTTAGGTAAAGCAAATATTATGTATTAGCCAAATTGGAGAGTTCGAAGTAAAATGGTTATGAATGCGTTTAAATTAATCTCAGAGCGCAGAATTGCCTTGTTTAGACACAACGAGAAAATGTATGTGTACTGTTACGTCACAATTTGAAATTCGTAGATCGCTTTGGTATGTTGTTACTTATGTACGAGTGAGTTGAAAACAGTAAATGAATTTCATTCACACAAATTTAATCATGCGGTCTTTTTACCCGACTGCAAAGGAAGGTTTATGTTTTTCACGCGTATCTTGTATGTATGTCTGTTTGTATGTATGTATGTAATATTTTTTATTATCTCATATCTCCAGAACCGCTGAACGGGTTTACTTAATTGAGGTATCGTTAGATTCGGCTTGGCAGCCAAAGTGTTCTTAGTTAGATAGGTGACGTTAAAAAAACACGAAATAAAACATGACAGCTGTGCGACGCCAATGAAATTAATGAAATAAAACAATATGGGTATCAAATTAAGGGGCTCAACACAAGGATTTCAAAAAGGTATATCATAATTATCATTAGTGTAGGTAATAATAATCAAAATGCCATAATGAGAATATTTAAAAATGAGGACTTTGCTCTTTCATTTTCCGAATCCGGTGGAATGCCAATGTGACACGACCGGGGAAACTAAAAAATTGTTAATGAATATTTCAACTAAAAAGCTAAAGGAAAGTTATTTAAAATTGAACATAATATATATTTATTTAAATTGGATGGGTCCCGCCTGCTTGTCACTTTTTAACCGACTTCAAAAAAGGAGGAGGTTCTCAGTTCGTCCTGAACTTTTTTTTTTTATGTATGTTACCTCATATCTCAAAGACGGCAGGACCGATTAGAAAAATTCTTTTTAAGTTTGAAAAGGTATATACAGGGTGTGGCGGAAATAATGGATAACCCTGTAACTGCCAGTAGGTCATATAATGGTCTATCATATATCCCAATTTCAAACTCAGTTGGTCAGGCATTTCAAAGTTATTTTTATTTGTTTATTTTTTTTTGAAAATATTGTACCTATTTTATAAAATCAGCTGCCGTTTCAACATTTAACGGAGTTTTTTTATTCTGTTTTTTGCGGTCTGCTTCTGAATGTTTGTGTAATCACACGCGTATGAAGATTTTTTGTTACACTCTAAGATGATTTCAGAAAAAAACACATAATACTTACTTTTTAGTTTTTCTAATTGAATCCTGTAACTTTGACTCCATACCCTGAAAAAAAAATGTATCGCACAGTTATGGCCCATTACTTTAAAAAGTTGTCCATATCATGCGAATTCTAAAATGGTATCATAGTGGCCAGTATCGTACGAATGTGCAAAACTATTTCAGTTTGAATTCAAAAGGTCCATAATTTCAAAAAAATATTAAATTCAAAAAAATGTGATTCTGTATTTTACTAATCTTCTGTATCATGTAAATTGTTGTAAAAACGTTTCTAACTCACTTTGACATTGCTAAAACATCACTCAGGTAAAAAAAAACCGGTCCTTTCTTTGTTTGGGGCTACCTGGAATTCTGGCTCGATGGAAACAATATAGCTATTGTGCAAAATAGAAAAAGGCAAGCTGTATTTTTTTTAGAATCACCACATCAATAGTTCCTCATAACATCATTCAGTGTGATCCCGTTCGTTGTCGTACGTAGTCGCACGCGCCTTTGCTCCCTGTTTTTCGTTCGTTAAATCTAACTCGTGACTTACTGCATTTCTTTTCGGACTCTGATTTGCCTGTGATTTGGACTTGCGTTGTTTAGTGATCCCGACGACATTGCTTACTGTACCCGGACTGTTGTGGCAAGTGCGCTGTTGACAATGCCTCAACGTTACACATCGGTAGAATATGCCAACATGCACTACATTTATGGTGAATGTAGAGGCAACGCCAATGAAGCGGCAAGACTTTACCGAGAAAGGTACCCGAATAGTCGACACCCTGATTACCGAATTTTTATTCGCGTACACAATGCCTACTGTGAGGGAAGAATACCTGGTACAGGTGTGGGCGGCGCGAGTGAAGGACGACCACGAGTCTACAATAACGAAGAAGAAGTTATGGAGTTAGTAGAAGCAGATCCTACCATATCCATTCGAGTTTTATCTCGGTTTACTGGAATGTCAACCAGAACAGTACATCGCATATTAAAACGTCACGAATTGTACCCTTACCACTATCAAAGGGTGCAAACATTACTTCCAAGGGACTACCGAGCACGAAAAGAATTTTGTCGTATAATGTTGAGAAGAATTAGAGAACAACCACATTTCTTTGAAAATATCCTCTGGAGTGACGAGTCTACATGCAGGAAGGACGGGTATTTGAATATACACAATTTACACAGTTGGCAGCTTGAAAATCCACATTTAATTAGACAAGACCGATCGCAGTACCAAGTGAAAATCAATTTATGGACAGGAATAATTAACGGCCAAATTATTGGTCCGTTTGAGCTGCCACCGACTCTTAATGCTGAAAGCTATTTGAACTTCCTGCAAAATAATTTACCCGAGCTGTTAGAAGACGTTCCTAATGAAACACGTGAGAACATGTGGCTGCAAAACGACGGCTGCCCTGCACATTATGCGGCAAGAGTGAGAGAGCACCTGAATGAGACATATCCAGAACGTTGGATAGGGCGCTTAGGGCCAATATTGTGGCCACCCCGTTCGCCGGACCTGAACCCATTAGACTTCTTTTACTGGGGCTGTTTAAAAGAAAAAGTTTACAAAGAAGAGATTACGTCTGTGGAGCAATTGCGGCAACGTGTGCAGTCTGCTGCTCAGGAAATAAGTTTGGCAGGCTTTGCACGTCGCATCAAACGTTCATTTATTAGAAGGTGCAGAGCTTGCATCGCAGCCGATGGGGCTCATTTCGAACATCTTGTATGATTTTTAAATACATTTGTGTCATGAACATTGCTTTTTATTGTATCAATTGACCTGTAAAATAATTACCTAATTAAGTAAGGAGTCTTAAACTCGTTATTATCTACCTCTTTAAAGTAAATCAATAAAAAGCCACAGCCTGGAAGCACAATAGCTCTGTCATCCCAAAGAAAGTGAGACTGGGTTTTTTATTACCTGAGTGGTGTTTTAGCAATGTCAAAGTGAGTTAGGAACGTTTTTACAACAATTTACATGACACAGAAGATTAGTAAAATATAGAATCACATTTTTTTGAATTTAATATTTTTTTGAAATTATGGACCTTTTGAATTCAAACTGAAATAGTTTTGCACATTCGTACGATACTGGCCACTATGATACCATTTTAGAATCCGCATGATATGGACAACTTTTTAAAGTAATGGGCCATAACTGTGCGATACATTTTTTTTTTCAGGGTATGGAGTCAAAGTTACAGGATTCAATTAAAAAAACTAAAAAGTAAGTATTATGTGTTTTTTTCTGAAATCATCTTAGAGTGTAACAAAAAATCTTCATACGCGTGTGATTACACAAACATTCAGAAGCAGACCGCAAAAAACAGAATAAAAAAACTCCGTTAAATGTTGAAACGGCAGCTGATTTTATAAAATAGGTACAATATTTTCAAAAAAAAAATAAACAAATAAAAATAACTTTGAAATGCCTGACCAACTGAGTTTGAAATTGGGATATATGATAGACCATTATATGACCTACTGGCAGTTACAGGGTTATCCATTATTTCTGCCACACCCTGTATACTTCCTAGTTGGTTCCATTGTCATCACGTTAGGATCTGATGATGGAATCATGAAGAAATCGAGGAAACTCTTCAAATATTATAGGCACCCCTATAGCGATTTGGGTATTTCTTACAGTGACTTGTGCAGTTGCTCTTGAAAAGCACCATTTGAGGAAGTGGAACTGATGATGAAGACCACAGATGGCCACCAAAACTACTCAATAATAAATATTTCGTGGATTGCGATTCGATCACTTGAACATGGATGTTAAGCACTTTATGCTCGTTACATGCTGATGGTGAAGTACCAGGAGAACTCCTCAAAAATTAACGTAAAAAGTAAAAAACGTAAAAAGTGATAATTGGTTGACATTTTGGCTTTTGTAACGAGATAAATTACAAACCGAACCACTAAAAAGCGGTAAAAAAAATTGTTTGCAAGAAATAAAACCGACTTACATATCAAAACACTACAAAGCCAAAAATAACTTTAATTTCGGAACGGTGCGGGAACGGGAGCCGTGTGAACAAAAAACAAAATAAAATTTTCAAATAAAAATGTGCTTGTTTCTTGCATTTCAGTTGAGTAGTCGGGTTTTTTAGACTTTTTATAAAACCGTTTTATATGATTTTTCAAAAAGGACGGTCATCTCATGTCACGTAAAAGACTTCTACAAACTAAAAATCCACCCTGTTCCTTCAGTTGCTCTTGCGTTCCGGGGCCGTGGTATCTCGTTACAATATTTCTTCCGCAACCCCGACAGGGGGCTTTTTTGACGTTGCCAATAATACCGTGATGATGTGATGCCGTATTCATATGGGTAAACAAACGACGATATTCTGTGGAATGCATCAAGATTTTCCCTTGTCTCATGCTACTTGGATACTTACATAAAAATTTTTAGCTCCATTCGCTTACATTTTTCGTTACAGCAATCTAGTTCTTGACTTGACTTGAAAACTCGGATGTAGGTATAGGCCTACATTCACCAAAATATGTATGTATTATTATTCATATCAACTGTTTCCTCATTAAAAAAGAACGAAATTGTTAGTAATTATTGTTACTTAATTATTAAATACAGCCACATTATTATAAAATCTGTCTGCACTATTTTTCTAGAATTGGGCCATAACCACACTCTCATATTTAACTGGAATTGAAAACCAATCTAATACTTCAATTTATCCGTTGAATATTGAATTATTTAATTCCGTCGCTCATTGTAGCAATCGAAAGTATATTGATCATCAACTGGCTAGCCTTTTCCCAAATATGTTAACAGTCATACTGCATGCAGCTGAATGACAATATTTTACTGCAACGGTCACTATCTGACTCCTGTTACCGGATGACATGAAATTGGGAAAAGTGTAAAAGTTTCAGAATTTTTCTGGCTTCCGGACAGAAGACGCATTACATTCTCACCGACAAATCCGCAAACTGGAATCCGTTCATGATCTGTTAGAACATGGCTTTATATGGATTATATTCATACCTCAGGGGCTCGGAGAAAATCTAATTTAGCTATAATGTAATTTGTAGGGTTTGGCGTAATGTCTTCGGCGTAAGTCGGAGGTGAAATCGGAGAAGTATCGCTTAAGGGACTCAGGTGAACAATTATCTACAGCCAGCTTTATTTTAAGATGTTTTTTGACTACAACCGTCCCTATTTGAAAGGATTGACTGACAGTAATTCAATTTGAATAAGATCCCTTTGTTTTTGGTTACAACATGGATTTGTTTGCAACTGTAGAAAACTGAATAATGTTACAATTAGCTCATAATATATTTGTCATTTTGAATACCGAGAGGAATGTACATTAATATGCGAGGCTCGTCATGTTAAAATTAAGGTTAATGCATAAGGAAACATAATTTTATACGATTAACTATCACAGTGCACTAAAATTACAACAATTTCTTTATATGTGTCATCATGGCGCTTGCAACAATGCCGAAATATCGGAAACTCGAAACAATATATACACAGTCATAGTAAATATCTCGTTTTAAGTTCTAATGATAATCCATACAATATAATACTAGCAGTTGCTCGCGACTTCGTTCGCGTGGGAAGTTTTTCCCGTGTAAATCCCAATGCCGTGGGAATAAGTAAATAGTACACCATCGAGTACCTGCATATTTATTTTCTCCTTCCATGTTTTTATTGAAAGGTTGTCTGCAAAAGATCGCTTTTAGCGATAAGACCACCCATTGATTTTACTATTCTATTTTGTGTCCCACAACTGGGCAAAAGTATCTCCTTTTCTCTCTTTAAAGTAATTTTTGTGCAGTGACCGGATGAAATTAACAGAGACTAAATATTATCCTTAAATAAAACCACGCAATCCTGGATAAAACGGAATCCTTGTCTCTATTTCTCAATACTCGCAACTTATTCACGAGGCATAGTTAATTGTCTAAAGGAACTGTCTCAACGGATTTGTGTAAGTCCATCTGATTTTAAGATTTAACGGAATCTTATACATTTGTGGACAATTTGAGAGAGGTTGTTTCGGCGTGGCTAAATTGCTAAGAAGCTGTGCGTATTTTTTATTTAGAGGTATTACTCATCTTTTTTCAACCGACGACAAAAAGAGGAGGTTATCAATTCGACGCATATATTCTTTTTTTTTTTAATGTATGATCATCGAGTACTCGAAGATGGCTGAACCGATTTGGAAAATTCTTTTTTGTTCGAATGGGTATACTTCGAAATTGGTACCATTATCACCAAAGTCAGGATCTGATGATGGGATCCTGGAGAAATCGAGGGAACTCTTCAAATATTATAGGCACACCTATGGCGTTTTGGGTATTTCTTATAGTAACTTGTGCAGTTGCTCTCAAAAAGTACCATTTGGGGAAGTAGAACTGATGATGAAGACCACAGATGGCCGCCAAAACTACTCAATAATAAATATTTCGTGGATTGCGATTCGATTACTTGAACATGGATGTTAAGCACTTTATGCTCGTATCCATCACGCGGGCCCAGTACGGGATATCACATGTCTTAGCATTTTCGGTCCTAGTACATGACGTTTTCTTCACAATGTTTTCCTTTTAGAGTTTTCAGAATAGCACTGATGATGAAAATTACTTAAAGTAATGGACCTGACTGGGCTCAAGCAATCGACTCGAAAGTCGACCCATGATTACAGGGCCACCACAACTATCAACATTAGGTAGTATTAACATTTTTATTTTCTTTAACATGTTTTTCCGTCCATAGCCTTTTTTACCCACAGTCCTTTAACAGATGGGTCGGTAAGAGACTGTGAGTCCCGCCTTTCGACTTTAAAGACGGCTCACCATTAAAAAGACGTCAACGGCAAGTTTAACCTTCTTCATTCAAGACTTCGACGGTATTTTCTTTAGAACCTTTTAGAACCTGTATATCGGCTCTAAAAGACTAGTAGGTATGTGCCTTAGTCGAGTCTAATTTTAGGTGTTCCAGTGATTCGTTTAAGCTAACATGGAATATTTTTAAAGGAATTTGCTTTACATTTTTATTTTACAGTTAAGTTAGTTTATTATTGCAAGATACCCAATTCTTTTTATTAATATTTGGTTCCATTGAATAAAATAATTTATTTAAAAACTCTCTGCTTTTAAAATGTATTCTTTATTGTCCCTGCGATTATACTCGCAAGGGACGATTTTATCATGTAAATCCCGACTACCGCGGGTATTCCGGGATAAACAATGCCTATATCTTGCCTTATAACTTCTTTCATCTATCCAATATACAACTCAACCGATTTTAATGGGACCTTCCTATTAAAATCAGTTCAGTCGTCCCAGATATGAGCCAGATATTAATTTTTCGAATCGCGTAACTAACCAAAAGCACTTGAGAAAACAGAATTATTTTGAAAACATAGACAGATACTTCAATTTTATAGATAAAAATATTATCATTTATCTGTAGCTCAAATTCAACAATATTTCGATATAAATCTATATCAGTACAGCATTACCAGCTCCTTTGATGTACCAACTCGACTAATAAAATCACATAATCCGTGCTTTGAAACCCGCACATTTTTAGTGAATTTGATTTGTGTCAAAACATATTACCTATGTCTCGCTAAACAGGATCTCTATACAGTAAATCTATTCAGGTCCTCAATAGCACTTGACCCAAAACTATGCTAAAACGTGTTAATAATTTTAATTATAATACTGAAGGCTACAATTGTTTTTTTTAATTGATAATAGGTTCGCGTTTGACCACCATCTCACCTGATGGTAAGTGATGATGCGATCGGAGATGGTAGGTGGTAGAAGATTGATCTAGGAACTCCCTATTGGCGACGAACTTTGAGAGCGTCATCGATTTTCTGAAAAGGCCTTGTTTAGGACAGATTGTGTCATTCCGCTAATTCACACAAAACCATAATAAATTGTACACAGAAACTGAAATATTACTCAAAACCCCATTCTGTAACTAAACAGTTTTTTTTTTTTTTGTGAAAATAAACATTACTAAACGAAAACCTTCCTGATGAATCACTCTATCCATTAGTTAAAACCGCATAATAATCTGTTCAGTAGTGTTTGAGTTTATTGTCAATGTACAGATATAAAGACGTGGCGGGAGACAATGTTTATAAATTTTATGGATGTTTATTTCAACGTTTTCTAGTCAAGTTCTTGCCAGGGATTTAATCGGTGCATCGGGGATCACGAGCCGGTCTCCGGCCACCGCAGGCGCGGGCTTTCGGAAATGTTCTAACAAGATGCCGCGGCCCCAGAACTTAAGGGCAGCTGAAGGAACAGGGTGGGTTTTAGTCAGTAGAAGTCTGACACGCCCTTCCGCTTAACCCTGCTTAATATTACTTGAAAGAACTCTGTTTGTATGGCAGGCTGTTACAGTTTCACTTCTAAACTACTTTGCCAATTTTAATGAAAATTGGTTTAGAGAGACGTTAGACCTTGGAGAAGGATATAAGATTATTATTTTTTCCGTTGAAAAAAAAATTAGTCATGGCTAAGCCGCCGGCAGGAGCTAGTAATATTTAAAACGCCACAAAAATAATAATAATAACCTAGTCATAATGCTAAAGCAGCGAGAAAGCTCGTTAACATTAACAGCTTAGCCCAAGTGTCAAGAATACTAGTGCAGCTTCATCCACATAAGTGGAGTGCGCACACAATTGGAATTTCCGAGGATACTACATAGCAAGATAATCGGCACGTGCCCGCTAAGTTTCTGTTGCCGTATACGCCCACAAATTCCCACCTTTGTGTCAGACACCACTCTGGTATTCCGGTATTCTACGTGAAAGTAAAATGGTTATTTTAACCCGTTCGTCATTTGTCCTTTACTTTTAATAACCGGCACAGTTGCCACGTTGTATTGAATTTACTTTGCGAACGATAACATAATTCGCTATCTGAGTACCGTGAACGTCTAATATGAATAATAGTTTGGTTCGATAATATAACTGTTGGGTGAACATTTTTAAAGTATCTTAGTCATTGGTAAGCAGTCACAACAGTCACTCAGTTATTTTTAATTTATCGTTAAATTAGAGATTATTATTAATTAAGATATAATTAAAGTTTTTTTTTACATACAATATATGTAGGTATGTATCCCTAGGACATGTCAGTTTCCTTGCGATATTAGAGAAGTGATGATTAAATAAATTACACATAGTAATGTGGTCTGACTGGTTTCAAACCCACAACCTGCAACTTGGCAAGTCTAGCTCTGTTGTTGGCATGTCCGGTATTGTCTTTTAAATTAATTTGAAAGCCTTTATCTTTAATAGATTAAGATGAAATTAGCAGCCATATTTAGTCTGAAAGATAATGTAAGTCTAATATTATGACAGGGGAAAAATGCCGTAGAATTAGTAATTTTTTGTACTCAGCCATTTAATACCTATAATTAATTTACCTATCATAAAAGGTAGTTAATGCAATACTAATGTCAACATGTCTTGTAGTCCTTTCTCATTAATGCATAATTCGGTCTTAACTGATTATGAATTAACTAAACTATCATTCTTTTCGTTTGCGCGGCAACTGATACTGTGTTCTACGAATTATTGGTGTAAATTTGAGTGTTAAGAAGTTAAAATTGTGTACATTAGACCACAACTATGCCTATAAGGCGCCACTAAGAAAAAGATATACAATACTACAAAAAGAAAATAAGAAAAATTGAACAAAAACTGAAGCGTCGTTGTCGTCGTCGAGATGACTATAAAAGTGGAAGTGATACTTCAAGTTCTAATATTCCAGGTAACGAAAGGTTGTCTTGTGATTGCTATTATACCGGTACGGCTACTGGCTTGCATAGCAGTAAAAGCCACAAGGTCTTTTCATAACCTTAGTACCGGAAGGGACGGGTGGTGTACGAGATACATCGACGTTCCCACTGGACTCGGGTCGTATACGAGATATACGGACGAGATCCCTAGATGCGGGTCGTATACGAGATATACGGACGAGATCTTTAGACTTATGTGAAGTCCGTGAGATTTCAATAAGCATTTTTTTAGCAATCGCTAGTACAAATTTCCAGTGGTACCTATGGTTTTCGTTTTTCAGATTATAATACTGATAACACTTCGAACGAGGTCAAAATCATTGAAACATTACCACGAGATATGTCACCAGGACCTATGACAGATCTGGTCCCAGAAGAACCTGGACTTCTGATTGTAGAAAATTCCAACTCAACTCCTGTGGTGAATCCTGAGCCTACCTCAGCAATACCTACAATGATTTTGGAGGTACTTTTAGCACTGGGTGATCTCATGCCAGATAAACCTGCATATGGTCCTGCCTTTTGGCTCGTATTTGGAGCAATATTTTGAAAAACTGTCGGAAGAGACATATAGATAGAGTTGGAACAAAACCAGCTAGGCATTGGACTGTCTATAGTCAGTAATGCAATATCATTATTGATAAATAATGATACAGTGGACAGATTGAAACTGATGTCACTACTTAGTGATGCTGGAAGGATCTTGACGGATCTACATTTTGTACAGACTAAGTCAAGAAGAAACTTAATTTTCCCTGTTATAGACAATTTTTTTTTATAGTACTATCAAAGATGTTGATAGAGACGAGTATATATATGTAGTTAATCTTAGTGACAAGATCAAAGTTTTGAAAATATGCCAACAAAGTGGTCAGTCTATCAAGAAACCTACATTCATCTAATACAACAATACAGCAAATCATAAGAGAAACTTGCAAGGTCCTTCTCGCTACAATCAGAGGACATCAGTTATGGACCCAAAAGGAACCAGTTTTCTGTACAGGCCTGGAAACATCACGGCCACTATTATCAGTCCACTACCAAGAAAACTAAAGCCTCACAGGAGAAACCTCCTGCTTGTACATAGAGGTAAGTCATGCTGGAAGACTGACTCATTTTTTATTTTGCTGGAACAAAATTTGCAAAGATGAATCTGTACTTAATTATATCAAAGGATATTCAGTTACCTTTGTAAAGAAACTTTAACAGAATTCAATGACACTCCCCCGTTCAGTAATACCTGCTGAAGAATATACTGATATGCATACTGCTATCAGCAATTTATTAAAATAGGGAGCTATATTCCCTTGCAGGCCATGTAAAGACCAGTTTATCTCCCCTATATTTTTGATTCCAAAGCATATTGGTACAAAAAGATTCATACTAAACTTAAAGTCATTGAATAAATATGTCGAAACATCCCATTTTAAAATGGAGGACCATAGGACAGCAATAGCTTTACTTTCTCCAGGCAATCGCCCATGGCGAAAATAGATTTAAAAGAGTCATATTTATTAGTAAATATAAATCCACAGTGTAGAAAATACCTACGTTTTCAATAAGATAGATTATTATATGAATTAAGGCCCTCCCTTATGGCCTGTGTTCTGCACCTAATATTTTCACAAAGATTATGAAGGTTGTAGTGACACATCTAAAATAAAAGGGTTACAGGTCAGTTCAATACCTAGATTATCTACTATGTATAGGATCTAGTTATCAATCATGTTTACAAAATGTTCAAGAAACAATAGCTCTCTTGAAGCGCTTGGGATTTGTTATAAATTTTAATAAAAGTATAATAATACCATCACAGTCTTGCAAATTTCTAGGTTTTGTGTTTGATACAAAAAATATGTCATTACAATTGCCCATAAACAAAGTAAAAAAAAATTAGTTCAGAAGTACTTAGACCTGGATAGCTGTCTTATAAGAGATCTGGCAAAATTAATTGGAATACTAATTGCAGCCTGCCCAGCCACCACATATGGTTGGCTTTACACAACATTTTTTGAACATCACAAGTACAAATATTTAGTTAAAAACAATGACAATTATTATGATGTGAAAATATACTTACATTCAGATATAAAATTAGATCTGCAATGGTGGAATGTTAATATTAGTACGAATAGTACTAATATTAACATTCCACCAGTATATTCAGTATGTAATAGTATTAGTAGAATACTTTTACATACTGTTTTACATGCTCATCATAAACATGATATTGAACTGTTCACTGATGCGTCCCTGTCTGGATGGGGAGCTGTTTATAAAAACAAAAGAGCACATGGCTTTTGGAGTGAATATGAGAAAACATACCATATAAACTATTTGGAATTACTGGCACTATTTATGGCATTAAAAGTTTTTGTAAAGGACAAGCAATACCTTAACATTCTATTGCATGTAGATAATAAGACTGCCATAGCTTATGTAAACAGAATGGGTGATATTCAGTTCCCTCATGTAAGTAACTTGGCCAGGTCTATATGGCAGTGGTGTGAAAAGAGACATATTTGGCTAGTTGCCTTCTACATTAAGTTTAGTGAAAATAAAGAGGCTGATGAAGAGTCACATAAAATCAATCCAGATAGAGAATGGGAGTTAAACACTGGCATTTCAACAAATTGTATCTGTGCTGGGTGAACCTGAAATAGATTTATTTGTATCCCGCACTAATGCTAAATGTATTTCTTATGTTTCCTGGAAACCAGATCCAGAAGCAATGAACATTGATTCTTTTACCTTGTGTTGGACGGAATATCTCCTTTATGCCTTTCCTCCATTCAGTTTAATATAAAAATGTTTACAAAAAATAAAAAATGAGAAGGCAACAGGTATTATGATCATGCCCCACTGGCCATCACAACCTTGGTATCCCTTAATGCAGACTATGCTTGTCTCAAAGCTTATATATTACAAACCTCAAAAATATCTTTTATATTCTCCTTTTAGAGACCATCACCCTCTTCACCATCAACTTACCTTGATTGCAGGAATGTTATCAGGCAAGCTTGGCTGAAAGGAGCTATTCCCCCAACATCAATAATAGATGTCATGTTTGCATCCCTTTCACATAATACATTAAAACAATATAATGTTACATATACTGTTTGGTGGACCTTCTGTCAGGAACATGGTATAAACACATTCACTCCATCTATACCATTTGTTATGTATTTCGTAACAAAATTATTTGACTCTGGAGCTGCCTATGGGACCCTAAACCCTCATAAGTCAGCTCTATCTTTGATAATAGGCTCTAAAATTGGGGAGGATGATCGTATTAAGAGGCTCTTCAAAGGATTCTATAAGTCTAAACCGCCATTAGCAAAATACCAAAGTACATGGGACCCAAATAATGTTCTAAGCGTATTATGCAACTGGACCCCCAAAATGACATTAAGTTTTGAATGTATATCAAAGAAACTGGTGGTTTTGCTTGCACTAAGCACAGCTCAACAGGCATTAACCTTAGCTTTAATAAAAATATCCAATATAACACAGAGTGAAAGTTGTGTCAATATTGCCATTACTGATACAACTAAAACTTCGGCTGCGGGAAGAATCCAGCCTAATCTTTTCCTACCCCCTTTTTTGAAAAAAAACTGAGATTTGTCCAGCCAAAACACTGTGTGATTACATGAGATTTACTAGAGAGATAGGAGGTCATAATGATTACATGTTTTTATCACTTAAAAAAAAAAAAAAAAAGTTCAAGACGAATTGAGAACCTCCTCCTTTTTTTTTGGAGTCTGTTAAAAAACCCCATAAACTGGTTTCGGCTTCTACTATTGGTAGATGGATTAAGAATACGCTCTCAGACTGCGGTATTGATACGTATGTCTTCTCAGGCCATAGTACACGACACGCCTCTATATCCAAGGCTAGGTCAAAAGGAATTTCATTATATGTAATTAGACAGACTGCCAGTTGGACAAATAACTCATTAACATTTGCGAAATTTTATAACCGGCCAATTCTGAATTCAGGAGAATTTGCCCATGCTGTGCTTAATGCATAATAATAATATATATATTTTTTAGCTTACACTATTGTCTCTATGGACATTGTGATCTTAAGCATGCCATTATTAATTTGTAAAAAAAAAAAAAAAGCTGATGATTATATACCAGATAAGGCTGATTAATTGATTAATAACACGATGACTGATTGTTAATTAAATTTAAGATGTTTATGAATAAAACAATGTTGATTTGAAAACTTAAATATATTTATTTTAAAGGACAAGGAGTCAGGGTCATCTCAATTCTCAACTTTACCATATCTCTAAACATCTGCATGGTAAATATATCGAGAACGAAGCACGCAGTATAATAGATGATCAAACGAACTTACCTGTGTGAAGTTCGATCATTATTATACGAAGTGCTTCGTTCGAAGATATATGTCCCCTACCCACCTCACCCCAGGTAAAATTGAGATAACCTTGCAAGAATCTAAAAAGAATGACAGTTCGCGTAAGGACACTGATAACGCACACTAACACTTCTGTTCAGTTTTAGCTCTGAAAATTGCGTACAGTTGCCGAGTGACTCGAGAAAGCTGCATGGTAAATATATCTTCGAACGAAGCACTTCGTATAATAATGATCGAACTTCACACAGGTAAGTTCGTTTGATCATCTATTATTAATCAAATAAAATTAATAGTATAATTTGTCTGTACAATTTCTAAGGCATCATAACGTCGTTTAAAGTGCCAAACAAAATCCAATCCTAATTCTGATTCAGCGAATAAATAATTACTTAAATATTCATTCGTAGAATAACAAAAAAAATTGACGTACAAATGATTGGAAAATTGGCCGTTCAAGCCACATAATAAACGCAGCGCTAAAATAGAACCCAACAACTTTTCTAAATTCAACGACAAAAATTTTTTCAACTTGATATTCTTTATACTATTGAACTACTCGAGCACCTAAGAATCTCTATGCTGAGCGAATTTCAACCTTGATATTACACAGATAAGATACTATTTCGGATAAGCACGGTAGATATGATGTAGATAACTATGTAGCAGGGACAAGGGGAAAACGGGTAATGCTGGGTATCAGAACAATAACAATTGGATACAGAATTGTAAAGAAACTAGTACACCTTTGGATGTATAGATGTTGTAAAAACATGGTATCTGTGTACACATGTCTACATGGACGACACAGTTGGCGTAATGGCTGAGCGATTGACTGCTGCGCAGAGTGTCGCGGATTCGATCCCGGATTCGAGCACGGTACAAATATTTGTATGATCTGCAAGTAGTTATTCCGAGTCTGAGTGTTTGTAAGTTTCTATGTTTGTAAACGCACCCACGATACAGGAAGAAATTCCTAGTGTGGCGCAACGTTTTTTCATTCCTAGTGTGGCCCTTGGAGATTCCGCGAAAAAGGTCTAAGAAGCGCCATCCTGTTCTCCAATGAAAATGAGTAATCCAATACAAATATTCTGAATGAAAAATCGGTACGCTAAACAAAAGGTTCAGCCACCATTAGAAATATCAATACGTTCCTCTGTACGCACTGGGAGTGAGAGCTCCTCTGTCTTTCAGAGAAAATCCTATTCATCATAATTATCATATCCACACATAGCCCGGGCACCCAGGGATATATTTTATTAGTATTTTACATGTATTTTTCTTGAGTTACATATAGATTTATTTTTTATATTATTTCAGTATCAAATAAAAAATATAATCTCAATTAAATTACATTTAAGATATGCCTCGGTCTACTGTAACTACTGTCTCTCAACCAAACGTTTGTATATTAACAATGCCTTAAAACTACTCTTTGAATATAATTAACGTCAAACAGAAGTTTCATAAAAGTAGAGCACCACAACAACTTAGTATACTATATTTTTTATTTCTGTGTTAGTATACTTTGTTTGACTTATAAAACTTGGACGACATGGCAAACTTGTTACTTTCCTAGAACGGAATTTAATCATGATCGTCGTAAGTATAAACAACGAATCAGAATAAACTTCATTACGTTTTCGTATTTATTTTTAATCAAGGAGTATTTTTCAATACCATTATCAATTTGCGTTTATTCTTACTTATGACATTTTCATATTTTGTTTCTTTTTTACACAAGTGCTCATGGCTATAAGATGTCACTTGTGATCGATAATAAACGATACCGACAATAAACCACCTTCTGATATTTAGGCAGTCCTCACGGGTAGTCAGAAACCATAAAGTCTGACACTAGCCTTGTTTTGGGTTAAGATAGGTAGTCGCTCTATGTAGAATATTGGTACTTAGTTGCACACTGGAAGTCGTAGACTGTTGTAAACTGAAAGCCGACCGCAACATAGTTGGCTAAGCAGAAGAAGTATTACTTAAAATGATTGTATTCAATAACTATCAAACATTACAAAATGACAGCCAACAGCACGTGATCTCCATAATACGTGCATGGGTGACCTTGTTAACATATTGAAATAAGCAACGCTTGAACCTTTAGGATCTTGTAGATCGACCCGTGTGGCTCTTATTATTTAGTCATGAAAAATCTAAGTACTAATATCTTGTTTCCTAGCTGACTTCTCTGAAAAGAAACGCCGAAACAAACTCAGAGGACAACGTCTTTTTTAAAATCCTTACAATCCGTGCCTTTCAAATGATATTTGAGACCATGGACATTTATGTCTGCGGTGCTCTAAAATTGAATATATCTGCTATTGCCAGCAAAAAATATTTTAATTTATGGTAAGAACATTTTAATTGCCGAGTTTTAGTTTGAGTTTGAAACTGTGAGCTCAGCAGAGTAATCAGAACTCCTAGAGAAGTCAACACCAACAAACTTGGTACAATGTTAAGCCTGAGCCTTTGTATCAAGATTACAGCAGTAGCTGACGGTATTGTAATTGATAATCTATAGGCTTTGCGAGATAAACAGAACAGGCCAAGACCCTGTATTAAAATACATAATTATTAAAGGAGATCGACCAAGCTTTGTCCCAAATGTTGAGCACAGCACCACACGGTCATAGCTGTTCCACTAAGCCGCGAATCCTCTTTGTTACAGGGAATTTCGAGAGATTATGGTTTAAAAGCATTTTAGTGTGCAGGTTTTTGGATGATCAAGTTTTTTTTACAAATATAAATTCATATTGAGTGGCAAGTCAGCAAAAAAAAAATATTTGATTTAGCAGCAGAAGCTAGTACATAATAATTATGTAAAATAAACAATTTGTTCTTTTTCAACTATGCTAAATTCAGTATCCAATCAAACATACCGGCAGAAAGTTAAGTTAAAATGGGTAGAAAGTTACTTTGAATAAAGTAACTTTCTACCCATGTGATCTTCATAGCTAATAACTGGATAATATAGACAAGAGTAGGGTTGCCACCCGTACTTTATAATAAAATATTGTACGTTATTTCACGTACTTGTACTCTATACTTTATGAGTACAATAAAGTACACGAAAATACTTTATTTCGCATGATTCTTTGGGATTTTGAAAACTTTAGTCGTAAAGTCGTAATAAACAAAGCGTCTCAGAATTTGATAAAAAAATGAGTTATATATTTACTTTAATTTAAATATAGACTGTAAAGATGCCGTGCAATTGTTTAGTAAAGATACTAATTTGATACAAACTGCAAAAAGTAATAAGAAATATGTTTTAAACATAACTAGGTGCCCACCCCGGCTTCGCTCGGGTGCAATTTTTCTTCCGGTATCATACAGTTTTCTCTCCAAACCCTATCCAGATTATTACGAACAGAACAAAAAAATAATTAGTTAAATAAATGCAGCTGTTCTGAACTAATGCGCTTACGTACATATACATTGTTCCTTCAACTAGGCTCAAGAAAATTGGGGGCTCATTTAGATGTCAGTGTATACGCTTTTACAATAAACTTCCCAGTCATGTGCAAGAACTAAGCCTCAATAAATTTAAATTATTAATGAAGCAGAAACTTTGCCAGAAAGCTTTTTATTTTGTTAAAAACTATCTTGCGGACAAAAATGCTTGGGATTGAGCTGCTCCAATTACATCTGTTTTGTTTGATTTTTTACTCATTTTCTTTTTTTATAATGATTATTTCATATACATTTTGACGTGACAATATCATTTTCTTTTCAAGTAATATATTTTATTTTTGTAAAAGCAAAAGCTATGTTGTGAATGTGATAGCATTGTGGGATAAAAACGAATATTATGAATAGATTACCGCACTCTTTGGCAGTTTGAGCGCTTTATACGGCCCACCCAAATGTCCTTACTTTGGTATTGTTCGTCAAATCGTTCGAGCTCCTTAAGATTCTTTTTTTATTATTATTACTGATGGGCCAACTCTTGACCTCAATCCCGCCTGATGGTAAGTGATAAATGAGGTCTAAGATGGGACGAGCGAGCCCAGAAGATGCCTATTTACTCGTGCTTTAAAAGCTGATAGGTCATAAGTGGCAGGGAACACAGAAGTCGGCAGAGAATTCCACAGCTTGGCTGTGCGCACAATAAATGTGGAGGAGAAGCGCTTGGTACGACAAGACGGTATATCAACCAAATGTGGGTGGTACCCAGCCATGCGTCTGGTAGACCGGTAGTGAAAGGGAGATGGAGGAATTAGGTCATGGAGCTCCTGCGCACACTCCCCGAAGTACAAGCTGTAGAAAACTGACAGGCAAGCAACGGTTCGTCAATGAGCCAGGCTATTAGCTTGTCCACCAGCACCTCGTCGCCTATAAGCCTTTTAGCTCTGCGCTCGATCGAGTCCAGTGCAGCAAGTTGGTACTTTGCAGAGCCATTGAGCTACGCGATAATTGACAAATGCTTGCACTGTTTGGACGGGCCTGCTCAAATCTGTGTGATTCTGTTCTCTAAAGGGCGCCACAGACATAAACCTATATGGCTCTCATATGATTTCATCACTACAGATTGTATGGACCTTAAAAGAGACGTTGACCTCCGAGTTTGTTTCAATGTTTCTTCTCAGAGTAGTCAGTTAGGAAACACTGGCCACATCTAGTTTACATTTACGAAAAAAAAGACGTGTGAAAGTGTTATTTATAACCTTTTTGCAAAATAAACCTCAATTAATTTTTAGTAAGCAACCCGCCCTGGCTTTGCACAGGTTCTTTACAGAAAATATAAAATAGCCTATGTTACTCCGAGGAGATGTAGCTTTCGGTAAAATTGGTTGAGTAGTTTTTGAGTTAAATCGTAACAAACAAAAAATCAATCATTTTTCCTCGTTATAGGTACATAATATTAATTTAGATGATAAGGATTAATACCGTATTTGTGTAAATACCTTTTACATTACCGCTTTATAATTGCCAATTTTTTAAAGTATTAAAATGGACATAGGTAGGATGTTATCTTTAATATATAGACATAAGCCATCGCGGACTTTTCTGTAGGCATATATAAGATACACAATTCCACCATACATTGATATACTACATAAACTTTTGGACTCCCTCGGCTGGGAAGCGAGGCGCCCGGTCAAATCACGGTGACACGAAATTAATTTCGTTGCGCATTATTTTGATTTTGCTATATCTCCTAAGGTATTCATTTAATTTGGATAGAGGAAAAGGAAAAAATAATTTTCATGAAATGTTCAAGCCAACTAATGTACTTAAAATGATAAGGATTAATACAGTATTTGTGTAAATAGCTGTCGAATTAGCGCTTTATAATTGCCCATTTTTTAAAGTATTAAAAGTAATAAAAAATATGCCATTGCGGACTTTTTGTATACATTTTTAAAGTTTACAGTACTTGTTCCGTCCAACGTGAAATAGAACGCACCTTTTTGGTTGGCAACATTATTTTCTATTGTCTTTGATTTTTTTTCTCTTGACATATCCGTTTTTTTTGTAAAAACTAACTGCCTTGCTTGTTGAGATCGATTTATTGTTTTAGTTGAAAATCGAGTTGAATCTGCGCAGTTAAAGACAGATTAATCGTGATTAGTGATTAATTGAAATCTAGAATCCCGAATTGACTAAAACCCTGGGATATTTTGAACATAACGCCGTATTAAAGTCAGACTGACTGACCCGCGAATTTGTTGAAAGTAATAGTGAATTGGTGATAAATAGCTGCTCCAATCTGGTGCAAAGTTTGTGCTACCTCCCGGCCTGGACCACACATTGAAGCTTGCGTCCTTTGTGATCGCCGTGACACCACTTGCTCACATTACACGTTTCAATTACTCATTACCTATTTACACACACACGGACGTGATCAGAACAGATCCTCGCTTGGCGTCTCAGCTCAGAAGGTAAGTGGTTAGAACTATTTATTAGTAAGGCCGGAGAGCCTATAGTTTGTTTGCAAGCAACGGTAAGGCTCGACGTACCGTGGACTGTTCGGCATACCAGTTACCGTTGGCTGGCTTGGTACTGAACAAACTGGTAGCAGAAGCGTGGTCTTATAATATAAGATCCACTAAGTAAATTAGAAGTTTTGAACATTGTTGAAAATTACTTAATAAGTTTGAATATATTGCTGTGTCACCCGGGCTCATGTTGTATTTGTAATTTGTACTGTAGTCCCTGTTGTATTGACAAATAGGATTTATTTGTGAAATTAGGAATTATTAGGTTGTATTTGGTTCATAATTTGGTATATTTGTTGTGATTAATAATTGAATGTCTCTAATCTGAAGTTAAAAGTTTATCTAAATAATAATCACACATTTGTTAACATAACAAGACTTGAATTGTGTGTATTGATTTATTGCTTATAGTATTTATTGGATTGTGTTGTTAGAGATTGTCCAGCACAGTATTGTACATTCAATTGTTGTGTTTAGTTGGTGTGGTCAAGCACAGTATATACATTAAGTTGTTATTTTTTCTGTAACTAGCCATCTTTAGCAAGCTATATTCATACTTGGAATAAGTACAGGGTCGGATTTGGACCTGAAATAATTGAATTTAAGTTTTTATTTTGGTGAAATTCTTCGGTTGGCTAACAAGTCATTGTTTGTTTGTTTGATTAATTTTAGCCTATTGGTATTGATATTTGATTGTTGCAATGGCCTCATTAAAGGCAGTCAGAGAGTCTGCTGCCGGATTGGCCTCACAGTTGAGATGGTTCACATCGGCAGCAGCAACGGTTGAGCGTTCGGACTTGGAAGAGCTCACCCTTGCTCGGAACGAGCATGTGAATGAGAGGATCAAGTCAGCTGATGCTGCGCTCACACGCTTCAACGAGTACATCATGGATGTGGATTTGGGGGTGATGGACCAGGCAGCCCGCGATAAGGTTTTGGGTGACTATGACCAGATTGTCCACCTAGGGGATGTCATAAGTCAACGAGCCCGGGAAATTTTGAGGAGCCGGGTGCCTGAGGAGGCCAAGCCTCAGACCTCCTTTGTCAAAGGCCCTGGACTATTGGGTAGGCTGCCCACCCTGGAGCTGCCACTTTTTGACGGTCGTTTAGACCACTGGCTGGGCTTCATTAATCTCTTTGAAAGTCTTGTGGATGCACGCTCGGACCTCGGACCTGCGCAGAAGTTGGCCTACTTGTTGTCCGTTTTGGAGGGCGAAGCTAGAGTCTAGGTGCAGCACTTGCCGGTCACGGACTCCTCCTACCCTACCGCTCTGGAGCTTCTCTCCCGACGGTATCAGAACAAGCGCTGCCTGGCTGATGTGCACATCGGCAAGATTTTGGGACTACCGGCCATTGCCAGCACGTCGACGTTGCGCACTGACTTGCTGAACCCATTGGTCTCAGCGACCAACGCCTTGAGACGCTTGAAGTTACCAGTGGAACATTGGTCCTACCTGTTTTTGGAAGACGAGTGTCGGTTTTTGGATAACACTCGTGGTGCCACGAGGTCACGCCCACCACCTTCTCGGCCAAGAGACCAGGGACGGACTAGGGCTAGGGGGCCTGTTGATGTTCGCCCCGCCCCCCGTTTTGCTGGCGCCCGGAGTCCTCATCATTGCGACTTTTGTAAGGCCACGGGGCATGTCATGGCGCGTTGCCCGGCCTTTTTGAATTTGCACGTAAGTGCCCGCCGCCGCATTGTCAACGCACGCCGTTTGTGCTTCTCGTGTTTTGGGGCCCATTTCCATCGGGACTGCCCCGACCCCCGTCCGTGTAGAATTTGCAAGGGGTCCCACCTGGAGATTTTGTGCGCCAACGCGAACCGCTCCAGCAAACCATCTTCTGAGGAGGGTTCGCGCAGGGGGGGGTATTCCGGAGACGAGCACCGGGCTGAGGCCCGCAATTCTGCACGCCGCTCTCCACTCCCCGCGCAAGTTGTACGGGAGCGCCGCGAGCGCCATTTGGTCTCCCCTCGTCAGGGAGAACGCGCGTTGGCTGCTAGGCAGCAGTGGCCGGACCAGCACCGCTACCTCTCCCCTCCGTTGGCGGAACGTCCCCGGTTGGAGTCGCGCCCTCCGCCATTCAGGCATTCGGTGGGATATGCCCTTCCGGCGATGGCGAGCGGCTCGGGACACCGCGCGGACGAACCATTTGATGTTTACCCTCGTCGTGAACGAACGCAGCCTGGATGCGGCGAGCGGTCGCCGCCCAGGCATCGCTAGGAAATTGACGCCTGCCCCGCTAAGGACTCCCCCCCGATCGAGTCGATTTTGTTGCCAACGGCCTCGGTCAGGGTCTGGGGACCCTTGGGTGACTCGATTGTGGTCCGTGCCATTTTGGACACGGGAGCCCAGGGTTCCCTTTTGTCGTCTTGGTTAGCGGGACAGGTTGGCCTGAAGGTGAACGACTTTTCAGGCAAGATTCAGAGAATTGGCGAAGCGGCTGTCACCACTGTTGAGGGAGAGATCTGGTTTGAAATCACCCCTGTGAGTTGTCTGTACCCTAAAATTGGTGCTCCTGCCCTTGTTCTACCAACTATATTGGGTAACCATCCCGATTGTCAGTTGCCTTTGGATGTTCTACGGTTGACGTCAGGTCTAGATTTGGCTGACACGCAGTTTGATTCCCCTTGTACGGTGCATTTGTTGTTGGGTTCCGATGTTTTAGGGAAAATATTGTTGGGAAATATGACGGTCTTGCAGCCGGAGACCCCATGGCGCCACCCGAGGGGCCTGGTGGCGGTCTCAACCATCTTCGGCTTTGCGATTATGGGCCCAGTGTTGAACGTGCCCCCTCCACCTGAACCTGTCTTTGCGTTGGTGTCCGGCTCAGCCCTCTCTGACGCCGTTCAGAGGTTTTGGGAGGTTAAAGAGCCCCCTCAGGTGGTCCGCTTGAATCCGGAACACGAAGAGTGCGAGTTGTTCTATCAGAACAACACCAGTTGGCTCCGCTCCGGTCGGCTTGAGACCCGGCTGCCTTTTGTTGCGGTGCGACCACCTCTCGGCCAATCCAGACCTACGGCTGAGAAAAGATTGTTGGCAATGGAGCGCCGCATGGCCAGGGACCCGGTGCTGCGGCAAAAATATGTAGATTTTATGCGTGAGTATGCAGACTTGGGACACATGTCGGTGTCAGATTTGGATTGGCGCTCAGTAGAGCATTTCTTCTTACCACATCACGCGGTCCTCAAGCCATCCGGTACTGGTAAACTGCGCACAGTGTTTGATGGGTCTGCGTGGACTTCTTCCGGCGTCTCCTTGAATGATTGCCTGCATTCCGGCCCCAAATTGTTGAGGGATCTTTGTGACGTCATCACGTCTTTTCGTCGTCATCAAGTAGTCTTTGTGGCCGACATCAAAATGATGTTCCGGCAAACGGTTATTCACCGGGATGACAGACGTTATCAGTTGATCCTGTGGCGGGAACATCCCCAGGATCCCATGATTGTGTATGAGCTCAACACGAATACGTACGGCCTTCGATCAAGCCCTTTTGTTGTTATTCGTTCGCTTTGGGAGTTTGAGGTTCCCTCGTGCGTCCGCCATCTTGAAAACGGACCTGTACGTAGATGATGTCTGTACTGGAGCTCCTACGGTTGAGGAAGCTATCCTGTTGCGTGATGAGTTGGTCCAGATTCTGGCTTCCGCTGGCTATGAGTTGCGTAAATGGGTGTCCAACTCGCCAGCGCTATTGGAAGGTGTGTTGGAGGATCATAAGCAGGATCCTCATTTGTTTGAGAACGTTGACAACCCCGCCATGATGGCCGTCCTCGGCGTTCAGTACCGACCAGTTCAAGACACCTTTACGTATGATGTCGACTTGGAGTCTCCTCATACTTGGACTAAACGACAGGTGTTGTCTACTGTAGCAAGGACCTTTGACCCTAATGGTTGGATCTGCCCGGTATTGTTTTGGGCGAAATGCTTCCTTCAGCGCCTTTGGACCGCTGAACTTGGTTGGGACGAGCCACTTCGGGAAACCCTGTTGGAAGACTGGCTCCAATTTGTATCCGTGCTCCCTGTAGTCAATGAGGTCGCGCTGCCACGCGCCATCCTCCCCCCTGGGGTTTATACTGCCAACCTTCATGGGTTTTGTGACGCGTCCTCTCACGGTTATGCCGACGCTGTTTATTTGCGCACCGTCAGCGCCACGGGCCAGGTGAAGTTGACACTGGTCATGGCCAAGAGCAAGGTGGCCCCCCTCCGGGCGGCATTGACCATCCCTAAGTTGGAGTTGTCAGGGGCGGTGCTTCTTGTGCGTCTCCTAAATCACGTTGCGCACACCTTGGGTGGAACTGTTGACATTCGGGCTTCTTACGCCTGGACGGACAGTCAAATTGTTTTGTGTTGGTTGAAGACGTCCGTCCACTCTTTGGAGGTCTTTGTTGCGAACCGAGTGTCTCAGATTCAAGGTTCTGAAACGCCTTTGATTTGGAGGCACGTGCCTGGTGACCTGAACCCGGGCGACGTAGCCTCACACGGGTGCATGGCCCCCTGCTTGATTGCTCTCCCCCTCTGGAGGGGACCGGACTGGCTGACTCGCCCCGAGGATGATTGGCCTCGAACGCCAGTCTTGATGTCGGATCCTTTGCCCGGACTTAAGGTGTTCGCTGTTGGGACGAAGGATCCTCCGTTTGATCCTGATTTTTTGTTGAATCGATACAGCTCCCTCGACAAATTGTTGAACGTTACCTCGTGGATCAGGCGTTTTGGTCACAATTCTAGGAATCCAGGGGACAAGCGCCTTTCACCGGTTCTCTCTCCTCAAGAGTGACAGGAGTCACTCCTCCTTTGGGTCCGCTCTGTGCAGGCTGCACACTTTGAGAAGGAGATCGAGGTCTTGAAGTCTGGTAGGGTTAAGTTGTCGGGAGCTGTTAGTAAGCTGAATCCCTTCTTGGATAAGACGGGTCTTTTGCGTATTGGAGGACGGTTAAGGCACTCTAGCCTTCCTTATGGGGCCCGTCACCCCCTTTTGTTGCCCAAGGAGGGCCACTTGGTACAATTGTTGGTGACTGATCGTCACGTTAAAAATTCGCATGCCGGTTGCAATACGCTGTTGGCCATTCTGCAGCGAGAATTTTGGATTATGTCTGCTCGTCGTACTATTCGTAGCATCGTCTTCCGTTGTATGCCGTGTTATCAGACTAAGGCCTCCACTATGCAGCCCCTAATGGGAGACTTGCCGGCTGATCGTGTCAATGAGGCGAGGCCCTTTGTTGGCGTCGGAACGGACTTTGCTGGTCCCTTCTCGGTGAAGACGTCCACACTTCGAAATAGTAAAATTGTCAAGGCTTATTTGTGTGTTTTTGTCTGCCTGTCAACCAAGGCAGTACACTTGGAGCTGGTTACCTCCCTCTCGACAGAGGCCTTTGTGGTGACTTTGGACAGACTTGTGTCTCGCCGTGGGTTGCCTTCTTTGATTAGGTCTGATTGATTTACACCACACCTTCCGAAATCAAGAAGATTATCAGTACAATGGCCAATAAAAAATCTTGTGGTTTTGATGACTTACCGATATCAATCTTAAAGGAGAATATAGACACTTTGGCATTCCCTCTTTCAGAATTTTTTAACAAATGTTTTGATGAGTCGGTATTTCCAGACCAAATGAAATTGGCTAAAGTAGTTCTAATATTCAAAAAAGGTATGAAGACTGATCCGAAAAATTACCGACCAATATCTCTTTTGCCAACCTTATCAAAAGTACTTGAAAAAATCATCAAAAATAGGTCAATGGTACATTTAAACGAAAATAAAATAATTAATTTAAGACAATTTGGGTATCAAAGAGGCGTCGGTTGCTCAGATGCAATAAACACTCTTATAAATGACATAATTAATAAATTAAATGACAAAATGAAAGTGGCAGGGCTATTCATCGACCTTAGTTCCGCTTTTGATACGATTGATTACGAATTACTACTAACTAAACTTGAATATTACGGTATCAGAGGCAAGTCATTGCAACTTTTAAGATCATACTTACAAAATAGACGTATGTTTGTCGAAATAAAAAGCATCGATGAAAATAATCATGAGGTCATTTACACTTCTAAAATAAAAAGTATAAAACGTGGTGTCCCCCAAGGCTCAATTTTAGGACCAATATTATTTATTATTTTTATAAACGACTTGCTCAACTGTTTGCATTGCGTACAGCCAGACGTAAACCTTGTTGTTTTTGCAGATGATATAAACATAATAATTCGGGAGAATGACTTAAAATAGTTGACGGGAATTGTAAATGAAAGCCTAAAATATCTATGCGATTGGTTTACGGCCAATAACCTTTTGCTAAACACAAGTAAGACAATCATTATGTTATTTAAGACTACAACTCGCCATAGTGACAATTTAGAGGTACAAATCAAAAGAGACAAGATTCAGTTAGTAGATAAAGTCAAATTTTTAGGCGTAAACATAGATGTATATCTAAATTGGAAACAGGAGCTAGCTGCTATTGACTCTTCAATTTCATCAGCATGCTATGCACTCAGGAGCCTCAGAGATATGTTGGATATAAAACAACTAAAGACTATATACTACGCGCTGGTAGAATCCAGATTAAGATACAGCATAATGCTTTGGGGTAATAGTTATAGTTATAATTGTCAGAAAGCGTTTATTTTACAAAAACGTGCCATAAGGACAATAGTAAGGATTTCACAAAGAGACTCATGTAGAGAGTACTTTAAAGAATTAAACATTTTAACAGTACCGAGTTTATATATATTAGTAATCCTTAACCACTTTGCTAAGTATATTCATGAGTATGAATCACAAGAGGAACGTAGAGTAAGAGAAAGCACAAGAAGGAAGGACTTTAAACACAAAATGTTACTAAATCTTAACATAGCTAAGCATTGTTCCAGATACCAAGCAGTGGAGTTATTTAATAGGTTACCTACTGATTTAAAATTATTAATTTATAGCTCTCACTCTTTTAAAACTACATAAAAAGCCTTCTTGTTGGAAAAATGTTTATACTCGGTATCGGAGTTTATATCAAATAATAAATAGACACTTATAATAATAGCAGCGATCATTGTTTTTAATTTTTATTGTACTTTTAATATTTTGACATTGAATTTCACATTATAATTACGATTGATTTGACATTATATTTATTTTTTGACATATTTTAAATTAGTTTAATACCTCTGTTTAACTTTACTTTATACATTAATTTTAATTACGCTTCTGAATTTTAGTTCCTGCATGTGTTAATTTTATTTAATTATTAATATGTACTGTTCAACACAATGTAATTGTTAACTGAACTGAATAAATGAAATGAAATGAAATGAAATTGCGGTACGAATTACAAGGGTACAAGTAACTTGTTTGTTGTTGTTGTTGACATTGGTAATAGTTTGGCCCGCAGAGGGGTCACTTGGCTGTTTGACCCGCCAGCCTGCCCCCATTGGGGGGGGGGGGGGTATTTTTGAGGCCGCGGTGAAAGCGGCAAAGGGACACCGGCGGAGATTGTTGGGAGACACCGTTCTCACCTTTGAGGAACTAGCTACCGTATTTTGCCGCATTGAAGCTGTGTTAAATTCGCGCCCATTGTGCCCGCTCTCTTCGGACCCGAATGACTTGGAGGCTCTAACACCGGGCCATTTCTTGATTGGACAGCCACTTGTCGCCTTGCCGGAGTACCCTTTTGTTGATGTGAGCCAAAATCGGCTTTCGCGGTTTCAGTTGGTACAACAGCTCGCTCAGAACTTTTGGAAGCGTTGGAGCTTAGAGTATCTGCACATCCTCCAGCAACGCGTCAAGTGGACGGATAAAACTCATCCACCCAAGATCGGAGACCTCGTCCTGATTAAGGATGCCAACCTTAAGCCTTTGTATTGGCGCAGGGGGCGCATTCTCAATTTGGTGGCTGGCACCGACGGGGTCCCTCGTTTTGCTGAGGTTTTGGTGGACGGATCCATCATAAAGAGAGCGGTCGCAACTTTGTCAAGGCTTCCAATTGATTAGCGGACGGGTAGGCCCGTCCGGGGGGGGTAGATGTTCCGTCCAACGTGAAATAGAACGCACCTTTTTGGTTGGCAACATTATTTCCTATTGTCTTTGATTTTTTTTCTCTTGACATATCCGTTTTTTTGTAAAAACTAACTGCCTTGCTTGTTGAGATCGATTTATTGTTTTTAGTTGAAAATCGAGTTGAATCTGCGCAGTTAAAGACAGATTAATCGTGATTAGTGATTAATTGAAATCTAGAATCCCGAATTGACTAAAACCCTGGGATATTTTGAACATAACGCCATATTGAAGTCAGACTGACTGACCCGCGAATTTGTTGAAAGTAATAGTGAATTGGTGATAAATAGCTGCTCCAATCTGGTGCGAAGTTTGTGCTACCTCCCGGCCTGGACCACACATTGAAGCTTGCGTCCTTTATGATCGCCGTGACACCACTTGCTCACATTACACGTTTCAATTACTCATTACCTATTTACACACACACGGACGTGATCAGAACAGATCCTCGCTTGGCGTCTCAGCTCAGAAGGTAAGTGGTTAGAACTATTTATTAGTAAGGCCGGAGAGCCTATAGTTTGTTTGCAAGCAACGGTAAGGCTCCACGTACCGTGGACTGTTCGGCATACCAGTTGCGTTGGCTGGCTTGGTACTGAACAGTACTCTAGTACATTATTTTGATCTATCTGGTACGGTTAAGCTAGCGCTAGCAATGTAAGCGCAAAAAAATGTTTATTAAGACATCACATTAGAAACCTCTAAAATTATCATTGTTTCTCTACTATATTATGCATGTATTATACATATAAACCTTCCTCTTGAATCATTCTATCTATTAAAAAAAAAGCGCATCAAAATCCGTTGCGTAGTTTTAAAGATCTAAGCAAACATAGGGACAGACAGCGGAATGCGAATTTGAAAATAAATTGTACTTTATTTTGATGCTATGTACTTTTTTTCTTACCTGTTTTAACCAATGTACTTTAACTGCACAAAAAAAAAGGTGGCATTCCTAGACAAGAGTAACATCAGATTTTCTAGCTTATGGACTACCTTCGACGACTGATAAAAGTTTTCGATCATCTGAATTCAATTGAAAAAAAAGAAACGTAAGACTTAATCGTCAATGATTGATTAATTTGTAAACTTTTGAGTTTTTTTTTCTAGGTGCAAGATGATAAAAAATAAATTATTTGATTTTCAGGCAGTTGTTTTATATATTAGGTATATGGGCGGAGTCATAATAAACGGATTCCACTGTATTCTGGTAATGTTGTGTTGAATAAACTTATTATTATTAGCTCGAAACAAAACCAAACGCTAAACTTTCCCAGCCTTCTTAGTCCATAGACAAAATATGTATCCTCCTTCTCAAAATAAAATATAATAATTCACTTCTAATAGCGTAACAAAAAAAAGCTGTTTACTTAAACACAGTTGTTCCGTTCCATATCCGTCATAAATTTACTCAAAGCAAAGTTCCGTTCCAAATACAACATAAAATTCGCCGTATCCCGATACGTTTGTGGTTGAAACATGTCGTATTTATACTTAACGCTCTATTACGCTTTTTATACTCGATTTATGTGAAGATTGCGCTGGGAAATCGGTATTGAATAGCGAAAGTTGTGGCTTAGTCGTGTGTATTGTGTAGAGTTCTGTTCTGTTGTGTATATTAATATTTTTTATTGAATTCTTTGTTGAGTAAGTGAAGAACGTTCACTTGAAAATAAAGGGTAATATAAAGAACCGTCATCGTTTCTTCATTATTTCAACCAATTGCTGTAAACTGCTTGACATAGGCTTCCTGTAAGCATTGTCATTTACATTGGCCTTCATTTTTGCACCCAGCACACTTCTGAATTTAGGACCAGATCATTATAAAAATGATATATATTTATTTTTGAAAATTGGTTATAAATATTTCTTTTGCAAGTAATTTTTGGCGTAAACTAGATGAGGCCGGTGTTTCCTAACTGACTACTCTAAGCAGAAACGTCGAAACAAAACTTGAGGTCAACGCCTTTTTTAAAGACCATACAATTCTTACTGTTCAAATTATATGGGAACCATGTAGGTTCATTTCTGTGATGCTCTTTTGAAGAAAGAAGCACAATAAGTAATCTTGGTTGATTACTCATTTCAGTAAGCGGTCGCCATTCTAGAACTTTTAGCCTGGTTATTTTAAGATTTAAATCTGTTATTCATTTTGCGAGATGGTACCTACATGGTCTTATCTCAATTATTATATCTTGGCAGGTATTACGGTTTTTCTCTTAATAAAAAGTGAAAAACCGTGATACCTGCAACACAGTATATACTACTGCAAGTATAGTGTTACAGATTCCTATGTTTTTTTGTTGAAACAGAAATATGTCAACAGTGTCGAAAAATAAATTGAAATACCTACTCTTTCTATCTTAAAGGTGTCTGCCCACTATCCCGTAGCATACCATGACCGTACTAGGACCGTTTCAGACAAAAAACTATTATTTGTATTGAGAAGTATGAGACTATGCCCACGAGACCGTTCCGTCACCGGCCGACACCGTAGCGTGCCATGCACGCACGGGCCGTCAACTATTCGTCGGAGGGAATATTTTGCCGGTGCGGTCACGCTACGTGCATGGCACGCGACGTTGCCAGACCGCTGCGCGCAGGCGGCTAAACGGTGACTAAGCGAGGAGTATGACCGTTACAAACCCGTTTTAAATGCGTTGTAGCAGCAGTTTTACAATGTCATTTTCAATTTTTTTCAGCAATTCGTTAAATTTGAATGTACACATTCGGAAGTACTGAAAAAACTTTTCTTCGTCATCAACTAAGTGCCTGAATAATGTCCAATATTCTCCTTCCGTTTTGCGTTTTTTTATAGAATTGTGAATCCAGTAGCGTCGAATGTTTTTTGGGCATTCCTCTTCCTCTTCATCCAAAATGATAGCAATCATTGCCAGTTGTTCAGTCGTTAGTTTCCTTATAGCCATAACTATTTCAATATTTCACCACTTTAACGCGTCTACGCAACACTGATATTTGTACGAGAATGAACCGATGCTTTACGAGTATATTGAAAGGATTCCTGCCGTGTTACATACGGGCATCATACAGATTAAATACGGGTTACATACGGGTTGTAAACGGGTTCAGAACGCTGTCGGCCCGCTTCAGTGGGCGAAATAGAGCGTATGGGATTGCTTTCCGTGCCGGATACGTTCCTAGCACGGTCATGGTATGCTACGGGATAATGGGCAGAAAGCTTAAATCAAAATAAGTAGATACTGGCATCTTTATCCTGCTATGGGAGAGTAAGGAACGATGTGGCTACTGCTTGCTCAACGCAAACTGCTGTTACGACGGGTTATCTCTCGACACATTAATATTTCAAGAAACGAACCTCGTGCCTCATACATACAAATATTAATGTGTCGAGAGATAACCCGTCGTAACAGCAGTTTGCGTTGAGCAAGCAGTTATGAATTTTAATACAAAAAGTCCACAAAAGTCTTTGTGCCTCTCTCTCTCCTAAGTGATCCATTCAATTAGGAGTCGGAACTATAAAATAAATAAAATACATTTAATTCAGGATTCAAAAGTCCCATATAGACACATACATTAAAGACAGATACATTACATTATAAATTATCTTAAACATCCACACAAAATACCAAAAAAAGAAAAAATTACAATCAAATAAAAAAAAAACATGCAGAACAGATAGGCTATCCGTCACACCCCACACGCGACATGTCTCCCACAACAATGTCGTATATAGGGACAGTCTAGCCAACCTGCTATCATCTTCAAAATAGTGTTGGAGCTAGTCCACACTCGGCGCACTAGGGATGCACTCCGCTTACGCATAGTCGCATAAAAGCAGCTAGTACGCGCCTCAGCAAACATCCCTGAGGCGCTGCAGAAGCGGGGCAGCCCCATAATTGCCCTAAATGCATTATTATATTGTACACGGAGAGCACTGTAACTTTTCTGCGTGTAGTCAGCCCACAGGCTGCACGTGTATAAAGGTGTACAATACGCCCTAAAGAGCGTAGTCTTAACTTCAAATGAACTACGTGCAAACCTGCGAGCTATCATGTTCGCCCTCCTTGACAGTGCTCTCCGTTCCTGTTCAATATCTGCATGATCCCGTAAGTCGGCAGTTACGACGAGTTACTATACGTACATACAGCAGACGGTGTACGTCACCGAAAATGAGTCATTTTTAACTTTATGTTGCCAAAACATGTTTACGTGTATCCTGAATTACGTAAATAAAATGTTCTATTATTATGTATATTCTTGTAAGGATTAGTCCACGTTATTTTTTTTCGAGGGAATATTACGACTCTTCCCGCTCTCGGTGAAGTGGAAGGGAATGTCAAACTTATATTTACTAAAAACCCACCTTGTTATTATACTTAAGTTGCCCATATGTTGCAGCGGCCGCAGTATCTCATTAGACCACTCCCGCAACCACGGCCGACGTGAGCTCTATCGGACCCTCGTCGGCTTGTGACCTCATGGCATACGTGTGTTGGTCACCACAGCGCCTAACTTCTACATAAACCTAACTAGCTTCTGTACGCGACTTCGTTCGCGTGGGAAAGTTTTCCCTCGTAAATCCTGATCCTGTGGGAATTCCGGGATAAAAAGCAGCCTTTGTTTTATTCCAGTTGAATATTAATGGTTGTGTGTTTATTAGTAGATTTGATGGAAAAACATGCTTTTTCGCTTCAGCATAATAAAAAAACACATCCATACTAATATTATAAAGCAGAAAAGTTTGTTTGAGCGCGCTAATCTTTAAAAGTACTGGGTGGATTGCGATGAGATTTGGTATGAAAGTAGTTTAAAGCTTGAGAAAGGGTATAGGTGCTGCAAAAAACGAGGGTTACGTTTTTATCGTGATAAAGTCCACAGGAGCGAAGCCACGCGCGACTGTTAGTCAATAATAATACAAAGTATTAAAACATACGGCTCTCTTAAATATGATATTCTCTCACTTACCTAGTTGATTTCAGTTTGACAAAACACCAAGTGAGAAGGTTCCTGTGAACAAGAAAAATACGGTCTGGTCACATCGATCAAGAAATCATTACAGGGTTATTGGTAAAACGCTAACAACCTCTTGTCACTATGTAAAGAAGTAAATAAACTACATATATATTACTAGCTTTTCGCCGCGGTTTCACCCGCATTCATTTGAAAATATCCCGCGGTTGTATGTAGCGTGATGATATATAGCCTAAAGCCTTCCTCAAGTAATGGACTATCCAACACAAAAATAATTTTTCAATTCGAACCAGTAGTTCCTGAGATTAGCGCGTTCAAACATAGAAGCAATCAAACTCTTCAGCTTAATAATATTAGTAAAGATTATTATTTGAAAGATTTTTAGTTTTGGTAGAAATGTTACTAATGTATCTCAGATAAAATGCTCTTAATAGTATGAGCACTGTTCTAGCTGGAGTCAACTTGAAATTGTTTTTTCACATTAATAAAATAATAACATAGGTACAAACGAACTTATATGTATGCTTAAAGTCTTATCTTATCTTAATTTTTACAGAAAACATGTTCTTTAGACACAGAATCATTAGAATCAGATAAGGATTCTATGGGGCATGTGGGCAGCGACTATAGTTCTGCGGCTAGTGGCTGTTCTTGTGCTACTTCGAACGAAGAGGTTAGTTTTTAACACTTTATTTTGAAATTGCCTTGTTAATAACCGATACCATAAATACCTACTACAAAATTAAATAAGTTATCTATTAAAAAGCCCGCCCTATGTTGTTCCTGCTACAAATGGCCATAACGCTAGAAGAATTTCCCTGCTGTATGGCTATGGCCAGTTTTCCTGGAGTTAGTCAATGTTATTGCCTTTTTGTGTTTGTTGTTTTTCGTTACCTATTTTTTTTTCCAATTTTGTAAGTTAGTTTGGTCATAGGATTAAGAACGTCAGGAAATATGGAAGAACTAAGGTCAATCAACAAAAAACTCATGAAATTCACTTGTAAGTACTTATGTTGTCTGTGTGTTGGGGTACCTACCTATGTTGAACTTGACTTTGATTTCTTTTTTTGTGAAAAAGAATTTGCCCGTACATTCACATTTATGTTTTTGATTCAATTCAAATTCAAATTCAAAACCTTGCTGAGGTTTGTTCGTGTACAGGTGACCATCTTCTCATTCATCCACTTTGATATTCATCCGTGTGTCGTGACGCACGTTAAGTCGTAGATCCCGGCTGTCATTTGAACATCTTGGACAAGATCTGACATTATTCAGTTGTGGTCAGCCATCACCAGTACGTGGTTTGTGATGGTCTGATAGACAGCCTCTTCCTGTAAAATACAGGTGACTGTAAGCCAATTCAGATGTAGTTGGGAAAAAGCTACGCAGATAATATAATTATAATGGTCCATTTTGTAGTAAACAGCGGGTTGAAAAAGAAGAACTAAATTAAACCAAGTCATTTATTCACAATTTTATGTTTCTTACTGCCGGGCTAAATATACCTAAACCGATGTTGATCACCAACCGGCACTGGGCCCGCGTGGTGAATTCGACCCATTAACGGAACGTCATAGGCTGATTATGTTATGTTATGATATTATATTATATCCTTAATATAACGTTATATCTGCTGTTCGGGCAGTATAATTTACTACTCGTCTAAGCAGCGTCTTTTCTTAATATATTTTAAGTACTCATTTATTTTATATGAGCAAGTCAACCTGTTTATCTAGTAAAGGCAAACGTATTTTTATGTTTATGTCGGTATTTATGAGTTTTCTCTTTCATCTTTCGACACAATTGTCATAAAGATTAGGTAAAAGTGACGAGTTAGTGTAAATAGTGCGTGGAATATTGAAATATCGAGCAAACGTACGATCATATAGGTAGATATCTCATATATAATAAAAAGGTCATTTCTAAGAATTGGCGCATCATATTTTATAAACGTATTAAGCGAGCAACCCCATAAAAATACCATCTTTAGAAAGTGGAATCGCACACAGCACTTTTGAGTGTAATAAAAAATACACCGCCAAATTCGAAGTTCGCTACATAGCTTTTCGTTTTACAATTCAAAGAAGACTTGAAAAATTTAGCGTGTGACGAACTCCCCTCAAGTTACATTAAATTACTTACACACATAAACCAAGAGTGCCATACGAAATAGGCTTTTTCTTCGAGATAAGCTCAGGAACCAATTTCCTCGACGTGAAAGGCCAATGTATTTGGAGTACCTTTAATACAATGTCGAGACATACCTACTGAAGAGATGAGACAGGATGGAATTAGTATTTTCCCTACGAATAATAATGACAGGTGGGATTTCTGAGTGTCCTATTAAGTGATTTATTTAAAGTACCTACAAAGATTTTTTTGAAAGACGTTTTATTATGCATGGGTATAGAGAATCATGGATTTTGTGTCTATTTACAAAGCGACGGATTCACGGGGGTCACGTACACTCACACAGCATCAGGCCACCGCTTTTCTAGACCTCCTATTCCGAATCTATGCCGCACACATTATTAACGTTATCTTAAGATTTGATTGGTCCTTCAATATACAATTATTTAATTTATTAATTGTAAAACATAGAAACTGTTTAAATGCCATTCGGACGCTTTTCCATAGAATAGTACGTTTTCACTCTAATAAATTAAAAACATACCGCAATTAGAGGAAATATAATTTAAACAAAATATCCGTCGATTCAGATGAACTGTACGAAATAAGTCATAACTCTGAAAGGGTAATATTTCATTGAAACAACTAAGTGGGTTTGTAATCGTTCACTAATTAGGACCATTCCACTTATAAATTATAAAGTATGCTGTCGGTATTGAAATACATCAAGTAAGAAAAAGCTAGCAGTATTTCTATTTACTGTTTTTTGTTCTTAACTGTGGAAAGGTGTCACGACATCTTCGTTTTTAAATTTAGTATTATAGTATTTTACTAACACACGTCGTTAATCTATACTAATATTATAAAGCTGAAGAGTTTGTTTGTTTGTTTGTTTGCTTGAACGCGCTAATCTCAGGAACTACAGTGCTGATTTAAAAAATTCCTTCGGTGTTAGATAGCCCATTTATCGAGGAAGGCCATAGGCTATATATCATCACGCTAAGATCAATAGGAGCGGAGCACTAATGAAGAATGTTTCAAAATCGGGGGATTTTTTTTCCACGCGGACGAAATCGCGGTCGGAAGCTAGACTATCATATAATTAAAATTTCAGCGTCAGTCTGTGGTTTTCTTAAGTGTTTAGTACTTATTTACACGATACTCGAGAACGAGAGATAGAAGAACCTTAGTGAAATTGGTTTAGCCATTCCAGATGCCTATGCCCTTTTACTGTAGTTAATTCTGTATTTATACATAACTAAGTCCCAACATACAATAACCTTTTATTAGGGACCTACTTACTTACAGTCTCAAGCCAAATCTATTAAACTACGGAACCCTCCATCGTCTGCCCATTGCCTTATATCACCGTCTTGAGTATTACGCCAAAACCACATCCAACACATTCATAACGGCTTAGGTCCAAGTCGGTAAGGCTCATTAAATTGATATTATCGCGACTGTGGATGGCACGACGGCTATCATTAATTTAATTTAATACTGCTTCGGTATGAATTGTTTGTTTGTTTAGTGAATTTATTTAAACCTAAGTTTTTTTATGACAATACGCGTTTTAAATAATCAATCATATTTTTAAGGTTGAACTCGTAGACTGGGGTATAAAAAGAGCGCAAAGGGGCGCAGAGAGTCAGTCTTATTACGAGGCGAATACGAGATATAATCGAAGCTTTATCAGTGAATTTCAATGCGATTTAAGTGTGATCTAAGTGTTAAGTGACAAGTGTTGTGGTCCGAATAATTGTGTTAAATTTTTATATTGTACTTAATTAATTAAAGTGTTAATTTTGGTTAAATTGGCGTTAATTACTTCTATCCCGAACCCCAGCTCGTAACAATATTATGTACGGCGTTTCAGATCAAGTGTCAAGGTGGGAAGGTAAGAAGAATAGTAATACTTAAGTACCTATTTAAGAGTGATAGCTACTTACTTATTTACTTAAACTTTACGTACAAAATACTGTTACATGGGCGGACTTAATGCAGCAAGGCATTCTTTACTAACAGCTACTTCTACTTCTCTACTTCTAGAGACGCTGGCAATACATCTCACAAATACCAACACACTATTCACGTTTGGTCTCTTACATAAACATAAACTCATTTGTGATGGTCTATATCCCACATATTAACGTATAAATAAATTAAAGTGTCTGTGATGTCAAAATAACATTATTTTTTCAAGTAAAAATACATATATATTATAAAGAGAGAGGTATAGACTTATATGACACTTAACACAAATGAACTTTAAAAAAATGTCTGTGTCTCGAGCTAATTTCTTAAACGGCTGGACTGAAATTTTAATGGGATTTTCACTGGATGATACTTTTACCTCAGAAGTCCCGAGAGCGACGACCCATATATCGACATATTTTTTATATATTTAATTAATTATTCATTCGCAAACATTCATTTATTAAAAACTAGCAGTTGCTCGTGACTTCGTTCGCGTGGGAAGCTTTTCCCGTGTAAATGACGATCCCGTGGGAATTTAGCAAAATACCGTCTTAGCGAATATCTACGTACTAAAATGAACCCCCATACAAAATTTGAGAGCCTACTACTTTATGTTTCTGAGATTCCGTGATTAATCAGTGAGTGGTATTTCGCTTTTATATATATATATAGATTTAAAAGTTATTTACGCCCTTACACTTTACAATCTCAGGTTAGTTCACCACTTTTACAACTTCCTGTTTGCTTGGAAAGGTACATAATTGGTCAAGTATTGTGAATACCCTTTTACAAACACCCAGACTCCTTGAAGGCCACACAAATGTTGGTTCTGTTGCGGTAATCGAACCCGCGACACACACTAGACATGCGCAAAATAAATCTTTTAAAGGAACAGAGATTTATAAATCTTTTTGATAAGAAGATTTAAATCACTCTTTTAAATCTTTAAATCCCAAATAACTCCCATCTTCTAAATAGCTCACTCACTCACTGCATCTTTTTCCTTTTAACCAAAAGCAATGTTTTAGCAGGTGAATTGAATAATCATTCACTTGCATTTTGATGGACAGACCGGTTAAGTAGACGCACAGCCTTACTGAGCTGATCTACGAGTGGCCCTACCTAAAAAAAAAAAGCATTTTGATGGGCTAGTCAATCAATATTTTATTTTCATTTGAAATGTAATCTAACTAGACTTTTAACATACTCCTGATTTTCCTTCATACTTTAATTACCTACAGGCTTAGGACTGTCAACCTAGTATGAAAAATGAAGGAAAAAATGTTGAAAAGACTAGGTTGATGATCCTACTACCTAATCTAGTAATTATTTATATAATAGTCTTTATATAATATATTTCCAAGTAATTATAATATCGAAGGTGCAACGATTAGGTTGTCATCATGCATCCTTTGATACCATTTACTTTAGTAAAAATCCGGATGAAGCTTTCCGTTAAAGTAAATCATAGAAAGTAAGGAAAATCTAATCAGAAAACAAACTAGTACGTTAGTACGTACCTTAGCTTCAAGAAAATTACCGGAGCGCACAAATGCACATCAAATTTTTCTTCAAATAAACACGCTTCATAAAACTTCAAACTCCATCATGTAAATTAAACCATTCAGCAATAATGATGTTGCCATCTCGCTCGAACCTAACCTTTCGATCATAAAATTCATCTTAATTTTGGGTTCAGAACAAAATGATTAAATTTCACGTTTCATCTAACCCCTAAATTACACATTCAAACTTGGAAAAAGTGTCTTAATACCCCAAACTTCACTTAAAACCCTCCGGCAGTTATGACTGTTCCAAAACTCGTCATTATTTACGTTGTCTATTTATTTAGAGGAGAGAGTCAATATATCAAGTCTAAAAGATTATTTTCCAGAGTTTAAGATTACAACATTATTATTATTTTAAGAGATTTTAGTTGGTCGTACGTTTTTGTTTGAATTTTTGTTAGGTCGAATTTTAGTAATTTTACTTGCTGAATTTCATATAAGTTGATTTGTAAGTTTTGTGACAAATCGGTGAGAAATCAACCAGTTTATCAGTGCTTATAATTTTAAGAATATGGACATAGCGATCATTCCATCAAAAACACTCGCGCCCCCTAATATGCACTTATAGAAGGTGTAAAACTGGTATTTCCTCAATGACTAACAACATAAAATATTCTAATCTGAATGAGATCATGACCCTACCGACGGAAATATGCCGCAAACCAAGTACAAGTTTTCACTAAGTGCCCAAAAAATTTTCATCAGATCATTTCGTTTAAACTCCCGGACAGACTTATCTGAGGTAAACTCTTAAACTTTTTCACTTAGAACTTTAGCTCAACGCCCAACCGATACTGCTAATTTGAAGGGTTGTTTTAATTAAAACCTGTTTTAATCTGAATCTAGTGTAGTCCTGTTGCCCAAGTCAACGCGGAGGAAAAGAGCTGAGACAAAAAGAATGACAACTAAGAAAAACGCTCGATCAGTCGATTATTCTTTTATTTTTTTATAGCTGAATTTGTAGCTAAGTACCTAATTATTTTATTAAAGGATCTAACATAAATCGCTTGCACTAAAAATATTTAAGTGGGCAATACATTGAATTTTCATAAAATTTCATCACCAAGACATCTCAGAAAGCTCTTGGAGTACTAAATATTAATTTTCTTGGACAAGTCCGCCAGAAAAGATTAAAAAAATGATGCTCGAAACTAAAAACTATCACGGGGATCTCGGAATTAATGAAAAATAGACCATGTTCGCATGCCGCTGTTAATTTAGAACGCAAACTGGGGAAAACTGTTTAGACTTGCAGCTATTAAAGTAATAAATACTTATTAATATTCTTACTGGAATTACTGATTCTAGCTATTTTTGTACTGTTGAACTGTACGTTATATATTCTCCTCTTCGACATAAGTGTTAAACATTAACATAACCGAGTATAAACCATGAATTAGAACTCCGATTGGCCTAGTTAAGATCAACGCGATTCTCTGTAAGGAAAAAACCATGCATATTTATCACAATTTTTAAAAATTAGGCTTTACTTTCGCGCCATTTGCCAGGCCCGTCTCAGGGTATTTGTCACTTCCTTCAATGAAAATGTAAAAAATATTTCTGTTGTATTTTTCCCCTATTTTGTATTTTGCCTTTCGTTTTCGTTCCAATGGACAAATTAGTTGTTTCTGGGCCGTTTGAAATTTCAAAAGAGTTCAACGCCCAAACGTTTTTGCGGTTGAGGCGGGTGGGTTAAGTTAAAAACATATTGCATTTTTGATTGGCCGTGTTTGTCCGATTGTTTCATTTGGATTTTTTTCCCAATTGAGTAATTGGGAAAACCTTGTTTTACGATTCAAAGGGAAGATAATCGGATCTGAACGATGTCTGACTGAGTACCTTTCAACTGAATTGTTATTTATTATATTTGTATGCATCCGTTTCGACTCATGTTTTACAATAACGGAAATGCTTTTATTAATTACAATACGGAACCTTTGGTTTAAAAAATGGTGCAAAGAACTAAGCTGTTGCGTGGATGTACGCACAGCCTCCTGAAAGGTATAGGATATAGCAGCCAAACTTGACTGTACTTTGGTTTATACAATGGTGCAAAGGACTAAGTCACTGCTAACTATTGTTTTGTAATTACGTACCGTACATATACACTTCTGGACACATCTATTGGCCCACCTTGTATTTTCAGTTTCGTTTGGTCCTAGCTAAAATTTTATATTAGGTCGAGCAAAAAGTTTTTATGCAGTTTTGAACCTGGCACGTTCACAATTTCATTCAATAGTCTTTTTTTGAATTTCGAACACAGAATTTAAAGAAACAAAAGACAATTTGGAGCCTGTTTGTTGATATCAAACAATCGAATACTAAGAAAACTTGGTTTTATTGGTTTACTTGGATTTAATTCTTGAAAAAGTGATTGATATCTTTGCTTTTGCAACAAACATTACTTATTCTTAACATTAAGGTGAGGTTCTATCAATAATCTATGGATACTTCACCTGAAGTCGCCGCCCAAGCTGTGGCACTTATTCAGGCCGGACACAGCCAAAGAAACGTGAGTGCTCAACTTAATTTAAGTCGATCTGCGGTCCGAAATGTTTATCGGAGGTACCTAGAGACTGGCGGCTTTGTTCGTCGCCAAGGAAGGCCACGATCTCGGGTCACAACTGAAAGGCAGGATCGATTCATCGTGACGACCAGCTTGAGAAATCGTCACCTTACCTCCATTGAGATACAAAACCAACTTCGCGACTTCCACGGAGTATCTGTGAGCGCTCGAACTGTTCGGAGAAGGTTAAAAGAACGCGATATGGTACCACACAAGCCAGCTAATGGGCCCAAACTAAAGCGAGCCCACCGAACAGCGCGCCTTCATTTCGCACGCAGTCATTTAAATTGGACACAGCAAGATTGGAGCCGTGTACTCTTTTCTGATGAGTCTAAAATTGTGTTACATGGCAATGATGGAAGGAAGAAGGTCTACCGGCGTAAGGGAGAGCGTTTCGCACAATGCTGCTTTGAAGAGAGGGTTGCTTATGGCGGTGGCTCATGGACTGTCTGGGGCGGTATATCCGCGAGCGGCAAAACTCAACTTGAGGTTGTTACAGGACCACGGCTGCCAACATTAAATGCTGAAAGATACATTCGTGAGTGCTTAGAACCTCACGTGATACCATACGCGGACTATGTGGGCCCAAATTTCCTTTTTATGCATGATAATGCAAGAGCCCATGCGGCCGGCATCGTCAGGGAATATCTTCGGGATGTGAACATCACAGTTATGGACTGGCCAGCCAGAAGCCCAGACATGAACCCCATTGAGCACATGTGGGACGAGCTAAAAAGGCGTGTTAGGGCTCGTCAGCCAGTTGCCCAGACGATGCAGGAGTTGAAAACTGCCATAGAAGAGGAATGGGAGATGATCCCTCAAAATTTCATAGAGCGGTTGATAAACTCTATGCCTAATCGTATGAGAGCTGTGGTAGATGCCCATGGAGGCAACACGCGTTATTAAATTAAACCTTTATTTGATAAAACATGTTTTTTATTCAAAAATTAATTGCCTTTAACAAGGCGCATATCCGACTTGTTAGGCGTAGGTCCATGTCGTATGGTATTCTGAATTCAAATTTAAAACTATACGATCGAAAAAGATGGTAAAATGTATCAGGTTTAAAACTGCATCAACAGTTTTTGTTCAATCTAGCAATCATATTTTGGTAGGGGCCATCGAAACCTAAACTCTAAGGTGGGCCAATAGATGTGTCCAGAAGTGTATTTTATGTTATTTTATTGTGGTGTATCGTATATGTTATTTTATTGTCATGGTGGATCTTTGTTGTCCATTATAAATAAATATATATTGAAATAAATTACTTTACGAAAATTTAAAATAAGTTGTGAAAAATACTGTCACTAATCTTAAAATGTTATACTGGGTAGATAACAGCAGCTTTAAATCACTTCTCCCACTCAAATTAACTGTCTCCACTTATTATTCTTCAATAAAAGTTAGCTTATCGCCAAAAGTCACAAGTTCAGTGACATGCTAAGTTGACAATATTTGGTCTAACTAGAGGTGGCGACACCAACAAAATTAATCATTTATAATTTTTTTATCAGTAAAAAACTTTTGCTTTCCAAGATAAGAGTGACAGAATTAAATTTATAACATAAATTACTTTTTGCGGAGAGTGTACATGTTTTGTTCAAGTTGGGATGTTTTATGAAACTGATATGCGCAATATTTTTAGAGCAAGCTTATTTATTATAGCTTTTGCAATATGAAAGCGGTATTTAGTAATTAAACGAAGTATCTGTAGGTGTGTGCAGGTTTTTCGAAACAATATGGATAACATTACATTTGCAATTCTAATACACGGACTATGTAGATAGTGGAACAAAGTATAACATAATCAGCCTATAACGTTCACACTGCTGGGACACGCCTCCTCTCTAGGAGAGGGATGAGGCTGTAATCCAGAAAGCGAGCTCTGTGCGGGTTGTGGTCGTTGTGGATGTCGCATGTCTTCAGATTTTCATTCCTTGGATATCCTCAATGCAGTGGTGGTGATGAAATTCTCATGACTTACAAGTCATAGGGCGAGGGCGAGGGTTCCAATCCAGGCCTGTTAGCATTAGTATCAGTTTTGATTTTTTATCCGTGACGCTTGGCAACTGGGCTGATCTCAGCTGTGAATGTCCCTTGGTGCCTGTTGGCCTACCGCTGTTCTGTGCCATACTTGATAAGGTGGAAATTATACTTTCTTTTGTTACTACTACGCTATTCTTTTCTGGTTAACTTTGATGCAAATAAGCTCGATGATTCCCGGAAAAACTATTAAAAAACTCAGTTTTTACCGTATGTATTCGACTTCTGGTATTCAGTTGAATTAAAGTCGAAAAAAAAAGAAAATTAAATTCGAACATGTTTGAACAGGGAAATATAAAAGTTAAATGTCACATCCATGTTCAGGAAAAATGTAGTAATAATGTAAATCTTGCTGTCTACCGTTGATAAAAAGATTTTGGGTAAAAAGGTTCAGAAATCATTTTGGCTTAGGAACCTGTTTTTTGAGATTGTCTGTTTTAATTATTTAAAAAATTTAAAATACCTGGAATTAATTTTTCAGCTCATACAATTACAAGACTACTGAGCATAGATTGCACTGTCATTTGCTAATATCATTAGCTGTAATAAACGTGATATTCTAAACATCACCATCGGCTTGACCTTTTCCGTGTGTGTTTTCCTAACAGCTCAGTACTAGTGTTTTACATGGAGCGGCTGCGATACCCCTTGACAAGACTGGTGTTAGATTATCTGACTACTGACTACCTGTTATGACTGTCAAAGATGTACAAATGACAGCCGAGACCGCGGTATAACACGTCGTGCGAACCACCCACCCACGAACTGACCTCGGTAAGTGTTGCGAGTCCTTTAAGATCAACCAATGAAGCTGTAATTATTTAGCCATGAGCTTCTCCAATAATGTAGTAAATAACCAATCAAGATATTTATTGAGTTTGGGCGGGACACATATAAAGGATTCACGGGGACAGATGGGCGAGTATCGTCACGAGAGATGGCCGCGTGGAAGAGCATCTAATCGTTCCCACAGCCCCTGGCTCATGTGTACCAAGGAGCATAAGGTGATATGTGTCAGTACGAGTCTGATAGACGCTTTCGCTCGCCCCAGAGCAGAGGTCTATGAGGGTTTCCAGGTCGAGTCTGCATCTAGCAGACAATTTTAGCTACTAACATTTTACGCGACACCAAGGGTGTGGTCCATTTGTATTCATTAATTTCCTATTTTACTTAGTAATTTAGTTCCTGGACGCTATTTTAAGGAAACAGCAGCCAACCACATGACCACCACGTAGATAAATATTAGCAAACCAAGTATATATTAATAAAACAAGTTTCACAAACGCTTTGAAATAACATCCATCATTGATAAAATTCGGCAGATCTAATGAATGTTTGAACTGTCGAGAGAGATCAGTAGTGGACCACGCTTGGCTGGATTGATCGATTGAATAATATTGACTGGTTTATTTTTTTTATTAATGGTAGGTTTTGACATGAATCTCTGTCTCTTCTCTCTGTCTACTCTAATCTCTCTCAATTTGTTTAAAGATTGAGCAGGCTTGCCTAGAAGTAGGTATACTTATTTGATACGCCTAAGCAAGGGTTATGTTCAGGCCGTGGTGTTTATAGTATTGGATTTTAATGGGTGATGAAGTCAGACTACGTTTAGTTTCCAGTTTTTTTTAATAATGTTGCTAACACTTTGGAACTCTGACAATGTTTGATATAAGGCACTTGTCAAAACACAGAGCTTAACTCTTTGCTCGAGCGCCAGAGATTTTAAACTAATAACGTGTTACAATTTGCACTAAGCTGTAACGAAATACATTATAAAAAAACTTTTTACCAAAAAATTAAACCGACTCCCAAAAACACTGCAAAGTGAAAAATAACTTTAATTTCGGTAGTCGGTGTCTTTAGTTTTGTATTTTCGTTTTTGGCACCGACTTCCGAAATTAAAGTTATTTTTCACTTTGCAGTGTTTTTGGGAGTCGGTTTAATTTTTTGGTAAAAAGTTTTTATTTCACTCTTTTTAGTTGGTCGGTTTTTAATTTACCTAGTTAAAAGAGCCTAAATGTCAACTACTTATAACCTTTTACAAAATATTGCTTTTCCCAATGCTGGGCCGCTAATTTTTGAGGAGTTCTCCTGGTACTTCACCATCAGCTCTACATCACCATATGCATTGTGACGAACATAAAGTGCTTAACATCCATATTCAAGTATTCGAATCGCAATCCACGAAATACTTATTATTGAGTAGGTTCGGCGGCCATCTGTGGTCTTCATCATCAGTTCCACTTCCCCAAATGGTATTTTTTGAGAGCAACTGCACAAGTTACTATAAGAAATACCCAAAACGCCATAGGTGTGCCTATAATATTTGAAGAGTTCCCTCGATTTCTCCAGGATCCCATCATCAGATCCTAACTTGGTGATAAATGGTACCAATTTCGAAGTATACCCTTTCAAACAAAAAAAGAATTTTCCAAATCGGTTCAGCCGTCTTCGAGTAATCGGTGATCATACATAAAAAAAAAAAAAAAAAAAAATATACGCGTCGAATTGATAACCTCCTCTTTTGGTCGTCGGTTGAAAATGTTTCTATACGATTGGCTAATAAATTGTACTTTGGTATTTTTTTACTTTTTACAAAGTTACCTCTATGTATTTCAGTGCTTTTTTTTTTTAATAAATAAGTTTAACTTTAAACAAAAACTCACAAACGGGGTAAAAGAGAGTCTACTTTTTATACTTTCAAGGTTTTTTTTACACGATATCACGAAGAGTAGGACGGTGAGGGATTTATGTAAATAATTCTGTTTTTTACATTACACAAAAGTATCAAAACTGGTATTTAAATAATAAATACTTACCGACTAGATTGAATTCATTAAAGTAAAAAGTTATTGATAATCATATTTACCACAAAACTATTTGACGACCTTTAATAACACACCAAACTTTATATCACGCGACCAAAAACCATTTAAAACTTCTAAACTTCTTCGGTTTATTTACAAATATATTAAGCTTAGGCATCCAACAGAAACCACACACAAGAAATATTTCACAAACTGAAACTCGCGAAAATTGGAACGCTCCAAATTGACGATACATCCACCCCCGACCGTCTCTATTGTAGAACTAGGGGTCGTACCACTCCCTCTCGGGTTCGGGTCGTCGTCTCGTACCAAACATGCTATATTTTCACAGACAAACCTTCCTAATTACGCCATCTGGTGGCACAAAACTTATGCATAAACTTCGGGCTTTAAGAGTTAAAAAGTTTTGATAGCTAACCGTTCCAACCAGTAATGATGTATATGTTACGGCTAAAGGTGGGTGTGAACATAAACTTAAGATTAGCCGGCTAAACTTAGGTCTAACTTCTAGGAGGTGTTAATGTTAGTTTCTTCTATCTTTAGCCGGCTAAACTTAAGTGCAATATACTGCAGGCCCTTGGCTAAAAATGTAGAAGGAAATGAAAAAGGAAACAATGTAATAATGTTTACTATTTTGACACGAAAACTTTTATTAAAAAATAATCACCCATTACACATACTTTTAGGCATGCATTTAACACGGCGACAAATTAATCTGATTTAGAGTTTTAAAAATAAAAAAATAATAGGTTGCCAGCTACAGTGAAGTAGCATTTTAAGCATAAAGTAGCAGCTTTATATTGAGTTCCAAGCTTTGTTTAAATTTATGTTGGCAGTGATTTTATGGTGTAGCAACTGAACTTATTGTTAGGCGACAACAGTTTTTACGCAAAATTGACGGAGCCCCGCTTGGCGGGGCTCCTATTTCTGGGTGGTTTAAAAAAAGTTAACCACGAAAGTTCGCGGTTATCATACCGCCATATCCGAGTCGGAGTACTCTGAGTCGGGGTGTTAACCAATAGTTGCTAATAATACAATGTTTGATATCCGTCTGTTAATATTGGCTGCCAAGTCATTATTTTTTGTAACCAAGTAGTTAGTCGCCCAATAAGTTCTTAGTTGCCTCAAAAATCATTTGCCATACATTTTTAGTCGTTTCTTTTCGGTTAATATGCACATTAGCCGGCTAAAGATAGAATATCACGACACAAACTAACATTTATATTACGAACAAAATATTTTTTTTTCAATTCTTTCAACCGCTATATCTCGGAAATAGCAATACTTATGAAAAAAAGTGTAGATACATTTTTTGTAGAAAACCGGATGATCTACATTTTTTGTCTGATCTATTTTTGCTGTAAAACTCACCGTTTAGCTTGAAAACGCGAAAAACCTATTTTTGCAAACACCATTAATAACATTTTTTGCACAAGGGGGATTGATTGACTTTTCACAATTCATTTACGATAGTATTCTGAACATTCATACCAATTTTTAGCTCTATGGGAATTTTTGTAACCTTCAGTCTTATTTGACTGGACTATAAAGCGACTGTTTATTCACCGGACTGGAACCTTTGACCACGAAGACTTTTCTTAATTATAGGAAATGTAAAGAAATCGCTAGGGCTTAGGTCAGGACTGTATGGAGGATGGTCGAGAATTTCTACATTTTCCTGCTTCAAATACTCAATCGTTTGACGAGCGCTGTGTGAGTTTACGTTGTCGTGGTGCAGGATGATGCGTCGCTTTGAGTTAGATTTTCGAAGTTCATCGATGACTTGTGGTAAACAAACTGTGGTATACCACTCTGCGTTAACCGTTCTACGATCTTCAAGTGCAATAGTCGCAACATGGCCGGTTTTTCCAACGAACGTGGCCACCATCTTCTTTGAAGTGCTTCGAGAACGAACAACTTTAGTCGGGTTTGGCTCGTCTTGAAAGACCCAGATTGTAGATTGTTGTTTGGAATCAGGATCGTAGGCATAGATCCAAGATTTGTCACCATTGATGATGTCGTAGACGTGATTTGACTCTCCTCGGTTAAACCTTTGCAGAGTTTTCTTACACCATCTGACGCCAGCCGCCTTGTGATCGTCGGAAAGCAGATGCGGTATCCAACGGCAAACTAGCTTTCTCACACCAAGCGCTTCATGCAAGATCTTCTGAATGGTTGTCCCTGAGATGCCTAATAGAGCCTCTATCTCTCGATATGTCACATGATGATCTTCGAGAATTAGTTGTCTCACAGCAATGATCTTATCTTCAGTGAAGATGAATTTTGGGCGTCCTTCGCGGGATTTGTCACTAACACTAGTATGTCCACGCTGGAATTCTAAACACCAGCGTTTGATAGTTCGTAGACATGGGGTTTCATTACTGAACACAGATGTTAGCTCTTCAAAACACTGAAGCCATGTCAGGCCTCTTCTAAAGTTGTAGAAAATTATTGCACGAACATTTTCCTTAGAAAGATTCATATTGGTACGTAACCTGACAGATTCCAATCGATGCTATCCTAATACTTTCAACCGCTTTGAGATTTAAAATTTAAACACATTCGAATATTGAACAGTTCCAAATTCAAAATTGCCGGGAAATATGGAAACGACAGAACTTAAAAGGCATGCCTCGTATTAAACACATACATTTTAAATTCGATTATAGTTTTTATTTTATGTTTTCATTCATAATCATAGCACCAATTCCTCAAAAGGAACGCACCTCCAAAGTAGCGTCTACTTCCATGCCACATGCCAAACATATAAATTAAAAAAATTGACCAAGTGCGAGTCAAACTCGCCCATGAAAGTTTCTGTAGTAACTACGCAAAATATGTAACATTGTTTTTCATAGTATTTGTATAAAATACAAAGTTATGTCTCAAAAATTAGTAATTCTATCTCGTTCGGTGAAAGTTTGCGTTAAGATCTACAGCATATATATTTTAGATTTTTTTTTTAGAGGGGGCACACACATTTTAGCACTTTGAAGTTGTATATTTTTTAAATGATTGATGTTAAGAAAAACTGGTTTTTGAAACCTCCTAGTCATTTTTAAAGACCAGTATAAAAAAAAATACCTATTCATAGTTTCAGTTCCATGTATGGGGAAGTCCCCTTAATTTTATAGATGTTTTTATTAGGTATTGTATAAAATTCGGAAAGAGGTTCACAGCACCTACACCCATACCAGGTTTCACATGTGTAATCCTAATAGTTTCGGAATAAAATGGCTGTGACATACGGATGGACGGATAGACAGACAGACATGACGAATCTATAAGGGTCCTGTTTTTGCCTTTCGGCTACGGAACCTTAAAAAAAGAAATCGTACATAAAACATCCAGTTTTCATAACAAGAACAGTGCGGTTCAATAGCTAGTCAATTACTTTTAAAACTCCGTAAAGAAGGTTATATCACTTTTATAGTTCTCTTGGGTGGAATTCTTTTAGGTCCAGAAAGGCAAAAGGGAACGCAAGGTCTCCAAACGACCTTTTTAGATGCCTCATTAATTAATTCCTTGGCCAAACCTGATAAATAAGGGATTCCAGAGAGATTTCTGATATAATATATGTGTATGTATAATTTTATGTGTTCCGTTTGAGATAAGCTGTGGTATGCGATTTTCTTGTGTCATTGTGGGTAGAATTCGTTCTATATTTTAATCAGATAAAAATGTTATGCGACAATGATAGAGACTATTGTTTTTAATTAAACTTGCAATCTTATCTGTTTTTGGTTTGTGTAGAAAGACGAAAAACCCTTAGTTATGTCATGTTGTACTCAGAGACAATATCTTTTATCATTCATTTGCTCGCGTTTGATCACTATCGCACGTGACAGTAAGCGATGATGTGATCGAAGATCAAGCACGCTTACCAGAAGTAACTTGTTCACTTCAAGACGACAACGGGTATTGATTAATCCATTTGTTTTTATAGTGATGTTTACTTGCAAAGAATTGAATCATTTATTTCGTTAATAAAATTGTTTGTTGAAGTTTGTTTCTAACAAACTGTCTTGAAAATAAATACCGAAAACAGAAGTCAGTTTCTTTTGATGTCCATAGCTGGTAAAATCCTTAAGCTGATGTAGCGTAAAGGCGAGTTTTAAGGATTACGAGAGCACTTAACTTTGATTCTGCCAAGATTAGCTCACGGGCAGAGAGCAGTGGTGGCCCAAGGGTTACGGACCCGACTTACGAGTTTCAGGTCGTGGATGCAAGCTACATCACTTTCTGGAGTTTTTATCATCACCACTGCTATCGAAACGGTGAAGAAAATATACTGAGAAAACCGGTATGTCCTAGGACCAATAATCCTAAGATTATTAGTTCTAGAGACGATCGTGATGGAGGACTACTGTGGATGCCCTCTGCCCCATAAAGGGGCATAGGAACACAAGTAAGTCAAGGCGAAATCTACTGATCCGCACTAAGCAAGCGGAGTGGATTCCCATTCTGTCTCATAGAGAAGAGGTCTGTGTCCCAGCAGTGAGAAGTTATAGGCTGGTTGTGTTATGATACGTTATATCTAATGCGCTACAAACTTTTTGTTGAAAGCACAGACTGAAAATACCATACGATTATACTCAGTGTTTAAGCGTGGACTGTATTTTTAGGTTTTGTAGGTCTTTTATAGTGAAACACTGCAAGTAATTACCACAAGAACTATTTATTGTAATGATTTTTTACGGAATACAAAGTCTGCACACTGCAATGGTAGACGGAAGTGGATTCAGACCGAATGAACAATTGAGAAGTATAAAAATGGCAGTGTTGCCAGTTATTAATATTGTAGGATTCCTACATGCTCCCGGCCACAAGATGAGAACCTAGAGTTTATATAAAAAAAACAAAAACTAAAGCTCGAAACATGAAATGTTTGTTATAAAAGAAGTATGAAAGTTCTTATTTAAGGGCCTAGGATTAGAAATAGGTTCAACAAATAAGCACTTACAAATGTTTATAAAAAAACAGAAGTTTTAAAACATTTAAAATTAAAAATAGAGACTAACTAAATGCCTACTTATCGGCTAAGTACAATCAATGGGGAGTAAGCATATTTTATTTACTGCCCTTCTATGTGTTTTTCCATTTGGAGTTCTCAACTCAACAGTTCTAACTCTGTTGTCAGAACCTGGATATACATTTACAACTCGGGCCATCGGCCAATGAAGTGGTGAAGTGTTATCCTCCTTTAAAATTACTAAAGACCCTACCTTAATATTATCTGAACTATTTCTCCATTTGGGTCTGCATTGAAGAACATTGAGATAGTGTTTACTCCACACTTTCCAGAAACTCTGAAACATATTACAACAAATATTCCAAAAATTCAACCTATTTATAGGCGTGTCTATAACATTTTTGTCTGGATACGCGTTCAATGCACAACCAATTAGGAAATGTCCTGGAGTAAGATAAGAGTAGTCACTTATATCGGTAGACATAGGAGTTAAAGGCCTACTATTTAGAATTGACTCTATTTGACATAATACAGTACATAGTTCCTCAAAAGTTAACAAAGCTTTTTGAGTAACTCTTTTTAAATGAAATTTGGTGCTCTTTACTGCAGCCTCCCATAGACCCCCGAAGACAGGCGAGTAGCTGGGTATGAAGTGGAAATTGATGCCTTGCTCAGCTGTTTGTGACTGCACCTGTCGTCGGTGGTCTGCAGAATTCTGCAGTTTGTAGAGCTCATCTAATTGGTTCCTTGCCCCCTTGAAATTAGAGGCATTGTCGCAATAGACATCACTGGGCAGGCCACGACGCGATACAAAACGCTTAAAGCAAGCTAAAAATGCCGCAGTAGTTAAATTGGATGCGATCTCGAGATGCACTGCCTTCGTCGTAAAACAGACGAAGACACAGATGTATCCCTTTGATACTACGGCACGCCTGATGCGAGACTGTTTGATAGAGATCGGCCCAGCGAAGTCTACGCCTACCTTTTGAAATGGTCTACTTATGTTCACTCTGTCTGGGGGCAAGGAACCCATCAGCTGATTAACAACTTGAGCTTTGAGTTTGAAACAGATAATACATGAATGGATGATTTTCTTAATCTCCTTTATACCATTGATAAGCCAGAATCGCTGATTAAGTGAAGACAAAATAAGTTTTTGACCTGCATGTAAATTTTTTACATGTTCATTAGTAACAATCAATTGTGTAACTCGTGATTTGTTGGGCAAGATTACAGGGTGTTTTTGTGAGTTAGGTATTGTGGCACTATCTAAACGACCACCTACTCTCAGCATACCATTGCCATCTATAAAGGGATAAAGTGGTTTTAAGTTGCCTATGACAGGTTTATTTTGTCTTAATAAATTTATTTCGTTCGAGATGTGATTCTGTTGCTCATACTTGACAATCAATAACAAAGAATCATTTAGCTCAGCGCTAGTTAAATAATTAAGTTTAATTTTTATTGACTGTGGGTTCAAATTTTTACAAAAACGACGTACATAGGTAAGTACACGTTGCATTTTAGTAATAGTAGAGAATTTGTTTAGAAACTCTAGATTTAAAGAATTATTATTATCCACACTACAAACCATAGCACTCGAGCATGGGAGTCCAGCAGCACCAATCTTCAACTCAGGTAAGTCTTTTATAATTTTATTAATATTTGTTTCAGGTAGAGTATACTTACTGTTACGCAAGTAACTGGGGCCCTGCCACCACAGCACGTTTTGTTCAAGCTCATGAGGCTGCACACCGCGGCTTAGACAATCTGCAGGGTTGTCTCCTGTTTTTACATAATACCATGCAAAGTTTTCAGCATATTCGCAAACCATCTTTACCCTGTTCGCTACATAGGTATTTAATTTGGTAATATCTATTTTTAGCCACGCCAGTACTATTTGCGAGTCTGAGAAAAGAAGTACATGGTTGAAATGCAGTTTGAGAGATAATAATGAGTATACTCTGTGGACAAGTTTAGCTAGTAATAGTACTGCATTTAGCTCTAATCTGGGCGTAGTAAGTTTTTGGCTCAATGGGGCCAGTCTAGATTTTGAACACAGTAAAGTGATTTTGACATTACCTGTTTGGTCGACTTCACGTAGATATAAACAGCAGCCATATGCTGTATTGCTGGCATCTGCATAACCTACCAGTTGAGTTGTAGTAGGGTCTTGTAAGGTGACATTCCTAATAATGTGTATTGGAGACATAATGAGAAGACTATTGTAAAACTCTAGCCAAGTGTTTTTTAGATCGTCAGGTAATGAAGAGTCCCAGTTGATATGGGCTGCCCATAGTTTCTGTATAATAATTTTGGCAGACACTGTGACTGGGCCAGCTAGACCTAACGGGTCGTAAAATCGAGCGACATAACTAACAATTTCGCGTTTTGTGAGAGGCGTAATTTTCTCTTGACTTGGACTAGAAATGTTAAATGTGTCTGTCTTCGTATTGTATGTAACACCTAACGTCTTTATGTAGTAATTTTCTTTTTGAATGTCAAATTCATCAAAGTGTTGTTTTTCTTTAGGTATGTCCTGTAAGATCTCAGCAGCGTTTGAAGACCATTTGTGTGCCTGGAATCCACCCAGTGACAAGAGCCTTATCAATTCATCTTTCATCTGAGATAGAGACTCTAAAGAGTTACTGGAGACTAAAATGTCATCACAGTATGTTTGATTTTGCAGAATGAAAGATGCTGCAGGAAACTCGGTCATGTACCTACTCGCTAGCTCTATGAGACATCTAGTAGCTAGAAATGTTGAACACTTGAGTCCATATGTGACTGTATTTAGTTCTATACACCTTATGCTTTCGCTTGGTGTTTCCCGCCGCAAAATAAGTTGAAGTGGACGGTGTCTCGGATCTAAAAGAACACATCTGAACATTTTTTTTAAATCTGTGCTGAAAACATAAGCACCTAATCGAAAAAGTAATAAAATGTCAAATAGTTCTTTTTGAACCGTGGGACCGTTCAATAATAAATCATTGAGAGATCTTCGCTGACTTGTTAACATTGATGCATCGAATACTACTCTACACTTAGTGGTCTTTTTGTCCGGCCGTAATACAGCGTGATGTGGCAAAAAATATATTGGATCACTAGTGAGGTTATATTTATCAATATCATAGTATGTGCCATGACCTAAAGCAATATATTCACCAATAAAAGATTTATATTGGTTATACAAGTCAGAATCTTTTTGTAGCCTTTTTTCTAAGCTCTGAAACCTTTTTAAAGCCAGATGAAGTGAATCACCGAGCATTTCATTAACTTCACTGAGCGGCACTTTTAAGGGTAAACTAACCTGAAACTGATTATTATTAAATTCAACAGTTTCCTGAAAATGTTTTTCAGCTTGCTCAAATTCGGGTATTTTCTCTGGGAAGATTTCAGGCACAGATTCAGCTCTCCAAAAACCTTTGATAGTATTATTTATGTCATTGTTACAAGATTGACAAAATAAAGAAGTTGATTCTTTTTGTGCTTTTTGATTGTGACTTAAATTGGGAATAGTACCTGCAATTACTACACCAAACCTTGTGTTTAAAAGATATGGAGATGCAGACTGGTGCTCAGGATCGACTGGACTACATGGTGCTGATGGCTCGTTCTTGTGTTGTTCAGACTGGGGTAGCAATACCTGGAAGAATACATCAGCGGCCATGAGGATTTGTATATTGCTGGGTGTGTCAAAGCTGGCATCAGCAAGAGCTAATTGAGAGGGTATTTTACTTGCACTCATATCTATTTGGGTCTGTGGAATCTTAGATGTGATTTGCTCAATGACATAGCAATTTATTGACATCTGATAAGAAGACACCACTGACTGGACTTCCAAATGTACACTCTCTTTAATTGTGCTTGAAGCATTCCCAATGCCTATCACCCTAGAGCTAGTTGTCTTTGGCTTAAGGCCCAGCCGCCTTACCAAGTCAGAAGTTACAAAAGAGTTTTGAGACCCACTATCAAGCAGGGCCTTGGCTCGCACCTCAGTTCCATCTGCTGCTAAAAGTTTTACCTGTACAGTAGGCAGCAATACTTGCGTGTTAGAGGCCCCTGATACCATTGTGACAGTGGATTTCACATGCTCATCCTCATGCAAAAGCGTGTTATGCTTACCGTTGCATGTAGCACATTTAAAATAAAATCGACATTTCTTGGCATGTTTGTTTAGGCATATATTGCACAGCTGATTGTCCACCGCAAACTTGTTTCTTTCAGAAGAAGAACATAATTTGAATTTAGGGCAATTATAAAGCTTATGTTCACACTTACGGTAGGCGCATACAGCAGGGTGCTTGATAGCTACATTGCTTACACTTGCAGATGCAGAACACTTCTTCGGACCCACTGCTGACTCGATGCGCTGTGCAGTAGAAGCACTGTGACCACCTCGGCTTGCTGACTCCGCATTCTCGAGTGCTAAAGCGCGTTTTTCTAAGAAATCAATCAATTGCTTTACTGTAGGTTCTACATTAAAATTGCGATCTAATTGGTATTCCCTGTTAGAATACAGATCGAGCTTCCTAGTCATAATGCAAACAATAATTTGATCCCACGCATCAACACATTGATCAAGATTTTTGAGCGCAGCCAGCTGCTGCTTAACTGTACAGACAAATTCCCTAATATTGGCAGCAGTAGACTTTGTTATAGGTTGCAAATCAAGCAAGCTGTTTACATGATCATTTATTATCTTATATTTGTTATCATATCTTTCTTTTAGGATTTTCAGCGCTTCAGAATAACTTTCTCCTACTAAAGGTAAGTTTATTATGAGGTTATAAGGTTCATCTTTGACAAAATTACGCAAATAGTACAACTTTTTAATGTCATCTAATGATTTGTCATTGTGGATCAATGATTCGAATAAACCAATAAATGTTTTATATTCACTTGACTTACCGTTAAAAACAGGTATGGTAATCACAGGTAGTTTAGTTTTAGTTTCAGAATTGCGACTGTGAGAGCAACTTTGCGAACTGAGAGGAGGCCGAGATTTCTCATTTATGAGCTCGCGCAACATGGTAAGATTTTTCAAATAATTTTCTTCACACACCTCTGCAGCGGATGTGTCACTATCGCCAAGAGCGTATACACTAATACAAAGATTTTCATAATCGCAAAATAGCGTTTTTAAACGATTTTCTATCACAGAAAGCGCCTCGATTGACAAGGTGGCACAATCCTTTGCTGCAATAGTTTTAAACAATTTAGTTAAGGATTGTTGTATGTAGCCTCGTTTTAGTTTGCTCAGCTTTAACGTTTCTTCGTCGGCTCCCATTTTGACGCTACAACAATATGCAAAATCAAAAATGCAAAAAAATTACAACGTGGATCGAACACAAATCGATAAAAATGAATGTCAAAATGGCGTCGACGGAACGAACGAAGTTAGAGAATTTATACAGATAGACAACATAAAAATGTCGTGTCGGCCAACAGGAACTGTCACTCGACGAATTCTTCTTTCTCGCTCACTCGCTCGCCGTACAGTGTGCGTCGCGTGTGAGAGAAGATGCTACCAACGCCAACACGTTGAACGAATGTTTCGTTTTTGGAAGTTGGCACTCTTGATTTTGTGAGCGGATTTGTGAATGAAATTGGAAAAACCCGCCACGCCGATTGAATGTTCTGCCACGTAACACGTTCACCTTCACCAGCGCCACCAAAAAATTGAAAAAATAAAGATGGATGGCTGAATTGGCTGGCTGAGATTTAGACTTCTTTGTTTGGTATGCTTGCAGGTTGATATTTGATGGCGTCAAGACTGCTCATCAAACACGGAATCGTTGCACTCCGTGGTTCCTGGGTTCTCGCGAAGTTGGGCGCACTGCACAGTTCGGTTGTAATGTTTTCTCACAACGATGCACTTATCACACACCACGCTCCACGTACTTACAGTTTTTGTATTTTTCACTATGATTTACGGATCGTTTGGACCATGTTTAAGCGTGGACTGTATTTTTAGGTTTTGTAGGTCTTTTATAGTGAAACACTGCAAGTAATTACCACAAGAACTATTTATTGTAATGATTTTTTACGGAATACAAAGTCTGCACACTGCAATGGTAGACGGAAGTGGATTCAGACCGAATGAACAATTGAGAAGTATAAAAATGGCAGTGTTGCCAGTTATTAATATTGTAGGATTCCTACACTCAGTACTGACGAGTACTTACGCGTTTTATAAATATAAACCACCTGAAAATGTGTTCATCCGTCTAGACAGAATGCAACATTAATTAAAGAAGTAACAGGAAACGTTATTTCGAAATCAAGTGATGATACATCAATTTGATTTCAACATAAAAGTAATCTTATGCTTCATTAGTCACTCACTCTTTAACCATTGAGCCAGTAATTGAGCTGAACCAAAAACGCAAATTTCGACGTTACGTACATTTTCCATTAGAGGTCTTTCATTAAACTCAGTCTTTAGAAACTGGGAACACAGCATACCATCTCTTTATTTTTACCATAAAATTTTCATCACGAATTTTTCGCTAAATCGGCAATCACTAATCAAGTTTTTACTCAATCATAATCCCGGCCGATACCCTTCTTTTTTCATTTTCATGAAGTTTTTCGTAATCTTTGTATAAAAAAAACTCAGTTTGGAGGTAAACCATTGGTATCTTGGCTTTGTGAAGATTCAAGCAATACGGACTAAAAAAAATAATACGCGCGCGCCATAGGTCAAGATGATTAGCCAAAGACCAAGTCTGCGCGCAGACTTGGTCTTTGACTAATATCCAAACGTCCAAACTCAAGGTATGCCAATATGCTATTGAGCGCAGTATGCTAGGTGTTAAATTAATGAACCGCGTTCGTCACAGCATACTGCGCTTTTCGTCGAACGCACGCAGTCATCGACGTGGCTCAAAAGGACATGTCTGCCGCAGGACAAACTGTGGTTTCGTAAGAAACAGGATTGGTGCTCTGAGACTGCAATGCGTGGCCGCGGCAGACGGCGAAGGAGATGGCGGGACGACCGATGAAGTACATAAGAATTGGAAGAATGAGCCGCAGAAACGTGACCACCGAAATAAATTAAGGAAACTTTGCACAGCAGTTGGACACTAAAGACTTACATATATAATAATTATTTACCACATTCATTCTTTAAAAAACCGACCACTACTAGTACTGGTAGTAACTGCTAACTGCTGGTAAAAACTAATAATATAATTTGAATAATTATAATTAATAAAATAATATTTTTTTAAAAAAAAAGGTTATTATAGTGCGGAAGTCAACGTTAAATGATTTCATCCCGAGTTCCATCTGAAGACACTTTAAGTAATTACTTGAAAAAAGTTCATCTGGATCTTCATTTACATCAGAACTTATACAAATTAATCACGTTAATATTCCTGATCCATGGTCTAAAATCCTTGACCAAAAATAAATCGGGGACCAAGGGATTGCGTCTTTTAAACTGAAACGCCATAATCAACGAAGCAATCCTTCTGAATGGCGATACGTTACAAAATAAGTATTTTTTATCAGGAAACTGATTTGTTTATTTACTTTGAGGTTAGGGAATGTAGTACGCTTGCCGGGATTGCGGGAATGTTATAATGAGAAACCGCGGCCCCGGAACTTAATGGTAGCTGAAGGAACAGCGTGGGTTTTAGTTAGCCACCCAGAAAAAAAGAAATGTTGTATATTGATTTTTAGGCCGACTTTGATATAATTTTACCGAATTTGTTTATATTGTGCCTTGTGTATTTATGAGTGGTAACTATGTGTACGCCAATTCTTCCTATCAAATCTGTCAAAACAACAGGAAGTGGTGACGAGGCGATGGTTTTGGGGAATTGACTCTAAGCATGCTCTAAGTGATTTTTAACCGTCAAAAAGTGCTGAATTTCAGCCAAATTTGAATTTGGTATTTTGATATTTTGTTTTGGTTAGATTTCGAAATGTCGTTTGGTTCTGATATTTAGATTTTGTGACTAAAACGTTGTAAAGTTGTTGTAAATCAACAATATTACTACGTTCTAGCCTTTTTATAATACAATATATAGGCTACTCTAGACCTGGAATTTCCACACGATTTGCGAGAGTAAAACCTCCCACAAGAACAAAGATAGCTTTTTTTTTCCCAACTTATGACTGATCTTTAAATTCTTATCAATAGGTGATAGCGATTAAGTTTGGTTAAACGGTAACTTATATTCTAAGGCCATGTTTCTAACTGCAAGCAAAACGTATGGAAATTTAATTCAATTGTGGGACACGGGCCTGTGATTAATTACATTATAATTCGCAAGTTAATGAAACGTGATCTAAGCCAAAACTAAATCCTCACTGATATTATAAACGCGAGAGAGTTATGAACATACCTATGTGTGTTCGTTTCTCCAGCATAAATGATTGAACTGACTTTAGGGTTCCATAGTAGACAAGGAACCCTTATAGTTTGGCCATGTACGTCTGACCATCCGTCTGTCCGCGTTTTAGCTCAGAAACTAGATCGTATTGGTACTAAAACGCTGAAATTTGGCATGGACATACATATTAATCACGCCGACATTTAATTAAAATAATGATATAACTTTTTACCCCCAAAAAGTCTTCCTCTCTTTACGTGCAGGCGGAATTGCCTTACTCCCTCTACACGTTATAAGGGAGCACTTAAAGGAATTAAGGAAATACCATCCCTGACTTCGAGAAAAAGAATAGTGAGGCTGATATCAGGGTCGGCATTCAGTCCTACTGGATGCAACTGAGTTGTAGTATTTTATATGGAGCGACTCCCTATCTAACCTTTACATCTCTGTAGCTGGGTGTGGGTCTGGGTACTAAATCCCTTGGCAAGACTGGTGTCAGATTTTTTTGACTTCTGACTGACCATTACGTCTGTCAAAGATGTAAAATGATAGCCGGGACAAACAGCTTAACGCGCTTTCAGGGCATGGAGACTCGATATGGTAAGATAGTCACCCATCTTCGGACCAACTTCAGCATGCGTGCTTGACCTTGAAGAATGACCCGCGCAGATATGAGATTATTTAGCCACGAGCAGCTCAAGTTTGTCAAATTTACGAATATGTAAAAAGAGGATACTCGAAATAAATACCTGCATAAAGTTATCTCGGAAACTTTTAATCCACTCTGAATCCAATTCTAAAAATCACGCAGACGAAATCGCAGTCACACCACACAGCTAGTAAATAATAAATCAGACGTTTGTTGCCCGTGGTACTACCGGTGGTACTACCAGTAGTACCACGGGCAATTTTTTTTTTCCGTGGTACTACCAAGCAGTCCAGTAGTACTACGGGCAAAAATAATTTACCCGTGGTACTACTAAGATTTTTATTTATTTTTGTAAAACCTTTTGTAAGAAAATAACATTGGTGACATTACAAGTTCAAATTACATTAATAATTATTTTGAAATGAATTAGCTATACAATTTTGTAGCAAAGGTCAAATGTAGATGGTGCTGTATCAACTCCGCGAAAATGTGTGAAACAGCCATGAAACAGTTGAATCTAAAATAACAATGATTAAAAGAAAGGGCGGCAATGTTCTTATTGGCGATGATGGTAATTAGTACTATAAATTAAAAGATTACAAGAATGATTCTTCGATATGGAGGTGTTGTATGTTTAAGAAGTCAAAGTGCTCTGGAAATTTGACTATGAAAGTAGGTACGTACGTGACTAATTCTTTAATATGTAATTATAAAAAACTAATTACTGATTATTTCATTATAGGACCAGCTGATACAGCAAAGGGCATCACACGGGTGTGAACCCAACGTAGCATAAAATACGATAGATATCGCTTTATCATAATTAAAAGAAAAAGTTGAAGTAGTGATAAGCCAATACCACGATTGTACGACAATACAGTATATAATTTGGGTGCAACGTTTAGAAGAAAATGTAAAATTTTAATTATTCAACAACGTAATTTACCGAACGGGCGCGCGGATTGTTTTTACTTTTGCAGATTTGCTGAACAGTGTTTCATTTCAATAATTTGTTAGATAATGTAGGTTAGTTTAGTCGTATTTGTTTCATTTTGGTACCATTTATGTATATAGTTATTAAAATACGTGTGTAGTCTATATTTTTACGGTTCTTAACGTTGTGTAGGCACAATTCAATTTCTTTTTATGATATGTCAATAAATAGGTTTTGTAAATAGTTTAAGTAATTTAACGAGTAGGTGTATATATCAGTTACCTATTAAAGTTTCTTTGTTATGTTCTATTGATAGCTATCTAATGATAGCCGGGACCAACGGCTTAACGTGCTTTTCGAGGCACGCGGGTATCACACCGCAAACTTCCAAACTCTGGGCTACTACTGACATTATATTTTAGCTCTTTTTGGCCCGCGTGAGTCGCGCTTGCGACCACTTGACCAACAGGCCAGTTCTTCTTCCTGTTCTTTTATTTAAAATCTTTATTGATTGAATCAATTTTAATATAATAGGTGGTTAAGTATTACTAGGTGAGATATCTATAGATGTTTATTTCTTTTAATTTGTAGTAATTGGATTAGCCAGTTTATCCTATGGATTCTTTGTAATTTTAGTTAGTAGGAAACGTAGGGACGGATTTCAAACAAGTTGGCATAAATTTAAAAGGAATGTTATTTTTCACATGACCAATTACCTATAAGTTGCTCTACCTATCTATATTCGGATGTAGGGAAAACACATACATACGAAAACAAAAATAGGACTAAAAGTATTCTATGCCGAAGTACTCTAAATCTATTCTTAACAATATAATAAATTAAGAAATAACTTTGGTGATTTCTCTTACTCTTAAATTTTATCATGTATTCATTAATACTCAGAAAAAAAAACATGTTTATATTATTAGTAAATAGTAGGATTATACGCGGCTGAAACTGCGCACAGCTATAGCTATTGCGGTAAGTATAAAACACCTCCATATCGAAGAATCATTCTTGTAATCTTTTAATTTATAGTACTGATGACCATCATCGCCAATAAGAACATTGCCGCCCTTTCTTTTAACCATTGTTATTTTAGATTCAACTGTTTCATGCCTGTTTCACACATTTTCGCGGAGTTGATACAGCACCATCTACATTTGACCTTTGCTACAAAATTGTATAGCTAATTCATTTCAAAATAATTATTAATCTTGAAGTGGAACGATCATAGATGATACATAGGAACGATCTAGTACAGCAAATAATTTGAACTAGTAATATCACCAATATTATTTTCTTACAAAAGGTTTTACAAAAATAAATAAAAATCTTAGTAGTACCACGGGTAAATTATTTTTGCCCGTAGTACTACTGGACTGCTTGGTAGTACCACGGGAAAAAAAAATTGCCCGTGGTACTACTGGTAGTACCACCGGTAGTACCACGGGCAACAAACGAAATCAGACACCAACGTGTTTTTCCTTACACCTGCCCCACGCACAAAAGTAACTCCTCCAATTTAAACTTCGTCAAACCTAACAAATAATATTACGATATAACTTTTCTTGGCGTGCAAGTCTGTGAATTCTATTATTAACTTTGACACACTTCTCCCCACGTTAGACTTATTACGAATGGACTCAAGTTGCCAAAAAACTTTTAATAGAGCTTCCGTCAAACGTCAGATCGTAAGAAAAATAATTGTCGCTCAGGGAATATAACTTGGGCATGTCCGCTATACGTGAAGTTTGTATTTTCTTTTTCATTTGTTATAAAAAAATAGACGAGATCATTCCTAGCTGAGCAAAAACACTAAAACAACTTTTTTTGTGGAGAAATACATCTAATGACTCCTCTCGTTCTGTATGGACCAGAAGACACTCCTACTTACTAAAATCCCACTCTGTTCCTTCCTTTCCTATTGTTCCAGGGCCGCGGCATCTCGTTAGAACTATCCCGCAACCCCAGAGATGTCACTACATTTATTACCAATGCCTTCAAAACATATGAAAAATACTTTAGTTGGTAGTTGTTCTTGCTTTGGTATTCCAAAGCAAAACATTTAGGCCCCGTGAAAATCTAAAGATTCCAAACGTCATGAAATAAACCCATAATAATAAAGATCATACGCATACATTGTAAAACATAGTACACACGTCATAGAAAACCATGAAAATTTACTCAGTCCAATTATCACAGGTTATTCTTAAAAAGACAGATAGGAAATGCCGATAAGATTCTTTTTTTTGTGCTGTGACACATACAGAGAAATAGCCATATCTATTTTGTATTCTTTCAGTAATTACTGAAAAGGACATAATCCAAATTAATGTGTTTAGTGTCAATTCGTTACATTCGTTCGTTCGTCAAAAAAAGGCAAGTTGTCTAAGCATGAATGCAGTATGCAGTACTTTGGTTTGCAAATATGCACTATAAATGTTAAAGTATAAAGTAGTTTGTAACAGCTTAAGCTAATATTGCGAGTCTAAAAGGTTTTTATCTGCTTGCATTTATAATCAAACTATTGCTTGTTAGTTGTACAGATTACTGCGTACTACGTCTGTGTCTTTGGTCTGTACCTGGGTACATACAGTTAAAATACATTGCTTTAAATTTTTTATAAGGGCATGGGTAAACTGACACGCTCAATAAATGAAAACGTCACTAAAATATAATGACATAACTTCCAGGGATCGACAAATCCTAAGGCGCTTGAGGAGTGCAGAGGTACATCACGACTATCAGGTAGTCCAGAAATACGGTCAAGAGCCTGACCAGTATTTTGCTGCCACTTAAGGCAATACTAGCGAAGGAGGAGACTGAACGCGTGAGGAAGACTACTATCTTGTTCACGCCCCAGCCGCCGCGGGAGACGCCCCGGGCGTCGGGAACCACGAGCTGATCTCCGGCCACCGTAGACGCGGGCCTGCGGACGGCGAGCAGGGGTAAACGCAACGTATTATTTCTACGGAACGGTATACACTAGACTCGACAGGGATCTAGTCAAGTATCCAACTACTAAGCTGGATAAGCCATAGCAACGAGGACTTTAGGTTTTGGACAAGTATAAAAACTACAAAGTTTATTAGGAGTCGGAGCTAATTGATATTTGTGTTACAGCCTCGCTTCCTGGGCGTAACCCTGTAAAGATAAATATATGAAGAAATATGAATAATAATAAAGTGTTGCCCGCGACTTCGCTTGTGTGGAAATTTCGCACTGGATAAAAAGTAGCCTATGTGCTATTCTAAGTTGTTTATATGTGTGCTAAGTTTAGTTGTAAATCCCTTAAGCCGTTTTAAGTGATTAAAAACAAATATTATTCAGGGAGATAATCATTATATTTTATTACTCCTCCCGCACTGGGGCGAGCAGAAGGCAGTGTCAAACTTCTACTGACTAAAAACACACCGTGTTGAGTGTGTGTGAGTTGCCCGTACGTACCGGGACGTAGTATCTCGATGAAACATTCCCGCAACCTCAAAAATGAGATGAGGAAAATTGGATGAGTAGTTTCAACGATAACCTCATACATAGAAACGCACAAACATTAACTACCTCTTCATAATATTTTTATAGACTATTATAGTACAGATTATTATTATATATATTAGAATGTTTTAGATAGTAAGCGTCAGCGATACGAATATGATAGCACCTAAAAAATACTAGAATTACCCCTTAGTAAAACTATACTCAGCCATACCAAGCCAAGCCTATGAAGCTTAGGAAATAAGCAGCACCTTTGTTCTGTTTTGTCTGTATTTTTTTTTGTAAATATCATGCGTGTACATAAATAAATAAATAAATGAAGATGATGAATATGACTATAACATTTCCACTGTCGGGCAAGTCCTCCCCATGAGAGGGAATGGGCCGTAATCCTTAACGCGGGCTCAGTTCGGGATGATGGATGTCGCATGTTCTACTCACCACTCATCATACATGCATGCAAATTGTTAGGGAGTACAGCAACCTAGAATAGATAATAAGTAGATATAATCGTAGAATAGTATCGAAGATTGTAGATGGTAGATATAATATTTGTGTTTATGTAGAGTCGGTTTTTATCATGTAGAATCATTTAGTTTGATTGTATCATTTAGTTATTATCTAGAATCATTTCGTTTGTAAATAGCATTTTGAGAGGCAATGTACATAAGATAGTATAGTATATGCATGTAAATGCCGGCCGTAGATTGGTGGACGCGGCATAAGATCCTAGAAACGGACTCCGGCGTGCCGTCTGAATTGCCACCAGGCTCACCATCGATAGCACCTACAAACAAACCCAGAACTAGCGCGCCACCAGCTAAAGTTGTGAGAAATATACAACGCTTGCATGTACACTCGAGCAGCGGAGAAAACACACGGACGCAGGCCCCTGAGGATTTATGTAAAATGTGTGGAGAGAAACACATAATCTCGGCCTGCAAAAAGTTCGCGGACCTTAACACTGACGAACGATGGAAGTTCGTGAAAGAACACAAACTGTGTTTCAACTGCCTTAGCGTGAAACACTCAAAGAAGTTCTGCCGGAAGAAGAAATGTACCTCATGCAACTACGCGCATCATACACTTCTGCATATGGAGAAGAAATCGGAAAGTGTGACCAACGTCAACGAGTACACCGGGAAAGCATTATTGAAGATATTACCGGTACGCGTCTCGGTCGGCGGGAAGGAAGAGCGCTGTTACGCTCTGCTCGACGACGGCGCAACAGTGTCGTTGATAGATAGCGCGTTGGTAGAAGGAGTTGTGGGCAAACGAGTGCCATTAGTGATACATAGTGCACGTGGACAGGAGATCACGGACAAAACCTCGCGAGTGATAAGTGTACGACTGTGTGGCCCCAACGGACGTGAACACATAGTTAGTGCCGTACACTAGTGAACTTGGACTTGCCAGTGCAGTCAGTGCCCGAAGCTGTAATGAGAGAACACGCCCACCTTCGCGACCTGGGTTGCGAAGGAATGAGCGGAGCCAGGCCCTTGTTGTTGCTGGGACGACAACTGGGAGCTGCTTGTGAGCCAGGAGACACGCCGAGGGAAATCTGGTAAGCCAGTCGCTTCTTTGACCTCGCTAGGATGGGTTGTTCACAGACCCTTAGGCAAACTATATTCCAGTAACCAATCAGTTAATTGCATTGTTGAGCCCAATTTCTCAGATTCTGATTTACATAACGTCGTTAAGAGACAATTTGAGTTAGAAGCCATAGGCATATCAGAAGTGCCACGCAAACACTCAGATACAGAACGAGCTAATCAGATTTTAGAGGCCACCAGCCGTCAAACAGAGAGCGGTAAATGGGAGGTAGGCTTATTATGGAGTCGGGATAACCCTCAGTTGCCCGACAACTATGAATACGCACGTCAACGCTTATGGGGAATAGAGCGTCGCCTTAGAAAAGACGCTAGCTACGCGGAAGCATACAAAGCTCAAATAGATAGATTATTAGCTGAAGGGTACGCCAGTAAGGTAGAAGGAGGTGTATAGACCGAGCCGATATGGTATTTACCCCATTTTGGAGTAACGAATCCAAACAAGCCGGGAAAACTACGCCTAGTGTTCGACGCCGCCGCCAAGTATAATGGGACCGCGTTGAACGATCACCTTTTAACTGGACCCGATCTATTAAATTCATTGTTAGGTGTTCTATTTAAATTCAGATTAGAACCTGTCGCGTTCATAGCAGATATAGCAGACATGTTTCTCCGGGTTCAGATCCGAGAACAAGACCGAGGGGCACAGTTGTTTTTGTGGTCGTCGACCGGCGGTGAGGAACCTGAAGTATACAGGATGAACTCAATGATATTCGGAGCCGTGTCGTCGCCCACATCAGCCATATATATCTTAAATAAGAACGCGGCTAGGTATAGGGATAGTCACCCGGAGGCAGTATCCGCGATTCAATATAAACACTATATGGATGACTACCTAGATAGTGCGTGGTCGGTCGAGCAAGCTAACCAGCTGATCGAGGACGTGACTCACATTCACGCCGAGGGCGGGTTTATTATACGGGGGTGGGTCACAAACTCTCAGGAGTTGCGCGACAGGCTACGACTAGAAATGCCCGATAAAGTGTCTTTAGACAAAGGAGAAAATTCCACAGAGCGCACATTAGGTATGACTTGGTCACCTAGCACAGATACGCTAGCATTTGACCTGTCATTCAAAAGGCTGCCCAAAGCCATCGTAGAAGGAAAGGTAGTACCTACTAAAAGGGAATTTCTTAGATTAATTATGTCAATATTTGATCCCTTAGGGTTATTGTATCCATGTGTGATACAATCACGTATTCTCATGAAAAAGATTTGGCAATCAGGAATCGAATGGGATGAGCAGATCAAAGATAAAGAGGCTCAATCCTGGTTCAAATGGTTACATAACTTACAGTATTTGTCAGACCTAACAGTGCCTAGATGGTACGGGCTGGACGCAGGCCATCTAGAACTGCACGTCTTCGGGGACGCTAGCGAGTCCGCATATGCAGCAGTAGCGTACATTGTGTTGGAAGTGTAACGCTGGCCATCTATAGAATGTACTTTAGTTTCGAATATAGAAGCTAGTGTTTCTTCTGTCAATAACTCGGCAACTATTTTTTCCATGTAAAACATGTCATATGAAATTTTATAATAATATGTATTAAATATTTCACTTCTTTCCAACTGTGTTTATCACTCTACTCCGCTTAAAAATAACAGGTTATGTGCTACATGTGTGAAGTGTAAATATTTTGTGAAAATATTATTAATTTACTCGAAATATGGATGAGTATACTAATTCGAAAGTTACGATGGAAAAGCTAAAAGGTACCATCAACTATCGCGATTGGGCATTTTAAATGCAAAATATACTAGTATTCGAGGATTTGTGGCAATGTATTACTGGAAAATGCGAAACCTCAGGTGAGAATACTAACAAATTATCTCGTAGAGAGGAGAAAGCTCGAGCGAGGCTTTGTTTGAGTGTTGAAAAATCGTGCTAATCCCACATTGTGCAGGCGAAAACTGCAAAGGATGTATGGGATGCCTTGCAGAAGGCTTACGATGATTCCGGGTTACAAAGGAGGTTGTCGTGTCTACGAACTTTATGCTCGATTAAGCTAGAACAGTTCGATAGCATGGAAATTTATGTCAATGAGATCTTATCACTTGCTGAACAACTCAGTAATATGAAGAAACCACTTGATGATGAATTTCTGGCTACTATTATGCTCCAAGGGTTGCCTCAAGATTATGACCCAATGATAATGGCTCTGGAGCATTCTAGGATAGACATAACTACAGATATGGTAAAAACAAAACTACTTCAAGATAAGAGATGGAAAGGGAGTGCCGCTGATAATGGCGATGGCTGCTTATTTACACGGAATCGTAGTAATGAAAAGGCTAGCTCTCGAGGCGAGAAGAAAAATGCCTCAAGTACATCAAAACACGCTAGTACCTCGTCAAGTACGAACAAGTTGTGGTGTTGGAAGTGTCGTTCTAAAGGACATGTCAAGAAGAATTGTCCTCAATGGGACCGTAATGGAGCGACGTGGACTTCCATGATGTTGTCTGCACTTAACACAGACAGTTCGTGGATTATTGATTCTGGAGCGACAGATAATATGTCAGGACGCAAAGAATGGTTTCAAGCTCTTGATGAGTCGTCGACGAAGGAGGTTTGTGTTGCTAACGGAAAGAAGTTAGTTGTGAATGGGAAAGGTGAAGTACGTTTTACGGTTAACTCTTGTGGACATACGATAGATATTACTTTAAAAGATGTATTGTTTGTACCTAATCTTACTGTTAATTTAATATCTGTGTCCACCCTTGCTGAAAAGGGATTTACATTTATTTTTGATAAAAATGTATGTAACATACTTAAAGCTGGTAAAGTAGTTTTACATGCTAGGAAAGTTGGGAGAGTTTACAGGCTTCATTCTCTGAGTAAAGTCAATCTGACAACGTCATCTACGTGTAAGGATATGATGTTATGGCATCAACGTTTAGGTCATATTAATTTTGACAGCTTGGCATCACTTAGGAAGGTAGGTAATGACATTGACTATCAGGTTACTACTCAGAAGAAAGTTTGTGATGTGTGTCTTAAGGGTAAGCAATCCCGCGCTCCCTTTGTGACCAATAATAACAAAAAGGTAGCCGAGGCGCGGCTGGCGCTCATTCATAGTGATGTCATGGGGCCGATGCCGACTACTTCTCTCGGAGGCAAGCGCTACGTCCTCACGTTTCTAGACGACTACTCCAGGAAGGTGTTCGTCTATCCCATTGCAAAGAAGAGTGAAGTGTGTAAGTACACTAAAGATTTTATTAGACTGGTAGAGAATCAGTGTAGTGCTAAAGTCAAGGTAATGAGAACAGATAATGGCTCTGAGTACGTTAATGCTAAGTTGACGGATTTTCTTAAAAAGAAAGGCATTGTACATCAGCTGACGGTACCCTATTCTAGTCAGCAGAATGGATCCGCGGAGCGCCTGAATCGCTCTCTACTTGACAAGGTCAGATGTCTACTGTATAACGCAAATCTTGATGACAAGATGTGGGCAGAGGCTGTAAACACTGCGGCGTTTCTGATCAACAGATCGCCAAGCTCGAGACTTTCTGGTAGATTACCAGAGGAAGTGTGGAGTGGTAAGAAAGTGAGCCTTAAAAATCTGCGTGTTTTTGGTTGCGAAGCATTTGCTCATGTAGATGACTGTAAACGTAAAAAGATAGACCCCAAAGTAGAAGGCTAATCTTTTTAGGTTACTGTGATAACGTCAAAGGATATCGTTTGTTCAACCCTGATGACAATAAGATCGTTGTATCACGTGATGTGGTGTTCAACGAATCTGTGTTTCCAGGGAGAAACTCTAAAATAAGGCCAAAACGTGTGTTTGAACCTATTTATCTTACAGGAGGTGATGATGAGAGGGAGATGCTGGAGACTACGTCGGTTGAGGCGGAGACAGAGTATCTATTGCCTGAGTCGTCAGATCATCCTCTTGAGGCGGAACCAGATACAATTCCTACAGAATCACCAAATCATCCTGTTGAGTTGGAGTGTGAACGCGAGGCTAGTAAAGATTCGGTAACGTCGCCTGAATTGGCACCAGACTCTACTAGTACACGATATAACCTACGTCCACGTATACCTAAGACCCCCTGTAACATAACTAACGTGTGTAATGTGACAGAGCCCATAGAGCCTCGTACTGTCAAAGAAGCTTTGAATTGTGAAGATAAAGAGTTATGGCAGAAGGCCATGAAAGAGGAAATCGATTCTTTTGTCTTACACGGAGCTTGGGAGCTTACTGATAAGCCGGTTGACAAGAACGTCGTTAAAAATAAGTGGTTTTTTACCCTTAAACGAGACTCGGATGGGAACATTACACGTTATAAGGCAAGATTGGTAGCTAAAGGCTATACTCAAAGATATGGTGAAGATTTCCAAGAAACTTTTTCACCGGTCGTTCGTCATTGTTCTATACGATTGTTGCTATCTCTGGCAGTAGAAATGAACCTTAAGATTGATCATTTAGACGTGCAGACAGCATTCCTGAATGGAGATTTGCAGGAGGAGATCTTTATGCAACAACCGGAAGGTTTCATATGCCCTGGAAGTGAGAACAAAGTGTATAGATTACGAAAGGCTGTTTATGGGTTGAAGCAAGCATCGCGATCCTGGTACCAAAAGGTAAAAGATATCTTATTTTCTTTGGGATACAGACAGTGTAAACAAGAGGACTGCATCTTCACTAAGAGATCAGGTGAGTCGATTGTTTTTATCGCTCTGTATGTTGACGATTTTTTCGTGTTCTATAATGACAAACGTCTGGCTGAGACGTTAAAAAGTTCTTTGTTAAATGTTTTTAAACTGAAAGACTTAGGCCAGGTACGAAACATGTTAGGTATAAAGGTAGAACGTGATGCAACTTCAATCAAACTTAGTCAGGAAAAGCGGATTGACAATATGTTAGAACGTTTTGGCATGACAGACTGTAAACCTGTAAAGTCTCCCATGATAACTAATGTTAGTTCGGTAATTGAGAGTTCTAATAATGATGTAAATAACGTTGTAATGAAGTTTCCGTATCAAGAGTTGATTGGTAGTCTTATGTATTTATGTGTAACTACGCGACCTGACATTTCGTTTGCCGTGTCATATTTAAGTAAATTTAACAGTTGTTATACGGCATTCCATTGGAATCAAGCTAAGCGTATACTGCGATATCTTAAAGGTACTAAGCAAAAGGCTTTGGTATTTAGGAAGTCGAATATAAATCCCGTTCTTGAGGGTTATTCTGACGCAGATTGGGCGGCAGATCCTGACCGTAAGTCGTACACGGGGTATGTGTTTAAATACGGCGGTAATTCGGTATCTTGGGGTAGCTACAAACAGTCCTGCATATCGCTTTCGTCCACCGAGGCGGAGTATTGCAGCTTGAGCGAAGCGAGTAGAGAAGCGGTGTTCCTACAAGCTTTAATTAAGGAATTGCTATTGACGACTAGTTGTAAAATAGTAATGTATTGTGACAATCAATCTGCTATACAGCTTGCTATCAATCACACTCATCACAGACGGAGCAAGCATATAGAAATAAGATTTCATTATGTTAAAGATATCATAGATAGGTTTAACGTAGAAATTGTATACATCCCTACGGATGAAATGTTAGCAGATGTGTTCACTAAGCCCCTGGGCTGTGTCAAGCACGAGGTGTTCACTCGTCAGCTTGGTGTGACATGAAGCCATCATGATGCCCACGTTAAGGGGGGGTGTTGGAAGTGTAACGCTGGCCATCTATAGAATGTACTTTAGTTTCGAATATAGAAGCTAGTGTTCCTTCTGTCAATAACTCGGCAACTATTTTTTCCATGTAAAACATGTCATATGAAATTTTATAATAATATGTATTAAATATTTCACTTCTTTCCAACTGTGTTTATCACTCTACTCCGCTTAAAAATAATACATTGTAGGTACGAATGCTAACGGTGATAGAGACGTAGCGATAGTGATAGGAAAGGGTCGCGCCTCAGAAAGTAATATCCGTACCCCGTTTAGAGCTGCGAGCAGCTGTGTTAGCATGTAGATTAGCCGACACAGTTACTCAAGAATTAGGTGCTAAGATTAGGAATAAGTACTTCTGGACTGATAGTAGAACAGTCCTTAAATGGATAAATTCGGACGCGACTGAATTTCAGCGCTTCGTATCCCATAGGTTAGCAGAAATAGACAAGAGGTCAAACAGGTCAGACTGGCGCTGGGTTCCATCGGCGTTGAACCCGGCTGATAAAGCTACTCAGTTGGAGTGGCCCAACTGCAACAATGAGTGGCTCTCGGGTCCCTCTTTCCTTCGTTGCCCACAGGAGCAGTGGCCGGAGAACGACGACCTCGAGAATGTAACCGAGGATGATCTAGAAAGGGTGCAGCGAGTACACATTGCGGCCGCACCGCCTGAGCCGGTGCTGAATTACGCACGGCTATCAACGTGGACACGTGCCCTGTACGTAGTGGCACGCATACTCATCTTCGTGGAACGCTGCCGCGGGCGGCGCCAATCGGCCGCCGTGACAGCAGAAGATCTTGACGAGGCTAGGCTGCGCTTGTTGCGCCTGGCACAGGAAGAGAGTTACGCAGCAGACATCGCAGCACTGCGGGAGGCCCGCCCTCTACCCGCCAACAGCAAAATACGAGCACTAGACCCTATACTGTTCGAAGACGGTCTAGTAAGAGTGCGCGGCAGGCTGGGCGCCTGTAACGAGCTCAGCTTCAGGGAGCGTCACCCGATTATACGACGAAGGGAGAAGAGGTGGGGCGTATTATTTACGTGCCTCTCTACGCGCGCCGTCCACTTGGAGCTGGCGTCATCGTTAAGCGCCGACTCAGCCATCATGGCCCTACGGCGCCTCATTGCGCGCCGCGGGCGTCCCTCCGACTTATACTCGGACCGGGGAACAAACTTCGTCGGGGCGCACGCCGAGCTTCGCGCCGCCCTGCGCGACCTAGAGACCAGGCGCAGGTGGAGAGCAAGGCGACAGGCCGCGGTATCGCGTGGCACTTCAACCCTCCGGCATCCCCACACATGGGTGGGTGTTGGGAGCGACTAGTGCGCTCTGTCAAGAATGCGCTCAAAGCAACTCTACGTGAGCGCGCACCACGCGAGGAGGTGCTATATACCTTGCTCGCGGAGGCTGAGCTGGTTGTGAACAGCCGGCCTCTCACCTACATCAGCAGCGACGTCGAGCATCCGGTGGTACTGACCCCCAATCATCTCCTGCTGGGCACTGCCGCAGGAGATGCTCCGTGTACGCGAGGCCACGCCATCGACGAGGACTCACGCCGCATGTGGCGACGAGCGAACGCGCTGGCCGACCTCTTTTGGAGGCGTTGGCTGCGTGAGTACCTGCCGACTCTTCAGCGTCGTGACAAGTGGTCACAAAGCGTGCCGAACGTCAAAGTGGGTGACGTGGTTGTGGTAACGGACCATAACAAACCGCGAAATCAGTGGACCAAAGGGGTCATTACAAGTGTATTTCCTGGTGCGGACTCTGTAATTCGTGTGGTAGATATAAGAACCAACAATGGAATTTTACGTAGGCCAGTTGTAAAGGTTGTTGTACTCCCGACAGATGGTAGTATAGTCGGTTGAACCCTCATACGGGGGGTGGGAATGTTAGGGAGTACAGCAACCTAGAATAGATAATAAGTAGATATAATCGTAGAATAGTATCGAAGATTGTACATGGTAGATATAATATTTGTGTTTATGTAGAGTCGTTTTTTATCATGTAGAATCATTTAGTTTGATTGTATCATTTAGTTATTATCTAGAATCATTTCGTTTGTAAATAGCATTTTGAGAGGCAATGTACATAAGATAGTATATGCATGTAAATGCCGGCCGTAGATTGGTGAACGCGGCATAAGTAAAAATCGAACGCTCTCCACGCGCGCCGCCTACGACCGCGCATATAAATATGGCCGCCCACTGCGTGGGACGGCACGTACTTGTAATGGAAATCCCCCCCGACCGCGATGCTGAGCCAGTAGCAATAAATACTCCCGTAAATAATATGACCCAGCCTGTCCCTTTGCTGCCCTCCCAAAATGACCTATGCCGAGGCCCGTACTCCACAGGGAGTGCCCTTAGCGTGCGGTCATTAGTTTTTAAGTATATTTTAGTTTGTAAGCCCTGGCTGGGGGCCTTTAATTTATTAGAGGTCACCACAGGACAGACCGGTTAAGTAGACGCACAGCCTTACTGAGCTGATCTACGAGTGGCCCTACCTAAAAAAAAAAAAAAAAAACGTGGGGCGGCAGTCTTGTTTCAATCGTCACGGTGTACACATCAGTCTCGTTCCGATCGCCGCGTTGTACACACGCCTACGCTCTCGCTTGAACATTGTGCTACTTTTGAAGATTGTGAAGTATTGTAAAGTGAATAAATAGTGTTTGCTCGTTTTCAAGATTTTTCCTTTCAACCCTGCTATCCTGAATATCGAATACAAATAGTGTCAATAATATTTAAGTATCATGTCACACAAACAGGAAAACCTTTTGCTTAAAGTTCATGCTGCTGTCGATAATATTAATCGTAAAAATCTAATGGCGTGTATCCTAGCTTACAAATCGAATCCAGTCACGAGCAATAACATGCTGTAAACTTTCACAGACAATTAAAAATTCAAATAAATATTATTTTTAAAAAGTATTATTCATTTATTTTTATGAACGTCAACGCCTTGACTAGAGCCGGCCGGCCCACCACCACGAAGGGTGGCTATGTTTAACCTTTTTTCTACGCATTGACGACGCATTCTAATTTTGAATTTTTTTTTCGTCATTTATTATCTGTCAACATTTTTTATTGTAACCTCAGTGAAAAGCCATACTTTTTACCTTGAACTAAATATATAGCATACATCATTGAGATAGAAAAAGTACCTATACATAATATTATAAATATTGTCAAGGATACTTAAAAATTACATAGGAATTGTAAACTTTTTACTGATATAAATTTTGTTTTGTGTATGTGTAAAATCAATGTGCATACTTAGATTTAACACAGCGACTTTTTTTGTATAACCGAACCATTAAGGTTCGGTTATAGAAAAAAAGTCGTACTTTTTCAAAGGTAATAGTTGAAATATTTAAGAAATGTGACGTGTATATAGCTCGTGCTCGTAAACTGGTGCGTATCTATACTAATATTATAAAACGGAAAAGTTTGTTTGTTTGTTTGTTTGCTTGAACGCGCTAATCTTCGAAAGTACTGGGTGGATTTGGATGAAATTTGGTATGGAAGTAGCTTGAAGCTTGAGGAAGGTTATAGGCTACTTTTTACCCGACTGCAAAAAAGGAGAGTTATGTCTTTACCGTGATAGAATCCACGGGAGCGAAGCCCCGCGTGAGTACTAGTCATTTTATAAAATTTCTACATTTATTTTACTATAGATATTGTGTCAGCATAGCATATTGTGCAGCTGCGACTTCATTTGCGTTGAAATTTCACACATTTTCCCGGGAAAAAGTAACGCTATAGCCATTTGTCCGTGATTAAAACATAAAGCCAGTTTCTGTTGTACGTAAAGACGGCGCAACACAAACTACGCTACGCAAACGACGCTAATGTATCTACGTCAGACCCATGAAGGGCCCGGTAATAGCGTCCGTGAAGCTCCTTGCTCTGCCATACTTCTTTGTGGTCATTAGTATCAAATACTACAGGTTTGCGCCAATTCTCGGTACCTTAGGAGAGCGGAGTGAGGCCTTTGTCCACCGCTACCACATCTCGATGCATACCCACGTCGGCTTCTAGAAAATATTCTCTAAGGCGGCATACCTCGCGGTTGTGCAGGGTCTTTGTGTATTCCACGATACAATGAGACTTGGATAATATAATTAAATGGGCACATGACAATGGTATTATAATAAATATGCATGGTAATAAAATCCCCATATTTACGCAATAAATGCATCGCATTGAACATAAAGGGTCATAGTTATGAATGTTTACACAGTGAAAAATCTAAGTGTATGTGTACTAATTTAGAACAGGTTCTGGGTAAGTTATATACCTTGAAGCCTGTAGTCACGAGAGGAATACTGTATTCGTTGTACTACTATACACTCGCTGACTCGATCATTAGTTATGGGTTGTGGGGTTATGGACTCACCTTCAAATCATATCTATATAGAATTAAAATACTACAAATCCGATTTCTTAAACTTCTTGTGAGCAATAAAACTCAACAAAGTAAGAAAAAAATATGTTTTTATAAAGGTTCCGTATTTTTGGGATAATTTCAGGTGGGTAATCTCTGTTCTTGTCATTCGGTGTTGAGCTGTTATTAAAATGTGTCCGCGATTTTTAATATGATTATCTTTCAGCATTTAAAGGTGAGTTTCTAAGCAGATATATGGCTGAAATGGTCGGATTTCATTTCCAGAATGTTTTACTGCGTCGCGGGATATTTTATTAGAGATACGAAAAGGATGAGTTTTAGTAAGTTTTTTATGGCATAAAAAATGGTTTTCATCCGATCACTTGGTTTATATTCCACTGACCTGCTTGTATTTCATTTAACATTGAACGTCCTTTGTGTTCAATAAAAATACTCTCATACCTAGAGCATGATTTTTCTAAAATAATTGATATAGATATATCTTTAAACGATCTCCAAAAAATGATGGCCAAACACATTACATTCTGAATATTCTTAATCAGTTTTTAACAGTTAATCCGATGTCCAATACAGAATTAGTTCATTTTTGTAATAAAGTATTAATCGATTCGTATTTTCAGACAAGTATATTTTACAAGTCATGAGAAGATGAAATAATTTAAACATTTATTGTTTGGTGGATTGCAGCCCATTCCCTCTAATAGAGCGGAGGCTTATAACCCAGCAGTAGGGACGTTATAGGCTTATTGAGTTATTTATTGTTTTTGTTTCGACACTTTGCATAACGCTGACATCATCGTCACTTCGTGTGCACTAGCTTGGGACGTTTGGTAATATATTTTCGAACATAAAATATTTTGTAATTTCATTTAATTGCATTAACATTTAACATTCCTCGTGGAGGCGATCGGCAGCGGCAACCTCTCGCGCCCATCCCTGGTTCAGACCATGATGCGGGGCGAGCCGGAATGGGATGCAGTCGCCTCCTTCTGCGAAGCAGACATGCTAGTGAAGGAGGAGGTTGAATGGGTGAGGGAGAGACAACTCTCTTCTTCACACCACAGCCGCCGCGGGAAACGCCGAGACGAGCCGACGGCGCCTCATATTCCACACGCGCCTCACAAAGCAGTCAGCATCATTGACGGGGCTCGATAGGGCCATTGCCTGCTGGGATAGCGGGAACGTTCTGACGAGATACCGCGGCGCCGGAGCACAAGGGCAAGTAAAAAAAGAAGGCTATTTAACATAATACAAAGTAATAACACATCAAAAACAAATGAAATATAAAATGATCAAAGAGCGTACAGAATACAGTGTTTTAACATTTACATTATAAAAAGAGCTGTACAAAAGATAAAAACAGACTTGACAAATAACAAAATTAAATTTCAGTAAGTGATGAGACTATGAGACAGATGCTCCATCTTTGAATTCTATAAGCAATTCTCTGAAACAGTTTTATTTGGAAAACATCCATGAAGCAGTAAACATATTATTATATATCTGTGCCTCCTGTGATAAGTGATACAAGTCAAAAATCAACACTTTACAGGAGATCAAAAACAAGACTTAAAAATTCTAGTTCGTGAACTAAGTGGACTAGGTTACACATATGTACCTTCTTTTGTAGATAAAAACATTCACTTTGCTGTGCATTTTAATTTGTCTGGTAAATATTATAGTTTTAAAGTACCTTGTTGTAGTTGTACCTTTTTTATTTCCAATAAGTGTTAAAAAAAGCTTGAGAGGTGTCAAGGGACACCCGGATGGAACGAAGTTCCTTTCGATTAATTAGTGAGTTGAATTGTAAAAAAAAAAAAACATGTGTGCAATTCACACGTGGTAGAAGTGAAACCTTCAAAAATTTACGAAATTTCTAAGGTACGTTTCATACGTTTGCCCATATAAAATTTCCATGACATAAGAAACACTGTATAATGCTTCCTATCTCATTTTCTCCCACGTTAAATCTTATGAATTTATGTGTCAGTCTCTTTTTACTGTCACTTTTTCGTTTCATAAAATTTCAAATCACAAAGACGTTAAAGAAGTTTTTACTTCAAAAAAATACTTCAAAAATTTACGAAATTTCAAAGGTATACGTTTGCCCTGGTTTGCCCATATAAAATTTCCACGACAAGAAACACTCTCTCTCTCTTTACCTCAACTCCCCATGAGACCCCCCTCAACTCATGCCTCAACTCATCCCTCAACTCATCCTTGAACTGTTCCCTGAACTCATCCCTCAACTCATCCCGCAACTCATCCCCCAACTCATCCCTCAACTCATCCCTCAACTCATCCCTCAATTCATCCCTCAACTCATCCCTCAACTCATCCCTCAACTCATCCCTTAACTCATCCCTCAACTCATCCTTCAACTCATCCCTCAACTCATCCCTTAACTCATCCCTCAACTCATCCCTCAACTCATCCCTCAACTCATCCCTCAACTCATCCCTCAACTCATCCCTCAACTCCCACCTCAACTCCCCTAAAGAAGTTTTCACTTCGAAAGTTCAAGACGAATTGAGAACCTCCTTTTTTTTGAAGTCGGTGAAAAAGTGTCGTTACAACTTTTCGTATGATTTTTTTCCGTCTAGCCCCCTTTCGTAACGCGCGATAAGGAACTTCGTTCAAATTACGTGATAAATGATACAAGTGCAGTTAAATTATGTTGCACCTAAAAGTTGTATTTGTGTAAACTGATATACAAGAAGAAAAAAAAATCGAATAACTCATTGGAATATGTTCCTAACACAATGTTGCTCAAACAAATGATAAAAATACCCCATAGATTAGATTGATTTTTCTTATTTTATGAGTATTTTCATAATTTACCTGAATTGTATCAGTTTGCTTAAATTCTATTCTTTTAGGCAGGCCGCAGACGTTCGGTTTCCGAATTAGGTTTCCTGATCAGGAATTCAGATTCGGAATTCCGTGAGACTAGCGCAAACGTCCGGTTTTTTTAATTCGGAATTTTACATATAGAGACTAGTATTACCAACTTAGTTCGACCCCCCTTTTAGTGGCGAAATATTGCTTTTAGTTGCTGGACCAGCCACTACTAAGCCACTAAAACTTTACGAAATATATTATTTTTACTTCATTAATGTACTTAATTTACTTTTACTGCGTAGGCACAATAACAGTGCAGAACTTATGGCAAGAATTGATGATCTATGGCGACAAATTCATTTGCAGAAATGGAACGAGAGCAAAGATACAAAAAAAAAATTGGAATGAAGTATTGCATTTCAAAGATGCTCAAGGGGAATCGAGATTTGAGGAATTAACGATTACTCTTTTAATACTACCTAATTCTAATGCCGATGTTGAGAGACTATTTAGCAGTATGAATGTAATAAAAAACAAGCAGAGGAACAAAATGAAGTTGAATATTTTAACTGCAATATTAAAAACACGCTGTGGTTTAAGATTGGAAAAAAAATGCTGCAATGATTATGAAATTCAAATAAAAGTTATAAAACATATTGGTAGCAAAGCATCATATAAATGTGAAACCGACGATGATGGTGCAGACAAAAGTTCTTGTATGTCGACTTCAAATATTTTATTACGTCATATTAAAGAACATTTTTTACTAATACAAGTAATAATAAATAAAAACTGTTTTCTTTCGTAAAAACTAAAAACAAAATGTGTAAATTTTAGCATTTTAGATGAAAATCTGTATGGGTACCGAGAAATCTGTATATCTGGCAACACTGATCTGAAATGAAATTTCCGTGCGTGTACGGCGGCCGAGCCAAAATATACGCCAGCGCTGCGTTCGGAATGACGTCATTAGGTTTTTTCCGTTCTTACGATCCGAACGCATCGAACCGAACGTTAGGTTTTTTCCGTTCGGAAAAAATAAGAATAGTGTGCGCCTTGTTGAACATTTTGTATGTAAGCAGAGCATTCAGGTTTCCGAATCTGAATTCCTGATCAGGAAACCGAATTCGGAAACCGAGCGTCTGCGGCCAGCCTTAAATGTGTGTCAAATGATACATGTCAAGATATACCCCTCGTGAAAATATGTATTTATTGTGTAAATAAATACAAGTTTTAGAAAAATAACGTTAATAGTCTTCTTCAAAACCATTAATTCGCTTACAAAAAAAGCCACAGTTTTATTAAAATTCATAGAGATTCTTTAGAGAGGTAAATTTAGAACTTTTCAAAGGCAAGTAGTTTTAAACTTAAAACTAATAAATGGCACAGATCAGTCTTACGCAGGTATCACAATAACCAATGTGAACCTACTCAGTACAAAACTTGGTATCACAATAACTGTCTAAATCCTAAAAAATCTAGTAAAATAATAAACATAACAAAATTGCTAACACCTTAAAACTTACACAGCACAGTTAACAGCTCAAAAGCAGTAAACCTCCTAAATGCTGTAATTCCACTCTATGAGATGGGCAGTTCGCAGTAAATGAATATGTAATAATATGAAATGAATATAATGAAAAAAATACCAACCAGTAAGTAGACTAACGTTATAACATAACTATAACAAAGAAAGAATAAAAAATCCTAATTAGTCTTAGGAGTTAGATGAAGTAGAAATTACTCATCATCAGAATCATCATTATCCGGAGGAGTGTCTTTAACATCATTCTTGTAGCTAAGATAGATATATACTTTATTGTACACCATAACAATAAAACAAATAAGGACTTAACAGCTAAAAGGGTGATACAATGGGCGGTCTTATCGCTAAAAGCGATCTTTTATAGACAACCTTTGGATGGATTTGACACAGAAGGAGACTTCTGTAAAACCCTTCTTTTTTCGGTTGAAATAGTAATCTTGGAGTACTACTACGGTACCGTATTTATTGTAATCATATCGTAAGTTTTACCCTGTTTAGAACAATCCATGGTTATGTACTCAACATTCTTGAATTCTTTTTCGTAAAAAAGCGGGATATGTTTTCTTGGGTATACAAAACAGATCGTAAGTCCCACTACAGAAAATTTTCATTGGCTGTATTGGTTTTTCTAATAGTAAGAATTGTTGTTTGAGAAAATGTTGAAATCATAAAACAATATCACGAGTCATCTCAATAACAGTAAACTTTGCAGTTTTGTTTGAAACTGTAAACACTAGCTGGTACCAATAAAAGTAAATATACATACTTGTATGCTTCTTCTTACGCTCAAACAACGCATGGTCGGTGTCAGCCTTTATGTGAGTATGATTGGGTACGAGAAATTTATGTTCAATAGATTGTAATTATGGGGAGTTTAGCAACCAGCATCAATTGTTATAAAAATCGAATTTTTATTTTGACCCGGGCAACTATCAGAGTACATGATCAGCTTCTTGGCGTTTGGGTTTAAATGCGCCAGTTGATTTATAATAAAATCGTATTGAAATAAAGCATTGTCGTTCTATTCCCTTCACATTCCGGTCAAATGTAATAGAAACCTTTGTTGTTAAATTATGTATGGTCAAATTAAAAGTCCAAAGCTGTCTCTTGTAAAATGCTACGTTCGTTTGCAAGTTGAAGGGCAAACATTATATTATATTAGCCTTAAATGCTTTTTGGTGTTCTTTGAGTATCTTCGTCAAATTTTCAGCCTATGCCTCGGATACCTACCTATAGTCAAGTTTCATATTTATGCGGTCAAATTTTGAACAAGTATCTACTGATGGCTCTCCCCGACCTGATCTTTTTGATTCTGATCCCCGACCCCGCGTCATTTCACTCCTGCGCCACCACACGTACCCCCGCCACCCTCATCATGTGCGCACTTGTATCATTTAGCACATCTTGTGCTTCATAAAAAATAATTGATTTGGTTTGAGTTTTAGATACAATTTATTTTATATCTGTTTACACATAAAAACAGATTTGTGTAGAATGGTTTAAGTCAAGTTGTATCACTTTTCACAAAAAAAGGACATGCCATACATTCAGATTGATAGATACATCTCAATTTGTACCCTAGAGGTATATTGAAAAAAAATAGTCCAAAGGGATATTACTCTAGTCACATCAATATTCACGATAAAATGTACTGAAAAATAAAATGGGAAATTAAATACAATAGCATTTAAATCACGAAGCACGAAAAATAGTGAGTGACTGGTTTCGGGGTAACAACTTGACAAATATCGATTTTCACTAATTTTTTTGCCAAAATCCTAATAGTTGTATCACTTTGCACAAAATTATCTCCGAAACTATAGCAGATAGAAGAACGTAAGTTATACCAAAAATATCGTATTTTTTTTATAATACTCATGTGAAAATCACAAAAAGGGCACAACTCGAGTTATATCACTTATCACAGGAGGCACAGATATATAGCCTTCAATTTATAAATCATGTCCTCCCATGGTGTCCCTCCCTGGCACTAAACGAAGCCCGAACAATTCTGCCTCGTGGGGCTCTTAGTGGAATACGTTGTGCTTCTCACATAATAGCACACGGAAGATACAAGATAAAAGAATGCTCGTATTTAGTTTCTGCGTTTCTTTTAATAATATAAGTCGTGAAGTAGTTTTAAATATTTTAGTAATAGTTTTAGTGTGTGAATAATAAACAAAACAAATAAAAATCAATCTAGTTTCTATAATAATATTATAAGAGGTAGACACAGTTTGTGAGTGAGTGAGTTTGTTATAGGAAATAATTTTCGAAAATAATAATCTGATGTTCAAATTATTTCAGCCGTAAAATGCTTTCGTGAGGGGTAGCCACGAGCCCCTCACCCCCACCACCACATCAATAACAACAGCTGCACGGATCGATCTCCAGGGTTAAGCAACACTGTCCGTGGATGGGTGACCATCATTCATGTCGAGATTCCTCCGTGTCTCTGAAAGCACGTTGAGGGGTTAATCTCGGCTGCTATTTGATGTAAGACATTCGTTACAGGGTAGTCAAAAGCCAGAGAATCTGACACCAGTCTTGCCAAAGGGTATCGTATTACCCAACCATTGGGTTGTGGACTCGAATGCATCTTGTTTGTCTGGACAACAACCCTGACACAGCTGGGAAAAGGCTTAGCAGATGATTACAAGCAGAATCCTATGTTATCACCGAGTGACATACGCTAAACTTTCCGCCGAAAAACGCGAGCGAAGCCGCAGGCAGAAGCTAGTATATATACGTATAAGAACACTCATATTTGGTGTTGCAGTTTTGATACTATTAGTTGAAGTCCTGAAAAAAAAAATGAGTGTGGCACTCGGGGACTGCCGCTGTAAAGCTATTGCATAGCATTTTTTATCAACTTATGCAATTATAATTATTTATTTATTTTATTTATGCAGTATTTTTGTTCTTTGATATTAATTCAAGTTACGCTTTTAGAGTGTGGTGACCGATAAGAAAACATTTTTATTTCTTTTATTGAATAAATTAGAAATTAATATTGTTTAAAATATTTTTATTATGTTACAATACATGTAGGTTATTCAGGAATTTTTGTCATTGAAACTATAGGTTTATTAACAGCTAGTCTACATGCATACGTCTAGTCGCACGCCCACAAACTGAAACGACGTTAGACGATGCACGGCTTTCAACGCCGCACCGCTGTGCCGGTCGGAGTGGGGGGTGTTAGGTTTATTTTCGTTACGAAATTTCTTGATTCGGTCGCCGCACTCAAAGCCCGCGATAAAAGCTATGCAATAGCTTAACATTTATTGCAGGCACGCAGGTATAAGTTCATAATATTTACATCAATTCAATAACAATAATACATCATTAATTAATTAGTTGAATAGATAACTCCTAGGTAAGCGTGCTTCGACTTCGGCCAGATTATCGCTTACCATGAGGTGAGATAGTAGTTGCCAGCCATTATCAATAAAAAAATATTGACAGTTTGTTATCCTCGAGGCTCAAGAAAATGGTCATTCTGCGCGTATGCACACTTTGTTGATTCGGTGTTTTTTTCGCTTGTTCCAATCCTCTCGGTAATAATTTAAAGTTTTATTTTAGTAGCCAAGAATAACTTTTATATAATACAAAGAACAAGTTGAATTATTACCATTTTTTAGGGTTCCGTAGTCAATAAGGAACACTTATAGTTTCGCCATGTCCGTCTGTCTGTCCGTCTGTCCGCGGTTTAGCTCAAAAACTATTGGTATTAGAAAATTGTAATTTGGCATGAGTATACACGTTAATGACGCCAAAAAAGTGGTGAAATAAAATTTTGAAAAAAACAATTATTTAGGGTACCTCCCCTACATGTAAAGTGAGATGATAATTATTTTTTTCGTCCTTCCCATAGTGTGGGATATCGGTGGATAGGGCTTTCAAAAATATTAAGGGTCTAGGAAGACCGTTTTCTGATTAAGTAAACCGCTCGTGACTTATCAAGCTTTAAAGTACCAATTTTCGTTAGAGTCAAGTGTCCACCCCCTCTATCAACTAAACAGTTGTAGTTAGAAATTCAAATATAGTTTAAAGGTAAACTATCACACATGAGTGGGCTTTACAAGTTTACGAGTAATAGTCGACCAATTGTATTTGACTCGAAAATTTCGAACAACTCCATAGAAATGTCGATAGATGGCGCTAAGCATCCGTTGTATCGCGCTAGTTTCATATTTAAATAAGTTTTATAAAAAAAAAAACTTTTTAACAAAAAATACCGACTTCCAAAAAACCACTAGGTACAATATGAAAATAACTTTAATTTCAGAAGATGGTGTCTTTGGATATGTTTCTAATTTATCTAAGTTACAATAGCCTAATGTCAACTTGCTCATCACCTTTTACAAAATATTGCTTTTCCCGATGCAGGGGCGTTAATTGTTGAGGAGTTCTCCTGGTATTTCACCATCAGCTCCATTTCACCATTCACATTGTGACGACCATAAATTGCTTAGCAACCATTTTAAAGTAATCGAACCGCAACTCGTGAAATACTTATTATTGAGTAGTTCCGGTGGCCGAACGAAAAAATAATTTTCTAAATCGATCCACAATTGAGGGAGTAATCGGTGCACATACATAAAAAATATGTATTATATATACGTGACGAATTGATAACCTACTCCTTCTTTAGAAGTCGGTTAAAAAATAGTTTCTGTCCAGTAAAATTATAGTTAGTTGTGTTTAAGTAATTAAATTAGTTGAGGATTGTGTTAAACCAGTCTCATTTTTCAGTTTCGTGTAACAATTAGTACTTCTTTTCTAACTAGATGGCGTTGTCGTCGAATTATATCTCATAATGGTTTCGTTACCGCCAAAACTATAAGTAGGTAGTTATGAAAATTATTAAGTTCTTGCCCCGACCATAAATCAAGTGCTGAAACGCCATTCAGTGCGTTACTTCGCCTCTGCTGAAAACCACACAAACCCCCTGATCGTATCAGCCGCCCGATACAGACCCTCCAATATTTCTTGGGTTCGTCGCCCGCGTAACGTCCTAGACGAGCCCGACGACCCCACCACCATCCGACAAGAGAGCAGTAGGGAAACTAGCACTCTTAGAAAATTCAGAAATAAAACGCGTTCCGTATTCCGGCCTCGCCGACGAGGCCCATCGCGACGTCCGCGTACTTGTAACGGAAACTCTCCCCGACCTTTGCCAAACGAGCCAGCCCGCGATGCTGAGCCAGTAGCGATAAATAACCCCTTAAATAATATGGACCCAGCCTGTCCCTTTGCTGCCCTCCACCAACGGCCACGCTATGCCGAGGCCCGTACTCCACAGGGAGTGCCCTTAGCGTACGGTTGTTTAAAATGTAATTCTAGTTTGTAAGCCCTGACTGGGGGCCTTTAATTTTAGAGGTCACCACAGGATCGCCCGGTTGAGTAGTGACCAGCCTTAGTGTGCTGAAACACGAGTGGCCCTATTAAAAAAAATTGAGTTTTTGTTGATCGCCCGGTAAGTAGTGACCAGTCTTAGAGTGCTGAACTACGAGTGGCCCTACCTAAAAAAAAATAAGTTTTTGAGATTGTGCGTAGAAAAAAAAAAAGTCCTTGAGATTGTTTGTAGAGGCTAGAGATAAAATTGAAATAGTTGAATTGTGAAATTCATAATCAAGTTGAGTGTAGGAATTTGGAGATTGAAATAGTAATAATAGAATATATTTAAATTCAAAACACCGGCTATGACAAGTTTTATTTATACAAATCTCTAAAAAAATTAAAACTTTCCGTGCAAAATTGTCGGATCAGGTGAGGATTTATATAGGAAATCAAATTAATTAGGTAGTCATGTTTGGCTTTTAGTTAGAGCATGGTACGAAACGATCAGTCAGCGAATACGACACGCACTTGGCTGTTATAAAAACTACGGAACCCTTCACTGCGCGTGGCCCGACACGCACTGGACCGGTTTTTTTATTTTCATCTCACTCAACACAATATTCTCCTTTGGGAGTACCTTCATTGTGCGTACGGCTAAGGAGTGGAATTCCCTGCCGGATTCTGTGTTTCCCGACAGCTACAACCTAGGAGTCTTTAAGTCCAGAGTGAATAGGTTACTTTTAGGTAAGCGTGCTCCATCTTCGATCACATCATCACTTACCATCAGGTGAGATAGTCGTCAAACGCGAACCTATTTTCAATAAAAAAAAAAACGCTTAAGCCACTTAACACAAAACTCGTTAGCAAAACAGTTTGCAATCCCATTGCAATACAATTACTGTAGAATGTAGACATAAATCTATCTAATCAGAGAAGAAAAACTCACACGCATAGTGATGTCCGCATACTGATCACGGCTCATAACTCGCATTGTACGAATTGGGAAGGGCACGAGATGTGGGACACCAGTGTGGCGACGAAACCGCGACGTTACCACGGATTGTCAACGAGATGTATCGACGAATGTAGGGTGTATTCCCGTTGTCCCCGTAGTCCATGTCCCCTTTAAAGGGGACAAAGGAAATTTAATAAATTAATTAAAATTACTTCCCGTTGTCCCCGTATGCTGTCCCCGTTAATTTCTTGTAATATATGCTTTTCAAATTATGCCCGTTGTCCCCGTTGAGTTAAAATTAGAAGTGAGAGTGCCTTAATAGAGAGAATATTGTACTTATACAAATGAAATGGAACTAAGGACTACATATAAAATTTAAAAAAACACAATATCGAAACAATAGCTACACATGTGATTGCGACACAAGTATTTATAATTTACGAATGTATTAAAAATAATAATAAAATAAATGATAATATACAACGTGTAATTTAAAGGGTATATACATACCAAGTGCATGGCTTCTTTGGATGATAACAAACGATATGGCAAGGGCTTTGTAATCCTAAGTCTACGTGTGTAGAACTTATCACAAATTCCAATATACTGATACCAGAGAGCAAATTTTTCAAATTAACAAGAACGAAAGAATTATCGTGTTATTGGCAAGTGACATGGAAAGTTATTGACCCTCGTAGTGCTGTGATACGTTTGTTATGATTGGTATTCAAGAAATTTATGAAACCAATAATTTGGTATCAATTCTTTGAGTCAGTTATTTTGTGCTGAAACTGTGCATAGAGACTCCATACCAGATGTTGCCTTCAGCCCTTTTGGATAGATATGGGGTTTCCGTTACACGTTGTATAAATGTTGATTATTTATTACCAATTCTGTAATCTAAATAAATATTATGATATTATTAATAAGTATAACATTAAAGTTCTGTTTGTAGTCAATTTTATTTTAATTGTTTTTTTTTAATTATGTTTAAGCTTTAAGTTCAATCCTATTTTTGTTTTTATTATCCAAATTGTTTTTATACTATGTTAATTCTGTGACGTTATAGTTAAATAGGTATATTAATGTGGTATGTTTTTGTAAGTATAACATTTAAATACTTTGTGTTTCATTCCACCCTTTCATTTAAAACTAAATCAAAATAAATAAGGTATTTAGTAAATAAATAAAAAATTATAGGGGACAACGATACGTGAAATCTTAACTGTCCGTTGTCCCCGTTGCCCATATCTACATAACGGGGACAACGAGAAGTAATTTTAATTATTTTATTAAATTCCCTTTGTTCCCTTTAACTGGGACATGGACTACGGGGACAACGGGAATACACCGAATGTAGATTTATGAGAGTGACAGTATTTGGTATGAGAACAGGGAGTACGATGGAGTTGTCAGTTTATTACTTTTTGGTTTAGTAAAAACTACTTAATTAAATCTTGTCTAAACAATGACCACCAGATGAAATATTTAGAAGTTTACATAGCACTACCTTTTGCCCGTGATTTCGCTCGCGGGAATAGGTTTTTTTTAGTTAAATTAATGTAACTCATTACATTGTCCTATCCAGCACTTCAACTATCTTCACACCAGAAATCACATCAAACCCTTACTCCGTTTTGACGTGGAAGGACAATTAAACATTCTTTCACATTACTTATATTTAATATGGATAGCTTTTAAAAAAACATTTTAACATCCTTGTCTAAGATTGTACGCACATTCCTAACTCTTACGTGTGTATGTACATAACAATCCGTGTACCTATTGTTGTCATTAAGGTACTCATAAAGTTTTGGCATACACTTGTAATAACGACCAAGGCAGACAATTTTTGAACAATAAACTTTTTTATTTAGCGTTTTACTGTATAGGCGTGAGAAGTTTGTGACCAAATAATAACCTATGGGTCGATCTTCACGGCTAAGCAATGCTTGCCGAGGTTTGCCTATGAATGGGTGTACAACTGCTCGTCTTATAAATTCATTTTCAAACTAAACTATAACCTATGTAGCTGATAATGTAGGTTTATATTTTAGAAAGAAATTTTGAAAGAGTTCCTTTATTTTTTTAGTTTATCCATTACAAACAAACCAAAAATCAAATAATTATTTTTTACCCGGCTACAGCGAAGGAAAAAGGAGGGTTATGACTTTGTATAATATTAGTGCCAATAAAAATATATAAAACGGCACACCAGACGATTAGCACAGAAAGAAACAAAAAGTATATCACTATGTAACTTTATTCTTATTTCTTAAAGGCTTTATTACAAGAAAGTATATCAAATATGTGTCTTCTGCCCCGACATTCAAGATATAAAAATAGTTTAAAGTTAATAAAATAGCTAAAAAGATGTAATAAAAATTCGTAAAAGCTGCTTGAACAAAGCAGCTGTATCACACAGAGCGACTCCACCCCACTCTTCACCAGGACTCCTCTCACGGCACATTACACCCACAGGGTACTACTACTAGCCGATAATATCTCATTTATTATATTTAGCACCCATCCCTTCCCGATTGAAATCTTATCTGTGGTGTGCTCATGTTTTACATGGAGCTATCTGATCTCCACAAACCAGTAATTGGGTGAGAGAAACGCTTTGGCAAGCAATACCAGTATCAGATTTTTTGGCTTCTTACTACCCATAACATCTCTCAAACTAGTACAAATGACAACCAGAACTAATGACTTAATGTACTTACCGAGGTGCGAAGGAATCCGCGATGTCCACCTTAATAGAGGGTGGCAATTAGGTGGTTATCAGTCCGATAAAATAATAAAATAAATAATTATACTAAAATTAAAAAAATGCATATTTAAAAAAAATATGGTGTTATTGGTAAAAAATTAATAATCCTTTATAATATTAGTTTACTGACCTGCAAAAGCGGCAACGCCGTGACGCCGCGCGCCGGCGCCAGCTGAGCAAGCGCCAAGTCACGCCGTGTGATTGGTCAGCTGATTACGTTTATACAATATATGATGTGAAATATTAAAATGGAAAAAAGGTCCCGCGGCTATGAAATGAAATGAAATGAAATGAAATGAAATGAAATGAAATATTTGTTTTGTAAATTGGTTATAAATAACACTTTTACACGTCATGTTTTTTTGCGTGTTAAGTTTAGCTAGATGAGGCCGGTATTTCCTAACGGACTACTCTGAGAAGAAACACCGAAACAAACTCAGAGGTCATAGTCTCTTTTAAAGTCCAGACAATTTGTATTTTTATATGAGAAGCATGTAGGTTCATGTCTGTGGTATTCTTTTGAGGAAATAACCACGCAAATTTGAGCGGACCTGTCCAGACAGTGCAAGCATTTGTCAGTTATCGTGTAGCTCAACTTAGAACTTAAGGAGCTCAACAATTTGACAAAAAATACCAACGGACATTTGGGTAGGCCACACAAGTACTCAAACTGCTTGACATCATTAAATAAATTATAGTCAAAGTAAAAACAACGAAGAAAGAATAACCTACATTGTCCTCACATTAACAATAATGAAATAATTATGTTAAAAAAAAAAAACAAAAACAAAATAAATAGGTATATACAATACTTAACAAAACAAATATTTTAATCAATAAAAAATAAATCAACTATCAAAATTTTAAAAATAAAAAATGCTCACGTATATCACTGGAGCAGCTCATTCCCAAGCCTTCTTGTCCTCAATAAAATCTTTAACAGTGTAAAACGCTTTCTGACATAGCTTACGTTTTATAAATAATTTGAATTTATTAATACTTAGTTCTTGAATATGGCTAGGAATTTTATTATAAAAACGTATACATTGGCATCTAAACGAACCACCTATTTTTTTTAACCTTGTTTTAGGAATGACATATGTGTCTTTGTTTCTTGTATTTACACTATGAATATCACTGTATTTTTTAAACAGATTAATATTTTTGTGTGCATACAAGAGATTCTCATAAATATACTGAGATAGCACAGTCATAATATTAATCTCTTTAAATTTGTCTCTTAAGGAGTGCTTGGGACTTAATTTATAAATTGCACGAATGGCCCTTTTTTGTAATACAAATATTGTGTGAATGTCGGCTGCATTTCCCCAAAGTAAAATGCCGTATGACATCACACTGTGAAAGTAACTAAAGTAGACTAAACGTGCTGTTTCGATATCAGTTAATCCACGTATTTTTCTAACGGCATATGCTGCAGAACTTAACTTTTTTGACAATTTATCTATATGGGGGCCCCACTGAAGCTTCGCATCCAAAGTTATGCCCAAGAATACTGTGGTATCTTCGGGTTTCAATATTTCGCCCTTTATTGATACACTAGTATTCACTTGTCTAACACGAGGTAATGTAAATTTTAGGCATTTGGTTTTTTTCTCATTAAGAAGAAGATTATTAACATTAAACCAGCTAAATACAGTTGCAAGGGCTCTATTTACTTCTTCAATAACCTGCTGTTGACGTTTAATTTTAAATAAAAGAGAAGTATCGTCAGCGAATAACACTATGTCATGATTTTTGATCAGGTACGGCAAATCATTTATATAAATAAGAAACAAAAAGGGACCTAAAATTGAGCCTTGGAGGACCCCCATCTTGACCACAGATCCCGGCGATCTTTTGCCGTTCACATCGACTCTCTGAATCCTTTCACTCAAGTATGAGGTTAAAAGATTCAGAGAGGATTCCCGGAATCCGTAGTGGTGCAGTTTCCTGATTAATGTCTCATGGGGAACACAGTCAAATGCCTTAGACAAATCGCAAAAAATGCCCAACACATCGCACTTATCTTCCCATGCATTATAAATGTGTCCTAAAAGTTCAACACCGGCATCAGTTGTTGAACGACCCTTTGTAAAACCAAATTGTTTATTATGTAGCAATTTGTGTTTATTAAAATATCTTTGCATCTGCATTAGAATAATTTTCTCAAAAATTTTACTGAAAGTGGGCAGTACAGAAATAGGTCTGTAATTAGTAGGGTCAGATGTACGGTCGGCCAAGAAAGTGGTGTACCAGTTTTGATTTAGTTTCCCGGTCATCGAAAATTACAACAAGGTTCGTTATAAAAAGATATTACTGAAAGAGACAACATTATCATGACGTAAACCAATGTATTTAGTATTCATACGTCATATGTCACATATAAGTACATGACATTTTAACCTTTAGTATAAATGAAAAGGACATTAGTTTCTACAAAGCAATTGAAATGTTTCCAAACAAAAGTAATAAAAACTATTTAGACAACCGAATTCCATTTGAAAAAGAAAACTGACAATTGACATTTTGTCAAATATATGCAAAAAATCGATATATTTTCCGTGTTATTTTTCAATCAACTGCATATAAAATCATCTCAATGCCTGCCAACTTGACCATTGCCGAAAGAGCACAAATAATTGCCCAATTTAATGAGGGAAGCAGTATCAGTGCGATATCCCGGAATTTGAATATATCGAGGCGTTCTGTCCGCTTTTGGATTCGTCGTGAAGGAGAGGAGGGAAGTTTGTTGGATCACAGAAGAAGTGGTCGCCGGCCTGCACTCTCCAATAACGATAGAGAATTCATGAGACGGGAATATAAAATCAATGGTTTTAAGCCCACAAAACATTTTGCGGAGATGTTCGATGTGAGTGCCCAAACAATAAGGAATCATCTACATTACATGGGGTTGCACCACAGGCATTACGCCAAGAAAATATATTTGACGGATGCTCACAGACTTGCTCGTCTGAACTTCGCCAGAGAGCACTTAGTTTGATTGGTCTAATACAGTGTTTTGTGATGAAAAAACGTTTAAATCCAGTCAGCATGGACGTCTTCACCTTTGGCGATATAATTCAACACGGTATAAAGATGATCATGTAATCCCAAATAGAGAATCAGGTCGAATTTCCGTAAATATTTGGGGCTGGATGAGTACGGATGGTGTAGGAGAATTGTGTTCTCTACCTCCTCGAGCGACGGCTGTAAATTATATCGACGTGCTTCAGAATGCAATGCTACCGACAGTCCGTAATGTTTACCCGGAGAACGAAGTGCCACAATTTGATTTTGTTCAAGATAATTGTTCAATTCATAATGCGAGGATCGTAAGAGCCTGGTTTCGTTCACACACTGACGTAAGGGTAATTCAGTGGCCCTCAAGATCGCCGGACCTCAACCCGATAGAAAATCTTTGGGGCCTTATGGTCCAACGATGGTCGCATCAAAATGAAAGAACCAAACAAGCTCTTATTAGTCACTGTAATTATATCTGGGAGGAAATGCGGGGAACCGATATTTGCTCACGGCTTGTTGGTTCAATGAGGTCTCGTCTTTTAGAGGTTATAGAGGCCAACGGCGGTTACACCCGTTTCTAATTTTTAAAAATTTTCAATATCTTCTAAATATTACTATATATGCTATGTTTTTGTTTGTTATAAGTATTTTAAAATTGATTGTAGAAATTTAATAAAAGGATAAATCTATTTTTAGCTTGTTTTTTATTGATATTGTAATTACAAGTTTACAGAAATTGTAGGTTTGTGGACTCGCCTTGTGCCTTTACAATTTTATGTAACTTGTTGATTACAATTCTGAATTTGTAGATACAATTTTGTCATCAAAATCTACAGCCCCCCGCCGTTGATTTTACGACGTCATTGGTTCCATCAAGTTCAAACTAAGAACAGCTGTCACGTTACAAACAGTAATAGTCGTTATCAATAATCAGATAAAGACAGCAATAGAAGTTGTCAGATCGATCTGCAAGCGAAACTAATCTTTATCACCTATGAATCTGCAAGCGATATTCAACCTTAGGGTGGTACACCACTTTCTTGGCCGACTGTACTACCCGATTTAAATAGTGGGATTATTTTACTATATTTCATTAGATCAGGAAACTCACCGCAATCAATACAATTATTAAATATAACAGCTAATGTAGGAGCAATAATGTGTATAGTTGACTTAGTAACTTCAACAGAATTACCCCACAGGTCTGCAGTCTTTTTCATATTCAAAGAATTAAAAGTTTTAATGATGTCATTAGAAGTAACATATTGGAATTTAAACTCTGAACTACAAACTGGAACATTTGTTTTAAGTAATGTTTCTGCAGCAATGGGACATGATTTTAGCGACTTGGTTGTCGATACGGGAATGTCAGTGAAAAAATTTTCAAATTCTGTGGCGACTTGCGAATCTAATGTTATTATATTATCATCAATAGTGAGGGTGTAATCACTATTTCGGTTGCAAGACCTTCCCGTTTCGCTTTTTATAATATCCCAAGTTGTTTTAATTACATTACTACTATTTTTAATTTTAGAACTCAAGTAGCGAGACTTGGCAATATAACAGACTTTTTTAAATAATTTAGAGTAGTTCTTGACATATAAATTAAATTCTACCGAGTTAGTGTAAGTCCGCTCCTCATAGAGTTCATAAAGCCGATTTCTACTTTTATAAATACCAGCAGTGGCCCAGTCACTGAAAGAAGTGTTACTATTTACTGAAGCAATTTTGGGAATAAATGTGTTATCAAATTGTTGGCAATATATTTTGAAAAAATCATTATAATGTTTATTAGGGTCCTCGTTAGTTAACAAACAGGGCATTTTATTTAAGAGTTTAGTTTTGAATGCTTCCAGGCGATATTTAGTTTTTGGATTTACAGTGATATTCTTTTTTAACATATTAGTGACCTTTTTTGGTAAAGTAATTAATTGCCCACAATGATCAGAGTCTATTAAATTAATTACTTTTTTGTGAGTCGGTACAACATCCGTAAAAATATTATCTAAGCAGGTGGCACTAGTCGGAGTTATTCTAGTAGGCTCCATAAATAGGTTTACAAGATTGTATGATTGGAATAAACTAATAATGTTAGAGCTCAAACCAGAATTTTCTAATAAATTAACATTAAAATCACCACAAACAATGACATATTTACTTGAGTTACAGATTTTATGCAAAACTTCATCCATTACTTTTTCAAAGCAATCGTACAATCCTGAAGGTGGTCTGTACACACTTAATATAATAAACTGCTCCAATTCAATACAGGCTATTTCAATAGATCGTTCAACAGAGAGGCTCACAATATCCATTCTGTTCTTGAATTTAAGATTATTACTTATTAAAATTAAAGAGCCACCATGTATAGCATTTACTCTGCTGAAAGAACTACCAACCTGGTAATTATTATAATTGAAAATAAATTGATGGCTTTGAAGCCAATGTTCAGTTAGGCAAAGAATATCAATATGGTTAAAATTAAGAAAAAACTCTACTTCTAACTCTTTGTTTAAAAATCCATGAATATTTTGATGTACCAGGTTAATAGTATTTATTGATTTTAAAACTATATTTGTGTCCTCTGTGCAGTTTAAAAGTTCATTACTGCTAGAGATTCCCTCTGTTGTCAAAATTTCTAATTTAAATTCTCAGTAGTAAAATTGTTTGCAACCAAGCAATTGGTTGAGTTATGTAAACTGTCACTGCAATAATTAATTTCAGTATTATTAGATACCCTAGATAATACTGAATATTCACTTAACCTAGGATCAGTAAAATTATCAATAAATGAGTGTATATTGTATGCTAACAAAGTAGCCAATAAATGTCGACTTTTTTTGGGAAGATACATATATTCCCGAATCAAAACAAAATCTCTAACAAAATTGTTAGTATCAAAATACAATAAATGGTCACTATGACGGCATACTAACATATGCATCAAATTATTAAGGCTAAAAATATATTAATTTTCTATATATGTCAAATTATTAGAATAAGGCAATGCACATAAAATTAATTTGCCTAATTTTAATTTAAGGAGGGTGCCAATACCATTAACAATGTCCTTTTTTGTCACATTAAGGCTATTTCCAAATAAAAGAATGACTGTGGTCTGCTCATTCAATTTTGATTGTTTAATTTTATGAATAAGCTCAGTGAAATCCAGGTTATGGTAACAATGACTTACTATGGTATGATCACAATAATTATTTAAAAGTGAGCCAAAACCTGTGCCTAATCTATCTGAATACACCAAAATGTTACTTTGAGCTGGGCTTGTGGTTTCCAAAGTATGAGGCAAAATGGGTGAGGATGCAAGAATAATCTGTGGTAACATGATGGCCGGGTGATTTAAAGCACAACTACAGGTGAGGTCATTAGTCAATGACTCATACCTCTCTGCATTGTGCTTAACCAAGTCCAACAGGTCACAGGCCTCCTGCATGCGCTCATTTAACATTTTCTGGCTAGACTCATACTTACAAAAAATATCCCTTAGTGTATTTTCCCTACTCAATAATTCCTTCTGAAGGTTATTTATGTCAAGATCATACATTTTTCTTTGACTATCCAGCATGCAATTACATTCCTTTAATTGGTTGTTTAGGATAACACGCTGCTTTCTAAGTTCAATGTTATATTTATACACACTTCTTGATTTTAATAGTTTCTTGTACTTTTTAATGTTTTTATTAATTTTAATATAGTTCTTTATTTTGTTGTGACTACCTAAAACAGGACCGTTTGTTAATGTATCGTCCCCAGTTAAGTCTATGGTATAGGTGGGCTTCTTACATACTAGTCCGGATCCACTACCCACTCCAGTCCAAACTGACAGCCGGTCCAAAACTTATTGTTTTATAGAATTTAGACGTTATTACAACAAAAACACTGACTGAGTCACTTTATACATTGATTCTAAGGTAAATAACACATTTAAAGCTAATTTATACACAATTAATGAATATTTAATAAAAATTTATCTACGAGATCGTTTTTTCACGACCTGTCACCAGTGTTGCCCGTAGCCAAAAAATAATAATAATAATAATATTGTATACCTACTTATTATTAATTTATTTTAATTGTATATGATTAAATACCTAATATAGAGTAGGTACGTGCTTTCAATTAATGTGATAACCTAACTGTAGCGCTGTAGGTATATCTAATATACACCCATCTGCGGACCAACCTCGGCAAACGTAGCTTTAACTTGAAGACCGCCCATGCGGCTGTTCATATTTAGCCACGAGCTCGTGAAAAATTTATTACGATAAAAAATAATCCCGACACAATTATACACTCTAAATAATTGCTACGGACATTGAGGACAATTTCTAATAAATTGTGTTCGTTCCACAGCTCACTGCGTGGTCACTGGGCTTTTGTGATGGTCACAATACATTTAACCCTAACGCTCCCGTTTTCGTTAATAATACAATAAAATATTGCCAAACACAATTACGATGTTTAAGCTAGAATGATCATTCCAATTCAATTATATATAATTGGTTTTAATGCCAGTTTCGTTTTTTTTTTTCGCGTATGTGCGATTGTTTAATAAAAGGAGGAAAGATTTAGCAGTTTCGCAGCAATAAAAAATTATAGCTATTTATTTTGCATATACACTAAAACTAGAGGAGACCGGTGTACTCTAGCTGAATACCCTGAGTAGCTACATCGAAACCAACTCACAGGTCAAAGACTATTTGAACTCAAAATAATCCGTACCTACTGATCACATTATATGAGAACCATGTAGGTTGTGTCTGGGCTAAGAAAGAAGCACACTGTTTCGGGAATAAATATTGAAGCAAGATTTATTAAAATTTAACACCATTGTATTTAAACATATATCGACCTTCTTCTAACCAAGAGGTATCGTGTTATCCAGCTACTGGGTTCTGGAGGTCAGATGGTCGCTTCATGTAAAACACTAGTACTTAGCTGCATCCGGTTAGACTGGAAACCTACGCCAACATCATTAAGAAACGGCTAAGCAGATGATGATGAAACTAATTTGCCAATAGACTCGTACAGAAAAGAACCTTCCAATTCCTTATTAACTTCGTTACCTTAATAACGTTTCCGAATTCCCACCCAATGATATAACCCTTTTAAACACATTTAGATTTAATATAGCACTCAGGATATTTTCGTTCAGGGATGAGAAGTCACCTAACTCATCTAATTCCGAAAACAAATTACCTTTTCTGATCAATTAAATTTCAAAGCATTCAATACCAACAAATAAACCGACCCTCTAGGTGTCCAATAAACTATAGCTAACCTTAGCTTCCCATACATCAGTACTAAAAACCACAACTCTGCGTCCGGCTTTAGGTAGCAAAATTGTATACGGAATCAACCCAGCGGAATAAATTAAGGGCTATTGTTTGAGAGCACAACTACAGAATGATTTGGTCTCGATTCAAATACGAAAGCGTCACAGAACAAAGGTATTCCTAATCTGAAACTGTACGTTTGAAAGTGATTTTTTAGTTGAAAGATTTGTTTGTGTGTGTTTGTAATGTTTTGTAAGGTTTATATATTTTGGTGTTGGTTAAAACTGTTTGCACAATGTAAACACTAAACAGCTAAACAATTGAGCAACTATTACCATGAAAACATCCATAAACATCACTTCAACTGTCCATACACTTTAATAGTCCTAGGACAATGTGAGTAACATTATGAAGAATCACCGTTTTGAGAGCAGTGGTGATGACGAAAATAACACAAAATAATATGCTTGCCCAGGTTTGAACCTACGACATACATCTCCTTAGTTGTGTCTGTAACCACTGGGCATCACAGCACTTTAATCTTTATCTTTTCTATTTCTTTATATTCGTGCCTTAAAATAACGAATTTGGACCAAGTTATAATGTATTTTGCATTTTCCAAGAGTTAATTAATCAAAACATGGTAGACATCCTATACATACGCACGAAATGTTTTGGGAACTCAGACCAAATAAATAAGAAGACAGAACTCTGCGAACAGCAAAGTGAGGCCGGCCAAATTACGTCTCACCGTGTACATACACAATGACACGCACACACGTACAACGAAATTACGTCTTGACTTGTCAGTCTAGCTATCGCAGCTCGTGGGTGTTTATCAGTGAAAATGCCGAATTGTGTAGTGAAAGGGTGTAAGAATCACTCCGCAAAAAATAAAAAGCTGGATGGAATCACATATCACACGTAAGTTATTTTGGAAACCCATATTTTCAATAAATCAAAATAAAACTTTGAGGTTATTGCTTTACACAAGTGTTGTCAGTATGAAGTGTTTTCGTTTACCCTATTATTGAGTAATAATGTAAGACGTAACGTAATGTTACTCGTTTCTTATAGGATAGTTATCAGTGTATATATTTTAACTGACTACACAAAACGAGGAGGTCCTCTGTTCGACTGTATTTTTTTAATGTTTATGATGACTACGTGATATCTTCGCAGTTTGTGAACCGATTTTTATGATTATTTTTTCTTTAAATAGGTTAAATAAGATGTTTAAGAAATCTTTATTTCACTTAATATGAGAAATGTTAAACTATTGAATACAAAAATGCAAAATGTAAACATACACGGAACGCGCGATACTAGATGTGGTAAATATTATACTAAGGTGCGCTCACTTTATTTTTATTGTAGGTATATAATTTTAGGTGTTTCTTTAATATTGTCATAGATATGCATTTTTTATGTTAATTGGCAGTTTATTTATAAGATTGTATTAATTATACTGTAAAGGCGTTTGTGACCCTTTCATGCTTAATAGTACCTAGTATTACTAGATGTGGTAAATATTGTACTAAGGTGCGCTCACTTTATTTTCATAATCACACATACTAATATTCAGGCACACAAACCTCTGTATTAAGTCCCAGTGTTGAAGATTTAGGACTAGTGGAACTACCAGACTACTTCAACGTTTTGGCACTTTAAATTTGTAAGTAAATATACGTAGTATATATTTGATTTTAATCCAATAAACAAACAAACAAAATACGATTTAAATAAAATAAATTGGATAAATCAAAACAAGTTTTATTTCTGAAACATTTTTCCATTTTCTTTCTCCTACCGTCACTACTTTTTACTAACAAATCACCAGGGCGCCAGCAGTCTCGACATAGATATCGACGCTGACGCAAACTTTTGTTCGCTAATTACTAACGAAAAAAATCGGTTACATCCAGGATGCGTTTCTCGCAAGCATCGTTATTGCAACCGAATTTTCGCAAGATCGATCGCGAATGATCGAAAGTTTGCGACAGCGTCGTTATCTATGTCGAGACTGCTGGCCCAGTACACTTCTTACATCATGTTATAACGTTTTTAATGTACTAACTAATAACGTTAAAATAACGTTATTAATTAGTAAATAAAAGTAGTTATTTTGGGGGTAATTTGAATTATCATGGCAACACCGGCCCACGCACCACATGTTTAGAAAACCGGCCTCACTTCTATGTTCGCAGAGTTCCGTCTTCTTATTTATTTGGTCTGAGTTTGGGAATACATTCATTGTGCGTACGGCTAAGGAGTGGAATTCCCTGCCGGAGTCTGTGTTTCCTACGTTTTTTTATCAAATTATACCTAATTACCTATATCTAGGGGTACGTAAATTTCGTTTTTATGAAATAGATGCGATAAAAGCGAAATCTGCATTTTATTTGCGATAAAAGCGAAATTTGAAAATTAAATACTTTCGCACCTTTTTACGCTTTCAAATGTTGATCAGACGCGCTAACAATTATTACAAAACAGAAAGAGACGGCACGAGTTGTTGCGTAGATGAGGAGCGAGCGAGTGATTGTCGGCGCGTGGGTTGGCTTCCATCCGTCTGTTGTATTTCAATCAGTCAACAAGGCAGATGTGTCTTTGCAGTTTTACTTAAAACTGTCTCTTCAGAACCACAGCAGTCTTGTTTCTTAGCAAGTGTAGTGTTTGGCGAAAAAACAATGAATATTTTAACAACCGAAAATTCTATCGATCACAGCATGATGTACAAGACAGCAGCTCAAAAGAGCTTGGATAAATTGTTGGTACACATGGGGCCGAATTTAACAAATGAGTCCTACAAGCACATTGGCAGATTATTTTGTCCATCGGAAGCAGCAAATGTGCCCTCTTCATCTGTCAATTCAAATTCCATAGTGGAAAGCTTCGCAAAAATTCCGTTTTTCAAAAGTGTACCACAAGAAGAACTAATTGACGGGTACTCTCATTTTCACAGACAATTACTTCGATTGGTCGGCCAAGAAGCTCCTGTGGATATAATGCAAGTTTTAGTTGCATCAAAATCTTGCTACCCTGGATTTGCAAAAGCAGCTATTCAATGTCTCAGTTGCCCTGTCAATAGTGTTGATGCCGAGAGGTACTTTAGTATCTAAAACTTTTGTTGCCGTAATATTTAGATTAAAGTGAATAAGCATTAAGTATGAATACAATGTTTATGTACCTAACAAAGAGTAGTTTTATGTAAAGTCACAAATCTGAAAGTTACAATGCCACAGATTAATGTTATTTGAAACAAAATTTTGTTACAACTTTTTATATAAGTGTAAAGGTTATCAAATTAAATAGCGTTGTTAATAGTAACTAATTAAAAATAAACATATCCACAATGCTATAAAGATTAATTAATTAATATATCAGATATCGTTATTTTCTTTTACCTCTTCTAAAATATCAGGACCGGTGTTATACAGTATACCTACTATCTAACGTAAGTAAAATTACATAAAATTTAGGGTAAATGTCTGGTATAAAGGGTAAAAGATCAATGAAATTCATACACTAGAAATAAAACAACAAATTATTGAAACAAAATCATCTCGTATTTGCTCATATAAAATTATTAAAAGAGTAGCATCATTCTATCACATTTATAAATAATCAGTGAAATAGTATAATGTTCGTCATGTTAATAATAAAGAACAAAGCGATAAATTAATTAAACTATTTAGATTCATTGAAACTTATTTTACACATAAAAGAGCATAAAAGTATTAAAATATTAGATAAGATTATGAATATTCAAAAATATAATAAAAGTATAATATAAAGTAGAAATGCTGCAGTTTAATATTATTTATTGTTGATTTTCGGTGACATCCGAAACACTTCTTAGTAATTATAAAATATGTAACTGGCCAGGGCCACTTACCACTATTGTAACATTGATTTAAATTAAAATATGTTAGGATTATGACAACGTCCCAATATACTACCATAGCTGCTAGCAGAGTGATTATCCGTACGATTAAGCATGCTAAACAAACATAATATGCTGAAGTAAAGTGGGTAAAAAGTAGTACTTATATTACTAAGAAATAATGTAGGTAGCTTTATTTTTTTAACAGTGATTTTTTTAGTCCATTTAGTAGTAACGGAGATTACCTACGTACAATCAATACATTTTTTTCATTTTTATAATAATTATTTACAAAAAAATTAACACACTTTAAAATTTAATTATTCTTTTAAAATATTTCATTGTACTCTAAGTTTTATAATTCAAGTTCGTCACGATTTTGTTGCGGTCGTATGTGACATGACATGACGCCCAGGAGGTCACGTTTTCATCCCACAATACTTTTGGATTTAAAAATATTGCCTGTGTGAGCTGGACTCGGCCATGTAAGATTCCGTGGTAGCTATGCAAAATATTTTTGTTTTTCATAGTTTAAAAACTTATAGCTTATATTATATTTTTTACATTTTCACTGTCTTATTTTAAAAGTCTCATTTGTAAAGCGGTTCACAGAATACATTTACTGTGTAGTTCTAATAGTTTTGGAATAAAATGGCTGTGATATACGAACAGACAGAAGGTCATGACGAATCTATAAAGGTTCCATTTTTTGTAATACGACTACGGAACCCTAAAATGACAAATATTTAGTTAAAGTAACTTGTGTTAAGCCTTACTAATCTGATGTTTTAAATACCATGCTTGTTATTTTGCTGTTTTAATATAAATATAGCTATCTGATTTTGAGGATATTTTTAAATTTAATTTTGAAACATTCACCTAAATCACATAAAATTTCAATTCAACATGTTCAATGTAAAGAATGAAAATATTGAAAGTTGTGGGACAATTTGACTTTGCTAGAAGCGTCTTTTGAGGGAAACACCCTAATTAAAATAAGGAAGCTGATAGCTCATTACTGGTTTGTTGGGGCTCAATGTATTTCTATGATGACGAAACAATTTTTGTCTTTTTGAGATATAAAATTATGACATAATGTTTACACCAAGATTATTCTCTAATGAATTTATTAGATCACGTTACTAATTGAATTTATAATTCGATACATATTCCAAAGAAATTGACCCTGTTTCTTAAATAACATCACTTACATCATGCGTCGTCTTTAATTCTCTGACAATTAATGTCCTTACATCTTAACGTATTACGTTGCAGTTCCACACTCGTGAATGTCCCTTGTTTCTATCATATATGACCTAGCTTAATGTTAGTCTTAATATCCGTGCACTGCCATTAATCGCCGGCTCAATAGTCTGTATCTCACGTACCTTGACGACTATATCCGTCACTTACTTAAGTAAAAAAGAATCTAAAACAAATACTCCATAAAACAACAAAGGCAAAACTAGACCTCAAATTCTTATAACTGGAATTTGTTTCATGGAATCGATAAGTTTTCATTTCGTTCTGTATTGGTATAATAGGGCCTACTATATAAGCAGGTATCTCTGTTGTAATTATAGCTTCCGTCGGGCACAGAAGGGTTTCAGCAGTGATTTTCATAATAGTCCTTTTAACACCTTTTTTGGATATTTCAATACTGTCGTGTTTAGATAGGTCACCTGGTAATGTCTTCTTTTCCGTTACGTTCATTTTATCGTTCAGTGTTTCGATGGTAAGGCCGGGATGGAGTATGTCTTGATTGTAATCCAGTCTGTTGTCCATAGCGTCAGGCATTTTGTTGTAAGCGGAACTCACGATGGGAGGATCCACTTTGCACGTTACGCCATCCAAGGACTCCTTTGTGTTTTGACTTTTTGTCTCGTTTCGTAGTGAATGCAACCATTTTATTCTGCAGTCGCAAACGAAGTTGTTTTCTGGAAAAAGAAACAATTGTTTCGTTAGCAAAATTATGTTTACTTCCTGTTAAATAGACGAAAACCCACGGGACAATGGACATTAAAACTAAAACTTTCACACAACAGCCTAGAGTTGGCTAGTTAAATTAGATTATACAACATTTTGCACTTCTATCTGACCCATTCTAACCCAACTAAGAACACCCGTAGGCATAGTAAGGAAACCAACTTTCCAAGCACGTTGAAGTTAATACTAATGTCTTAGTTTCAACATGTTTAATATTCATCGAGTATTTTAAGTTCATGAAACTCGACATGAGGAAGTATTATAAATTTATATTTTTTTTTACCTTCGAGTAGTAGATTGCTGTTTTGTGGTTTCAAGTTGTCCCATATGGGTTTGATGTTGTCGAAAGTTAATGCGTGCAGTTCGTTGAAGCGCAAGTCCAGGGAACTCAAACCCCTCACCCCCTCGAAGAGGCCTGATGGGAGCGACGCTAGTTTATTGTCTTCCAGGGATAACATTCGCAGTTGAGACAGCCCGTCGAATGCTCTCTCCGTTATATACCGCAAATCATTCTTACCCAACAGTAACTCTTCTAGGTTCCATAGTTCAGCAAATGTGAATTCCGTCAAATTTTGTATTCGATTCTTTCTCAGATCCAATTTCCTCAGATTCGCCAATCCGTCGAATGTCCGTCGGTTCAAATAGTAAATGTTATTCTTATTCAAATCCAATTCCAGTAAATTGAACGTGTGCTGGAAAGTGCCGTTTCTGATTGTGGATATATTATTCTTGCTAAACACTAATTTTTGTAGTTTGGGCAGATCGTAGAAAGCTTCTGAATCTATATCTATAATCATGTTTTCTTCCAAATTGAGAGTTGTTATGTTCGGTAGGTGAGCGAATGAGTACTGCTGTAGATTTTCGATTTGATTTTGAGATAAGCTTACTTCTTTTAGATTAGTTAAGTTTGCGAAAGCGAAAGACGTTACATCAACGATATAGCCGTACTTGATATTTATGGACGTCAAACTTTGTAAGTAGAATAGTGCCTTGGTGGGTATATAGTCTAAAGCGCCATCGACTCGGACATTAAATGACAAAGTTTGCAAAATTGGTTGGGATGCAAAACTCTCCCAGATGAGGTCGTCGGGCGGTATGCTGCCACTGAACACCCAACATTCCGCTTTAATCGCATTCCTAGGTTCTCTACTATTTTCGCAGTAGCAGTGAACTTTTGAATCTCGGTCTGTGATGTCACAAATGTTTTTTTGGAAGCCTCCGCTTTTCTCTTTGTTTCGCCTTTTGCTGTTATCCCTGGCGTATTCGTTTATTGACATGTCATTAACGAGAGCGAAAGTGATCAATATGTAGATTACGCTGGCCATTCGTATTCCCATTGTCATCTGAAACAAGCGAGAGTGATTACGTTAGGACATCTTGTTTGTTCAGATTAGTTTGGATTTGTATTTTGCTTATACCTATGTATAGATAAGTACCTAGGTATAAGCAAAACATATGCATTATATAAAAAAACAAATGTACGTATGTATGTATCGTGATAAAGGTTTTTAGTAATTATTACTACGTTAATATTTCAGATGGTACACCAATCTTTTCAACCCGTAAATCAAAGCGATGAAAAATATGACAATATTACGATAGGTGAAGGAGCGCCACCTTTTCAGTGGCCTACTTTTCCCAAACAACAGGGCTAGTTATTTCCTCAAAGAGCACCAAAGACATGAACCTACATATCTGTCATGTGATTCAACCAACACAAATTGTATGGACTTTAAAAGAGACGTTGACCTCTGAGTTTGTTTCGGTGTTTCTTCTCAGAGTAGTCAGTTAGGAAACACCGGCCTCATCTAGCTAAACTAAACTAAACTTAACACGCAAAAAAACATGATGTGTAAAAGCGTTATTTATAACCAATTTACAAAATAAATATTTCATTTCATTTCAGTTACTGTCGTGATAAATAGCTATTTTATTAATAGATGGTTTAAAAGTCTAATCAATATACAGATATCTTAATTCCCAACAATTACAGTTTTCGTTTTATATATATTTTTTTTTTTGTTTGTCATATTATTGGATTCGTAATTAAGTAATGGAAGTATTTAATAAAGAAAGGGATCCAATTTCATAAAATATTTAAAAGCTCGGATTAAAACGACGATTATGTTTGAAAAATAATGTTGGTTTCGAGGATGCTGTCTGTTATATTTTATTACGTAATGTTAAAAAAAAAACATTGTAATATTGAAACAAACATTTTAATAGCAATTGGAAATTTAATAACGCCCTGTGTCAACCTCATATATGGACCGTCAAAAATGACAAATTCTGTCGATCAGTCTGTATGCCCGAGCTAATCTGAACTGACAAACGTCTCAAGCTGAATTTTAATAAGCCTTGACAATAGAGGTTGATCTTCCTTTCAACGAAGCCTTACGGCATAAGGCTTCGTTGTTATTTCAATAAACACAAGCTACACTAATCTATCAGGGAGCTTACAGGCGCTTTCAAAATGTAATTTAATTTATGAAACGTGCATAATCCAAATGACCTGACATGTACACCCAAACGGTTTGCAATTCGGTAAGCATGATTTGATTTACGTTGTAAATTTTATTAAAACTTAATTTATGGTGAATGATGATGATTTGGTGCATCAAGCTATACTCAAGCCATCAGTTCCATAATAGGTTATATGGAAAATTGTACGTCATAAATTATACATTTTTAGTGAATACGTGTAGCATATTCTAGGTATCAAGGACAGTTTATCGTCCACTGTGTAATTCCGAATCCTCAAATACTTCGGACACACATTATTCGAAATGAAAACTCCAAGGCAAGTGGTTACGCGGTCGATTATCTAAAGAAAAGGTATCATCTACCACGACCATTCTGTCAATAATGCATGACTGACAAAATAAATAAAAAAATTAAATATTTTTTTTATTCAAATAACATATTTACAGAAAAGTACATATAGCCCTGCCCGATGTAGATTTATAAAAACCTGTGTTTCAGGCCAACACTTTACATCGATAATATGAATAGAAAATAATAAATTAAATAATCGCTAATTTAAAAAGAAGATACAATAATTACAGTGACTAATGGATTTTAAACTAATACTAAATTATTTCAGGATTTCTAGTAGTTTTTCCGTGTCTGTATAATTGAGTTTTGGCAAATATTTCGATACTATTAAATTACACCTATTATAACTTAAACTGTACACTGTTAGAACTCTGTTATTCTTGTTATAAAAATAGGGTCCTAAAAATAAATAAAATCGTTTAGCAAAAGCATGTTTAGTCTGAGAGTGGTTTCTAATTAAAGTAATAATAATTTTCAAGTGTTCGACATCCGCTTTTATCTACTGTCTTGATTGTTGAAATAATTATTGTACAATGTTCATATAATGTTAAATAACACTTTTTTTTATCAAAATAGAACAAATGGTTGATGTTTTAAATGGCCGGTACACTTTACAATTACATGTTGGTAAATTTTTTTTAATAAAGAGAACTAACAATGTGGGTAGAATTCTCATTACTAGCAATAATTTTAACCTCTCCAACTAAGCTAAATATGCTTGAACCCGCGACCTCTTGATCACAAGTCTGATACCTTAGCCTTTAGGCTGTTGGCGCTTCAAAAATAATCAAAAACATTGTTAAGTACACATTATATGCAATTCATTTTAGGGAAGCGTTAATTTATACACGGCTTGAATCTCATTCCAAAGAATGTCTAGGTTACGTGGTTTACGTGCTTACCTGGTTCAAAATTTGCCGGGCCAGTGGATAGGACGCAGGGGGCCAATCGAGTTTCCAGCACGCTCTCCAGACCTTACACCACTGGATTTCTTCTTATGGGGCACAGTAAAAAATGAGGTGTACAAACGTAAACCACGTAACCTATACATTCTTTGGAATGAGATTCAAGCCGTGTGTAGAGAAATCTCATTGGACGTTTTGATACGATGTACAGAATCAGTGCTGACTCGTACTCAGAATTGTATTGATGCTGGAGGTCACCAATTTGAACAGTATTAACATTTGTTGTTTATGTTTCATTTACATTGGACTTTCAGCTTTCTAATTTCCGGAAATTTAACTTTGTAGAACGGTAGATAAATTTTCTATGGACGTTCAATGTGTGTATACATTTTTTTGAAGCACTCGGTATATTGAGGTATTATATTGACTTTAAGGTGCAAGCATTGGTTGTTAAAGACAGTTTGTGAAAGGTGTACTAACACAACATACTTAAAGTGTTGAAAAACTCATTTATGTAGTTTTAACCTGTCATATAAAACACTGACGCTTATTGTTTTAAGGTGGCACAATTTAAAGTTATTGTAAAAGTTATGGTGCTAGACACGCACGTGTAAGTCTTTACTAACACTTAGAGGCAAAAAGTTTTTATATGTAACAAACGGACTGAATAAATTATATTCCTGTATAGGTTTCAGTAAGTTACAGAAAAATGAAACAATTACAAACTTAGAGTCAACAAAATAAAACAGGTGCTGTGAAAAAAAGGATTAGGCAGGAATGTCGTAAATTTTTGGAGTCGGTTAATAATCGTATGAATGACGAAATAAAAACAAGCAGTTCTTATAATATCGGATTAGATCCTCTTGTTCCAGTTATTAAGAAAAATAAAGAGGATTCACTACAAATTGAGAACAAAAATAATAGTAATACGAGCAATTTGAGTCAAGTGCGAGTAGAATCACAACAGGGTACAACAGGGAACAAGAAAAAGAAGAAACTGCAGCAAAATCATGATTTTGTTGAATTTTTCGATTCCTTACCACTTATTGAGCCCGAATACGAAGAAGAGGAAGAACAATGTTGTCCTGAATTGAGTATAGAGTATGCTGAAATCTGAATTTTTTCCACACAACAAAAATACCTACAAAATTTAGACCATTCTGAAATTATATTAGGTACCAGACCATTCTGTAATTTTATTAGGTTACCTACTATCATAAATTTCTGTATTATTTTTTGAATATACTTAAAGGTTTTCATTATTTCAATAAGGAACCCTATTACAGTCAGTTTGTAAAATGTTTTTTAGGTGCTAGTATTCTCTTGGCAAAACTAATTGTACTCGTTTAAGATTATTTTAACACAGCTATGTGTACTCAGGACTGCATAATATTCTTGACTAAAGGTGCTTTATCTCAAAAAGTGTAATAAATGACTCAGGTTATTACATAAAGCTTTAATATATATCCGCCATTTGTTTTGGAAAACTAACCTACAAATTTACCGAGTTATTCAATATTTCACTGTAAAATACTTAATTATTTATATATATATTAATGCCCCCGCTCGAGACGCCACCGCGAGTAGACGTGTTCTTGTAGCGCTCCGCTTTTAAAATTTCCTAAAGTTGGTTTTACTGAGTCTCATCAAAAGTTCAAAACATTAAAGTGTATAAAACTGAGTGATAAACAAAAGTGTAAATAAGCAATCCCGCAAATCAGTGAACTTACATTATATTAACCAAAAACATTCTAAAATCAACATTACGAAGTGTCATTTCTTGTGTCAGAGGGTAGAACAAGATCTACTCAAACAGTGTCGTGTGCCGTGATTGTGACCTTCAAGTTACAAAAACAGGTTACGCACCGGAGCACTCAGTCTGTACTACTAGAAAGCTAATTTAGTAACTTATCGTATGGTCGAATTTGGCCTCGCTGTGTATGGCGCTACCTCTTCCTGCGCAACCGGGATATGCAAGTTCGAATCTGAGCGTGCGCGACACTTTTTGGACTTTATTTTAATTTTAATATAGTAAAGAATACATAGAATTTGATATTGAAATACATATTGAAAACTCAAATAAAATAACAATATGTCGACACAACGCACTCCACCAAAAACTGAGACCCCTATACATCACAGTTCGGACTCGGCGCTCCATGTTCATAAGGATAACGAACACATTATCGAGTCAAACATCACTAGGAGAACCAAGCGAAGATTAAATGATTTTACGGACGGCAACTCAACAATGTCTGATTTACTGAATATGATTGAGGAAATTAGAAATCAGCAAATTGAAAGATTTGATAATTTGAAAATAGCCTTGGATACCGTTCTAGACCAAAACAAAGAGATAAAAGCTTCAATGCAGCACCTATCCGATAGCTATGATGATATTGTAAACAAAATAAAAAACCTTCAACAAGAAAATCACCAGCAGAAAAAATACATATTCACATTAGAAACAAGGTTAGAATACTTGGAAAAAGCATCACTGTCTACCTCGATTGAGATAAGAAATGTACCTAAAACGGAAACGGAGAATAAGCAGAACCTCATAGTCTTAATACAACAATTAGGTTCTGTCATTAGTGAACCTATTCAGAAAGCGGATATCCGTGACGTTTTTCGCATGAAACTGAAGGACAAACCCGAAAGCCCGATCATACTGGAACTAAATTCAGTTTTAAAGAAAGAAAGCTTCTTGAAAGCTACAAAGACTTTCAATAAAGGTAAAAGCTTCGATCAGCGATTAAATACGGGTAATTTGAATATGAGAGGGCAATCAAAACCAATATACATAGCGGAAACTTTGACCAAAAAGGCAAAACACCTGTATTATTTGGCAAGACTTCAGAAAAAGGACTACAGCTATGATAGTTGCTGGACATCCTATGGTAAGGTATTCCTAAGACGCAAGCCGAATGAACCACGTATACGGATAGATGATGAAAAGGCCTTAGACGAACTGAAAAAAAACACGTGACTAGATTCAAATTGTATATTATTTCTTTATTTTCCACTTTTTAACTTATTAAATTGTCTGTTTAATCAAATTGCATGTAAGACCTTGTGCCACACTAATATAAACACACATTCGCAATTTATCATATTCTCCGTAATAAACACACAATTATTCAAACTTAATAAATACCATTCATTTCAAATCACGAGCAGACCTATCATAATACTTTCAAAACACCACACAAATCCTAAAGCACCCATTCATAATCAATTAAACCTACAAAATGATTATAGACTTCGTAAACTCAACATGTATAGTTTCTATTATCTCAAGTTCCCATTAATCACTATAAATTTCATAAAATCTAAAACTAAGCTTTTAAGCACTCCTACTAAATTATTTGCCTCGCAGATACTTTCACAAATATCACCAAAAAGTCTTAATCCTTCTATATATAATACACACAACATTCAATGAATTAATTAATATTCAAGAAGAAATTGACTCTTATAAGAGTGCCAAGTCGACCATCTGTAATACTGATCAATGCAGTTCTTTCCTCCCGGTTTCTAAAGATTGTATGAAAATATTCCAACAGAATATAAGAAGTCTCAAGCGAAATATTGATGGACTACTACCAATAATTACCAGTAGTAACGTTAATTGGGATTACATTGTGTTGACGGAATGTTGGTTATTATCTAACCCTAATATACCCATACTTGACGGTTACACTCACTTGGTTTCTACTAACAATATAACCCAAAATGAAGGAGTGGTAGTCTATCACAGGCAGGATTTAATAGTGAAAGTGGAAGACGCACAAATAACAGATGCAAATTGCATAGTATTTAAACCAAACAATAATACTGTCGTAATAGCAATCTATCGCCGCCCTGGTAATAAAAAGGTTGGAAACTTTATAGAATCACTTAATAACATACTACTGAAATATTCATCCTCTCAAAATATAATTGTAGTAGGCGATATCAATATTGATATTGGTGAAAACACTACAGACCCTTCGTCGAACGTCTACCTTGACATGTTGGCATTTCACGGCATTTCTCCAGGACATACACTCCCAACACACAATAAAACATGCCTTGATCACGTTTTATTGAAGACAGCTCTTACTGCTCATTGCCTTATCCTCCAAACTACCCTTACAGATCATAATAGCGTGGTTCTTTATATCATGGCCAATCAAAAATCAAAACCTGCTGTAACCACGACTCGCATTAATTATGATAATCTATCTAGGGATATAAAGGACACAGATTTCAGTCCTCTGTACTCAATCACAGATGTAAACGATGCCACTGAATACTTAATAAAGTCAATACGCACATTAATTTCATCCAATTCTAAAGAAACAAAAATGACCAGACGAAAGACAATGTTAAAACCCTGGATAACACCAGGCATTTTGAAATGTATAAGAAATCGGGACAACTTATACAAAAAATTTAAAAAAGATCCTAAAAATGATGTAGTCCATTTAACATATAAAAGGTATAGGAATTTTTGCTGCTCTCTACTGAAAAAACTTAAACAAAATTATGAAAAAGAACAGCTTCAGAGAGCAGGTAAAGACAGTAAGAAGTTATGGAAAACAATAAAAGAAATAACGCATACCGTCAAATTAAAAGAGAGTGCAACAGAATTGATTACCACTGACAATCCGCAGCAAGCCATCAATAATGTCAACAATTATTTCGGTAATGTGGGGCAAATGTTGGCTGACACGATAATTTCAACAAAAAGTCCTAATGCTGGTCAAATCAAATTAAAATCGAACCCTAAATCGTTTGTTCTTTTGCCTACCGATGCGGAGGAAGTGAAATTAATTATATCCAACTTAAAGTCTAGCAGTGCAGTCGGCTTGGATATGATTCCAGCGAATATTTTAAAAATAAATCAGGACTCATTAAGTGCTCCGATATCATATATCTGCAATTTATCCCTCTCAACTGGAGTGTTCCCCTTAGCTTTCAAAAAGTCCAGAATTCATCCCATTCATAAGGCTGGTGACAGAGGCTGTGCAAATAACTACAGGCCCATCTCGATTCTTCCTTCAATGTCTAAAATTCTAGAACGCATCATGAACAAGAGGTTAGTTAAATTCTTAGAAGAAAACTCACTATTATCCCCATCGCAGTTTGGCTTTAGAGCAAAAAAATCCACTGCTGACGCAGTTCATGAATTAACAAACTATATCGTAAATAGTATTGACAACAAAATGAAGACTATTGCCATATTTTTAGATTTAGCGAAGGCCTTTGACACAGTCTCTGTCTCACTCCTAATCAATAAACTCGAACATCTGGGGATCAGAGGCCAACAGTTAAAACTCTTTGAGAGTTACTTGTCCAACCGAACCCAATGTGTAAAAGTTAATAATATTAAAAGTGATGAGGTCTCCATTCATTACGGCGTACCTCAGGGTAGTATTTTGGCCCCCACGCTATTCCTTATCTACATTAATGATCTTTGTCAACTAGATCTCCCGAACGCCAAAATCATCACTTTTGCCGATGACACAGCGCTGCTTTTTAGCGGAGAATCATGGGAAAGGGTATTTTTTAATGCCCAAAATGGATTCAATGCCGTTAACAGATGGCTAATTAATAATATTCTGACACTAAACTTGGAAAAAACTAAATATATAACTTTCTCCCTACAACCCATTAGTACAAATAGTCTTCTACAACATCACATTACATCCCATTCATGTAACCAGGAAGACCCCAACTGCACATGTACAAAGCTACAAAAAACCTCGGCAATGAAATATCTTGGTATTATGGTCGATGAGAAACTTAATTTTCACCGTCATATAGATATGCTTTCCGCGAGAATACGGAAGCTTATGGTAATTTTTAGGAATTTGCGACAAGTGGCCGATAGAGAACTTATCAAATCAGTATATATAGCGTTGTGCCAGTCCCAATTAATATACTGTATTACCTCATGGGGAGGTACTGCAAAAACCCACTTCCTCAAAGTTGAAAGGGCTCAAAGAGCTGTATTAAAGGTAGCAAATCGTCTCCCATTCTTTCACCCTACTGACGATGTTTACAAGCTGGCAAAAGTGCTAACGGTTCGTCAGCTATATATTGTCCATACGATTATTAAAACGCACTGCCAAATGACTTACGATCCGGTCAAAATTAAAAATATCCGAAGAAAAGATAGGGTCTGTGAAAGGGAACGCTTACACACAAGTTTTTCGCATCACTTCTTTTGATATCAAAGTAGTAATCTATATAACAAACTTAATAAGGTCTTATCTATTTACTCGGTCTCAAAAAATAGGTGTAAATCTCTAGTTAAAGAATGGTTGCAAAAGCTTAACTACACGGATACTGAAAAATTACTTAAATACCAGTAAAATCACACAATCTATACACACAAAATTACACACACACACACATACACACACCCATACACAAACACACACACTCACGCACACACACACACACAATCAAACACACAAGGTCATAGTCAAAATTATTAATATTTTATTAGTTATGTTTAACAGTTATAAATGTTTTTGTTATTTTTTTTTTAGTTTATCGACATCTGTATCTCTTTTTTTTATTGTTAGTGCATAGTCTTTTTTTTATGGTTAACTTAGCTGAACCAAACTGTAAATTCTCAGGGGTGGGGACCTGGTGATCTGTAATACAGGGCCAAACCTAACTCAGACACCAGCTCCTCACATATACAAAGCTGTAACATATTAAGTTATTTTGATAAAAAATGTATATACCTGTATTGTGAGGAGAAATAAAATAAACGCATTTATGTATACTTTTATTATTTCACTAATGCCAATTGATATATAATGCTAACAGCCATAGAGCAGGTATTGTATATTCACATAAGTTTAATCTCTTTAATAAATCCTGAGCGCGTTAATATTGAGATGGGAAACATGGTATTCTTTACCATGAAATCAAAACGGCATACTGTTTTCACTTCACAAAATATGTATACCTTGGTTGAATACTTTCTATTATTATTATACAGAAAAACACTTCATGTCCATATTATTATGTTTTTCCACGTGCACTTAGTTCTTATTACCTCCACCGTACAGGAATTTTGAGAAGCTAAAACTACAAATTGGGGTAAAAAGTACTCAGGAAGCGATAAGATACTCGCTTGACACTTTTCTAGATAACTAATACGCATCAAGGTATCAAACAACTACTTATAATATGTCTAATGAAGTTACAAGTGACATGCAATTTTTAGCCGACGATTTTCTGTAACCTATAGTGTTAACCAACCCTTCTATAGTTACAAATATACCGGTAAAAGTAATAACCAAGAGTGTATTAACGGTCTTGTGCAGTTACTTTAGCTCTCCAATAACACCATTCTACAGGCTTTCTAACACCTTTACCTGCAAAATCAAGGGCCTCTTTCGTGGGTACAAGGGTGTTAGGGCACTCTATAACTCTGCTATTACACCTATTCTTACAACTTTTATACTCAAATGGAACCGATATACAACTGCTATACAGGTTGTTTTAACGTTAGCGTGCTAGTTGGGTACCCAGCGTCTGCTGTTGAACCATCAATCTCATAATAACTATGACGCAACTGACTTAATCCTACTATCTTTATGTTTATAAGATAAACATTTAGCAGTAAACGTTTCCTATCCGACAACTTGATACTTTTATTTAACTATAATATATGAAGAGTGGATTTCATTCATTTCCCTCAACATGCTGAAAATCAAATGCAATCTTCGCGTTTCCTGTCTGTCTGTTGTGAGCATAGATAAAATAAATAAGTTTTTTACATTTCTATGGTCGTGAGTAACAGTACTGAAGGTTTTGATTGTGGAGGCGTCAGGTGGATAGGAAATGATACGTTGGTATCTATGTACTTCTTATTTATAAACTTTGCAGTCAGCGCTAACAAGCATTTGTCTTTAAAATAAGGTAAAGTACTCTGAAAGAATGTTATCACTATTCATTTTTAACTGGTCGTCGAGTATTACAGTAGTCTTATTCTCGTTTTCTAATACTCGATAAGTCATAGTAAAACACAGTGAACTTAGCATGTAGTACATATGAGCGTATTGGCAAACCTTTAACACTTTCACTTTCCTTTAACTTTTTCACGCTAGTGCCTTTGTGCCTTCATATTATGATTGAGCCTTTGTGCTAACAAAGGCTCAATCATAATATGAACATTTAGGTAATCGCTTGTAAATGGCAAACAAGACTAATAATAGCCAAGTATCTAAGACCTGGGCTCAGTTGTTGAATGTCTTCGGATTTTCAGTACTAGGGCACGTATGTTTCTGCAAGATGTTTTACTTCAACTATTGAGTTAGATAGATAGATAGATAAATACTCTTTATTGTACACCATAACAGAATTACATAAGGACTTAAAAACTACAAAGGGTGTTACAATGGGCAGTCTTATCGATAAGAGCGATCTTTTACAGACAACCTTTGGATGGATTTGACACAACAAGAGAAAATAAATACGCGTGTAGTCCATGGTGTACTATTTACTTATATACAATACATAAGTAATAAACTACATAACTACTCACAAAACACAAAAAAATAGCTGAGATATTATATAAAAATAGTAATAAATTATAGAGAGATAGAGATCTTTTACCATGTTTTTATAAGAAGGAAGGGTTTTTGCTTGTCTTACTAACATGGGAAGTGTATTCCACAGTTGTACTGTTTGAGCTGTGAACGTCTTACCAAAGAAATTGGTGGAGTGACTCGATACCTCTAGCCTCAAGTTTTCCGATGACCTCAGAAATTTTTCATGTGTGTCATGAAGGATCTTGAAACGTTCTTTAACATAAGAGGGAGTTTTAGGTTTGAACAGAATACTGTAAAGCAGAGACAAGATGTGTAAGTTCAGGAGAAGACGTATAGGAAGCCACTTGAGTTTCGTACGAAATTCGAATACGTGATCATATTTGCGCAAGTCAAATATAAATCTTGTGCAAACATTTTTAAGTCGATCAAGTTTATCAAGTTGTGCCTCTGTGAGATCAAGATAACTGACATCAGCGTAGTCTAGGATAGGATGTAAAAGAGACTGTGCTAGCGCAATTTTAGTGGCAATTGGCAGAAAGTTACGCAACCGTCTTAAGGAACTGGCAAAAACAAATAATTTGCGACTCACCTTTTGTAATTGATGGGAAACCCAAGAAAGAGATTTGTTCACCCAGACCCCAATGTTCTTAACTTTCTCAGTGCAGTGGTGGAATGACTTAAGAGTCGAAGAGTATGTAGTAGTAATGACGTAAGTGGTCACGAAGTCGAAGAAAACATCGTGAACAAATCGACATATCCTAGAACTGAAAAAAACAAAAATATGCGACATGCACCTACCCGGCCCTTTCCCTCTCAAATCTCATACAGAGGAGGCCTTTGTTTTAGGAGTGTATAAATGTTATGGCTAGTTATATTTTGACATATTTTTATACTTCTACTTAAAGCATGCGATGATTTCATCCTCAGTTATCCTTTAACTACTACTTACTTACTTTAACCAATATCATGGAAAAATCGGTAAACCATAAAAAATCACTTTAAAATTGGTTTAATTCAAAAAACCCTTAAACACTACTCAAGGCATAAAATAACTAAACTTAGACACATTTGTGATTGAACGATAGTAACTAGAAGAACCACTTCTATTAAAACGATATAACATTTAACAAGGTGATTGCAATTGAAGACTCTGGAACTCTGGTTCGTAGCCAAATAAATAAATAATTTCTGACAATTTTTATTAGTTTTACGGGTGGTGAGCGTTTGGGTTTGCGCATCAGTTTAACTATAAATGAAACGTTATTGGAAACTGGTCAACTTAAAGATTTAAGACGTTTAAAAAAGATCTTTTAGAATCATTACATGATAACAACATCACCATTTATGTGCGAGTAGGTACATAAATATGGTTTTCGTCTCATTTGCAAGGTTCCTGAAAACGATAAAGAAAATGTGATTTATTCGGGATTCGGTCGTGGTCCAGCTGCTTAGTTAGCGTAACTTTTCCAAAGCGAGTCCTACAGTTTCTATTCTAATTTTATTTCTATTATATCCCCATCATCACTTATAATTATATTTGGTTTTCGTTTTTTTGAACGATCTAAATTCAAGACTACAGTTCAGTTAGAAGGCGCAAATGGTGGTAACTACTAAACTAAACAAAGATCAAAAGGAAAGAGATTGCAATATTGTTTTAAAGGTGGACCACCGATAAGAAAATTGCCTGTGGTCCACCTAGGTGGACAGAGGTGGACAAAGAGCAAAATGATATCGGTCGTAGAGGTTGATAATCAAGGTGAAGCAGCGCTTACCGAGGCCAGTCCGTGGATGGGTGGCTATCTTAACATATTGAAATTCCACAGCACATCTGAAAGCACGTTGGTCCCAGTCAGAATTCCGGAAAACCTGTCACCTTATTTTGTAGACAGTAACTTTGTAGTTCATTGCGTTGCACTGATTCCTGTAACACAGGTCTCTACTCTACCTAGCTCAAGAGTCAGGACTTAATCGAAAGTGAGAGATCAAGAGAGGGTAAAAAAATTTGAACAAATTAATTTCTTCAAAGTGACGTCATTAACCACAAAACGAATTTTCAAGTAATATGGTCACAGCATACGAATTCACGAATATTTAAACCACTAGGTTAAGCACATTAATTGGATCAATCAAAACCATTTATTTCAACGGCTAAAATATTCCAAATTACATTAAAATAATAAATAAAATAAAAAATAAAATAGCTTTATTTTCCTTATACAGTTTTGTTCCACTTATCTAATGAAGTGTTACAAATTTAACTTAAAGTGTAAGTGTTAGTAATATTATGTATCTTAATTTATACTTTATATAATTTTATTAGTTATTTAGTAAATTATGTACAAGGACAGCTAACTAGCGGTGAAAGCCTCCTCCATTCGTTTCCATGTTATTCTGTCTCTAGCAACTCTACTCCCCTACTATTTTTGTGATATCTTCGCTCCATCTCATTTGTGGTCGACCTTGTCTGCGCTTTTTATTCAGTGGGTACCAGTTCGTGGTGATTTTCGTCCACCTTTCATCTGGTACTCTTTGTAAATGTCCAGCCCATTTCCATTTCAAACCAAGTACTTTTTTACCCACATCCTTTGCCTTGGTTTTACTTCTGATTGTTGTGTTCTTTACTTTGTCTTTAAGTCTGTGGTTCATGTAGCTCCTTTCTATTCCTCTTTGACATACTCTGAGCTTTTCTAAGTTTTGTTTTGTTAGGGGTCATGTTTGACAGGCGTATGTGAGTGTGGGAAGTAGGCATGTTTCCATGGTTTTTGTTTTTATTTTGGTTGGCATCTTACTTTTGAATATTTCTTTTAGTGTCCAGTATTTATTCCAGGTGGATTTGATTCTTCTTTCTATTTCTATTTCTGTGCAATTTTTGAAGGTAATTAAGTGTCCTAGGTAGATGTACTCATTAACGTATTCAAGGGTAGTAGATGAGATTATTATTGGTACTTTGTGTCTGTTTGTCATTAGTTTTGTTTTTGTTTGGTTTACTTCTAACCCCACTTTTTTGCTCTCTTCAAATAGCGACTTTAGCATAGACTGCATTTTGTTTGGGTCTTCGGACATCAGAACTATATCGTCAGCAAATCGTTAATGTGACAAGTATTTTCCGTGTATGTTTAGGCCTTTATTTTCCCAGTTCATTGCTCTGAATATTTGTTCTAACACCGCTATGAATATTTTGGGGGAGAGCGGGTCACCTTGTTATACTCCTCTTTCGATTTTAAAACTATTTCCAGGTTTCTCGAGCATAATCCTAGAATTACTATTTTTGTATATTACCTTTATCAAATCGATATACTCTTTGTTGATTCCTTGAATTGACAGGGCTTGCCATATAGAGCTGTGAGAAATTGAGTCGAATGCTTTGCTGTAGTCGATAAAGCGCAGGTATAGAGCTTTGTCGTACTCGTTGTATTTTTCCAAAATCATTTTCAAGGAGTGTATGTGGTCAATGGTAGAGAAGCCACTCACAAATCCTGCTTGTTCTACTGATTGATTTTCGTCTATTGGTTTTGTCAATCTTCTTAGTAAAGTTGCTGAAAATAGTTTGTAGAGATTTGAAATGAGACTAATGGGTCTATAGTTTGATATTTGTTTCGGGTCTCCTTTTTTAAACAAAAGTACAATATTTGAGCATGTCCATTGTCTAGGTATTTCCTTTTGGCTCAGTATTAAATTAAATAGTAATGTTAGTGGTTTAGTTAGGGTATTCTTTTCAAATATTATCATTTCATTTGTTATGCCGTCCGGGCCTGGACTTTTTTTCACACTTGAGTTTGTCGATTGAATGTTCAATTTCCCACGTGCAGAATTCAGGTTATTTTGGTCAGGTTATAATTGTTTGTTTGCGTGAACTTTTTTGGGGTAGGATAGCGCAAGCAGAGCTTTTCAGGATACTTTTCTCGATGCTGTCATAGTATTCTTGTACAGTTTTCTTCTCGTGTTCGCCGCGCTTGGCTAGTTTTTCTGTGTATTTCTTGAAATTTATGTTTTTTTGGGGTTTAGTTCAGAAGTTAATGCGTTTTGTCTTATTGCTGGCTATGTTTATTTTTATTCTAATGATACGGTGATCACTTGGGTGTTTAAAGTTGTTAAGAACGCTGAAGTCTTCGATAATTTGTGGTTTATTCGTTGCAATGTAATCTATTTCGTTCTTCGCCGTACCGTTAGGTGACATCCATGTCCATCTTAACTTAGGTGATTTGTTAAATATTGTATTAGCTATTTTGAGATTGTGTTGAAGAAAAAAGTGAATGAACCTTTCACCTCTTTTATTTCTTTTTCCGTAACCATATTTTCCCATCACACGACTTTCACCCTCTTTTGGTAGCCCAATTTTGGCATTTAAGTCGCCAAGAAGAATTATATTGGTTGTGCTGTTCTGGAGTGCTTTTCCTAAAGATTCGTAAAAGCTATCCATTTCTTTTTCTTCAGAACTAGATGTAGGTGCATATGTTTGGATTATAGTAAAAGTTTTTTCATGAATCTTTACATGAATCAATGCTACTCTTTCTGATATACCTATAAAATCTTGTACTTCTATATGTTTTTGATATTTAACCAAGAATCCTACTCCATTCCTTCCCTTGTTTTCGCCTATTAGGTAGAGTCGGTACTCGGCCCTGTCTTCCACAATGTACCCTTGTTTGCGGCTTTCACAAATGCCCAGGATGTCCCATTTTATCGTTGATAGCGCATATTCTAGCTCAGTTATTCTTGTTTCATTTGCCAGAGATCTGACGTTAAAAGAAGCAATGTAAGTTTTATTACAGTTTTTTGGAGGGGTTTGGTCTACTTACCCCGCGGTGACCAATCGTACTGGGGTAGGTAAGTGTTCTTTTTTAGTATAAAGCTTTCTTGATTTTTGAGGCGTTGTGTAGGGAGGCTGTTTTAGTTGCTATTCGGCGTCGCTCTCGTCAACCGAAGTAGTAGAAATTGATCTTACTTTCTGCTGATCGCTTTGTTTCTGAACGAACTTCAAAATCGACCTTTGATTTTCACTTTGCGTTTTGTTTTTCTTGGCAGCCTGATATTTGGGTGAATGTTTTTTACCTGGTTGGTGTGAATTTTCTGGTCTTTGGGTAGGCGGTGAGATATCTAGCTCTCGTTTCTTTGAACTTAGAATGTTCTGAGGTGTTTTAGCCGGTGAATTGTTCCCTCTGATAATTATTTTGTCGTACTTAATGAAGGCTATTTTTCCCTCACTTCTTTCTTTATCTACTTGTTCTTGTAATTTCTTTCTAGTTTCTAAAATCTCAGGGGGATAATCTTCTTTGATATACATGCCAGAGTTCATAAGTAGTTTTTTCTTTTTAAGAATACAAAGTTTCTTGCCGAACGTCGTAAACGTGACAATTATTGGCCGTATTTTTCCTACCCCTTTCTTTCCCATCCTTCTAGTAATTTCTATTTCGTTTTTATTACATTCTATTTCCAAAGTGTTTCTTAGTAACGTAATAATTTTAGTTTCTAACTCTTCATATGATTTTTCTCCTTCTGTTATTCCAAAAAATATGAGGTTTCTTATCCTAGCTTGTTTCTCGAGCAGGCATAGTCTGTTGTTCTGTAACGAGGTGGTTTCTTTAAGCTCGTCTATGTTGGCTGTTATAGAGGAAAACTTTTCATCGATTTTATCGTTCACTTGTTGAATATTTAAAGTTATTTTTGCCTCTGACGAGTTAATAGTGTCCTGTACGTCGTTTTTTATATCTATTCTTAAACTTTTAATAAGGTTTTCTAGGACTTTAGTGTCGATACTTATCTTGAATCGGATTGTTTACGTTTTGTTTCTTGTTAACGTTCTGTATTCGATCTTAGATGGCGTTGTCCTATTAGTTGAGACTGGGAAATATAGATGCCGCCAGATGTCTCTGTAGGATCGATCCGATCTTCTTTTTCTTTGTAATGACTCACTGAATTTGAATTTGAGGTTATTTGTCGAAAAAATAGCGCAATATACTTCCTTATTTACTCATATGTATCTTCGGGAGTAGTCTTCAGCTTGGAAAACGTGTTTACTTTCTCACTAATAGGGTTAAAACTTGAAGCGTTATCTTCCTTGTATAAGATGACAGTCACTTTATTACACAGTTAATTTCTTTGTACAGTCAATGGATGTCCACAGTTTCGTATCCAAAACGATTTCCACTAATAACAGTTCACTTAACAGTTTATTTTACGGCTTAAAGCTGACGAAGACTATTAAAAACTTGTATTTTTTTACGGAGCACACCAAATTACATTACTACCAGTAATGTAGTACTGACATCCAATTGATACGTAGGAACTCAGCATCAGAATGGTTTAATTCATACCATGGATACCCAGGCGCGTGCATAGGATTATGACAGGGCATGCGGCGGAGTAAAAACACACAAAAACTTCTTTTATTGATTTTTAGCATAGCCACAGCCACGCATCGCCACCATGCTACGATGCGTGGCTGTGGCTATGCTAAAAATCTATAAAAGAAGAAGTTTTTGTGACCGATTACTCACAAAAACTTCTTCTTTTATAGATTTTTAGCATAGCCACAGCCACGCATCGCCACCATGCTACGATGCGTGGCTGTGGCTATGCTAAAAATCTATAAAAGAAGAAGTTTTTGTGTGTTTTTACTCCGCCGCATGCCCTGTCATAATCCTATGCACGCCCCTGTGGATACCAATAAGTGGGATATTAGCGCAATAATTCTGATGTTGAATGAACGATGACAGTAATTTGCTGTGAAACATGTAACAGAATCCCGACCCCTATCACGTGAGGACTCCGTAGTGAACAAGAGAGCATATTATGAGTGTTTCTTCAGTTAGGCCCGCTCATTACAAGACACACAGCTCCTTTATTTTCTTTACAATTGCTCACAGCAAACCGTGGATACTGCCGAGCGCAAAATGATTAGCCGAAAAACTTTTATGCAAAAAATAAAACCGCATATCAAAACTAATAATTTTGGTAGTTATTGGTATTTTTTTTGACACCGCCTTCCGAAATTAAACTTATTTTTGGTTTTGTAGTGTTTTGATATGGAAGTAGTTTTTACACTTTTTAGTATGTCGGTTTGTAATTTATAGTATAGTTAAAAAAGCCAAAATATCAAGTACTTGTCACTTTTTACAAAATATTGCTTTCCCGATTCAGGGGAGTTAATTTTTGAAATTAAAGTTATTTTTCACTTTGCAGTGTTTTTTGGGAGTCGGTTTAATTTTTTGGTAAAAAGTTTTTATTTCACCCTTTTTGGTTGGTTGATTTTTAATTTACCTAGTTACAAGAGCCTAAATGACAACTACTTATAAAATTTTACAAAATATTGCTTTTCCCAATGCTGGGCCGTTCATTTTTGAGGAGTCCTCCTGGTACTACATCATCAGCTCTACTTCACCATATGCATTGTGGCGAGCATAAAGTGTTTAACGTCCATATGCAAGTAATCGAATCGCAATCCACGAAATACTTATTATTGAGTAGTTTCGGTGGCCATCTGTGGTCTTCATCATCAGTTCCACTTCCCCAAATGGTGCTTTATGAAAGCAACTGCACAAGGTTCTATAAGGAATACCCAAAACGCTATAGATGTGCCTATAATATTTGAAGATTTCCCTCGATTTCTCCATGATTCCATCATCCGATGCTAACGTGATGACAATGGAACCAACTAGAATGAATACCCTTTCAAACCAAAAAGAATTTTTCAAATCGGTCTAGCCGTCTTCGAGTCATGAGGTAACATATATTTAAAAAAAAGTTCAAGGCGAACTGAGAACCTCCTCCATCCTCCAGTGTCAGATTTTCTGTCTTCTGACTACTAGTAACAACTGTCAAAGATTTACAATTAACAACTAAGAATGACAGCCTATATCTTTCTTTCCTGGCACGGAGGAAAGCTTTGCTTTACCTTGAAAATCGACTCGAACGAGCTCCGAGTATTAGTATAGATAAATAAGATCAATCGTCACAAAAACCACTTCGAAGATCAAATCACATAACACCAGACATCACTATTGATATAATTGATTGTGCAGTCATCGCTGTTCCGTACTAGTGTTTGGCAGCGGATGTGACCTGTGTTGCCAATAATATCATGTAATATGGCCACAATTCTGTCACGTAGCTGAAATACCAAGCCCCGGTTGTAAGATATAAATTAATTAACGGATTATTAGGAGCTGATGGCGATTTTAGACTCCCAATAGGCTGGTAGCTTTTGAAGTTTCGATAATGCTGAGTTGCACGATTGGGTACTCTTAAGATTGGGTAAAGAGCATCATGATGCCTATTACCCAATCTTAAGAGTACTTGCTTATGTATCATGATACATAAGCAAGTACTCTTCGATACGACTCGTATTGTCAGGAGGTTCCTTTTTCTGGAGCCTTAATCATCCAGCAAACTATTTAAATATATTTTAATAATTTCTGTAAATAAATTAAGTGGTAATACTACTTCCTATTCCTTTCCTAATTACTTGTAGAGCACGTAAACCTCAAAATTATTGCACAAATCAACAAAAATTCACTACAACACAAAAAATAAATATAAAACCTTCAAACAAAAGTACACCCAAAACAACTCCCAATGCTAACAACCGCTTTATGTACCCACATTTTACAGTAAATAAATCATAGCCAGATTATACTACTAAAAACCTTTTTGGCAACGCATAATCTGGATTCTGCCAAAGGGGACAGTTGGGCTGTGCGATCATAGTTGGATGTCTATCAAAAAGTTATTACCGAGTTCAGTACTTGAGACACGGTTTTTACTGCGTTAACTTGTTAGTTACTAGTGGTTGGTAGTTGAGCCTTCAAATATGTGCCATTTTGTCAAGTGGGGATATTTTGGTCTGTGGTGGATGAATAATGAAGATAGTTATAAAACTTTAAAATTAAATTATTCTTTGGGTGACGAAGATTTAATAAATCAGATTTGGTGGAGCTTGTGGCTAATGAATAACAGCCGCACGGGTTAATTTTCAAGGTTAAGCAATGCTTGCCAAGGTCTGTCGGTCGATGTGTAACCATGGCAACATATTGAGATTCCTCTGTGTCTCAGAAAGGCACATTAAGCTGTTGACCTCGGCCGTCATTTGTACATCATCATTACTGGTAGTCACAAGGCAGAAAATCTAACATTAGTCTGCTAGTAGATTGTGGGCACATATCTATACCATCGGGAGTCACAAGGTGACTCCCAGCCACTGTAGCCGCGGGCCTGCGGGCTGGGAGCAATGGGTAGTTCGCCGCCCGACTGAAACCAGGCCCGTGTAGACGGCGCGTTGTGTTCCACGCGCGCCTCAAAGAGTGTCAGCAAAATTGTCGGGGCCCATAAGGGAGCCGTTGCCTGCCGGGGTTTCGGAATGGTTCGAAACAGTTACCGCGGCCTCGGAACACGAAGGGCATATGATGGAACACGGATGGGTTTTAGTCAGTAAAAGTCTGACACACCCTGCCGCTTCGCCCAGATCGGGAGGCAGTCATTGGATGATTTCCCATCCTTAAAAAAACTATGTATAGCACACCTGTGATACTCACAGCTTGATAATCCTGTATGAATAGTTCGTTTGGTTTTGAAGCTTGCAGTAATGTAGACGAGTGAATTATTTTCGCAAAGCGTCGTCACTGTAAAGCACTGAACAATCCGGAAGTACATATATCGTAGTAAAAAGTATATATATAGGAAGTAGGAAATAAGTATATATATCGGAGATACGGTTACACTGTTCTTTGAAGGGTTTAAGGGTGAATAATTTCCTTCTGATGTTTGTTCAAGCTTATAATTTTGTCAGCTACCTTATTCTAAATATACCAGTACTACTTCAATAAACAAATCATTGGGAACCTAGAAATCATCTGGAATTAATCAATCCTCATCAAATTCTTGCATTTTAACCCAACTACCTACAGGTACTGAAGGTAGATCTATACTGAGATGAAACATAAAACCAGAACTTAAAAAAGAGAAAATGTTCATTTTGAACAAACAGACATGCATAAAGTTTGAACAAAAAATAAGAAGACATAATTTAGAGCAATAACACATACAGAACTATGGTCTCAATATACAAATTTATAGACATCAAACAACTTCACTCATACTAAAAATAATTTTCGATGTATAAAATATTAACAACTTACAAATTCAAACATAACTGGTACTATTTAGTGATTAATTGCATTACAATAAATTATAAATGTTCTTTATTTTGCAAATTGGCCATTACATAACAGTTTTACACGTACCTAGGTAACTTTTTCGTAAATTTAAACTAGATGAGACTGGTGTTTCCTAACTGACTACTCTGAGAAGAAATACCGGAACAAACCCAGGGTCCGTCTCTTTTAAAGTCCATACAATCTATACTGGTTAAAAATATATGGTAACCTTGTAGGTTACCGTCTGAGGCGATCTTTTGTGAGGAAAGATGCTCACAAATTTGAGTGAATATCGACACTACAATCTTTTTCTCGAAGCAACGTAATTTATGCTCATTTTATGTTATTATATATAATGCCTAACTATTCATCTGGTAGTACCTATTTTTTAGGCGCGTGAAAACAAATATAATTTAATGTAGGTATGTTACTCTGTACAATTTCCTTCCAAAAAACTACATGAAGTATAACAAAAGTTAACCGAAATAAATGCCAAGTGCTCGTAAATCGAGACCCCAAAACAGCCACAACATAAGAGATATTAAATAATAGTACCCGATCCACACCTCGGGAGCCTGATTGAATTTCTGTTCCGCATGATTTATCGGACATAAATACGGTTCCGTCGATACTCACGAACGCCTGATCATGCAGGCTTGTGGCGCTCTGAATTGTGGAAAATTTGTATCGTTTTTTTTTCATGTTATTATTATGTTGAAACTTCTTGTTATTGTCAATTAATAACTACTCAAATTAGTTTCGCCAGTATATTAGTAAAGTGTCAATAGCCTAATGGCTAATGTATCGGACTTGTGGTCGAGAGGTCGCGGATGCGAGCCCCACCCATTACACTGTTACGTACAATGTATCAGGGTTATATGCCAGACGTCAGCCGTGTAGCTATCGTTGAGGTATTTTAAGATAGGTAATGTTATCTTGTTCGCATGCTTATTTTTATGCTTCATTGTTTTGCTAAAAGTAATAATTGCATATACTAACAAACATTTTCCAGCCTTTTTACAAATTAATAAAATAATCATACTTTCTATTCTGTCATCAATACTGTATTAACATAAGAGTGTGTCTAGTTGTAATGTTTGTTCTGATTTCACGTCAAATAGTGAAACTTACTTTTTTTAAATTTTAGTGCAATGATTGATTGAACCTTCGGGCATTGAACATTTTACTTATGTTCATTAATAATTATTGATTTTCGCGATTTACACCTGGGCATAGCTGTAGGCGGGGCGTTCTTACTAGACTAATAAGATGAACCGTAAACTATTAACAAAGACAGGAACCTTGAGCAATTAAACACTATCAAAATATTCAAGTTCTTATAACTAGAATAAAATTTTCAGTTACAACGAAAGTAACAATTACGAAGAAACAGATAAGTAAGCACAATTTCGCAAAATCAATCATGAACTTAAATTCATCTCAATATCTTAACAAGACGTATTTATTATAAGGCTTCTTACAAACAGACGCGATTACACGAGCGACGTGTCGCGGTGCAACTTTGAGACACTGCCAGCCCCTAAATGAATTGCGATTATTTTAATTCATAATTGCTGACAGATTTTCTCTTTGTATGAAGTGAGGAGCTCGTGGCTAAATAATAACAGCCGCACAGGGCGACATTCAAGGTTAACCAACACTTGCGGTCCGTCGGTCGGTGGCTCTCTATTACCTTATCTTAACATATCGAGATTCCAAGAGAGCTATCCATGACTTGGAACGCACGCTAAGCTGTTGGTCCCGGCTGTCATTTATATATCTTTTATAGTCGTTACGGGTAGTAAAAAACCAGAATATTTGATACCAGTCTTGCCGAAGGGTATCGTGTTAACTAGCTACTGGTTTGTGGAGGTGAGATGGGTAATCGTTCCATGTAAAATATTAGTACGCTGCTGCATCCGGTGAGACTGGAAGCCGACACCGACATAGTTGAGGTGAGTGGTACGCGACGTTAAACACAGAGAATTCATCATCAACTGCTTAGATGATGATAAGCTCTCTATGTTTACCGTCCTAACTCAATGCTTCTAGGGTTGTTGACTGTGTTTTGTGTCCGTCACACATTTGGGTTTTAATTTAGGAAGCGGTGCCTACAGGGAAGTTGAGTCGCGCCTGTGTGTTCTCAGCCTTATTACTGAAATATCAGTAATAATTATATGCTCCTGATTTAAATCTAATATTTTCTTAAAGAGAGAAGATTGGATTGAATTGAGTTCATATTCAGAAAGTGATTCCATTTCTATTTACGGTAATTGAATTTACAAGATGTACGAGTATCTAAGAAAATTTTAAATGAATCCATAAAACAAACTCGTAGAACCTATTTAATGTATTTCATAATTTAAAAAGTGAATGTTGTTCACTACTTGTACAAATTAATATGTAATAACATGGTTCTCATTGTTTCGTAATGAGATTGGTTTAGATCAATTTGCAATTTTTTAATGTTTAGGGTTTCAAGCGTGTGGATGAAAAACTAAACTCTTGGCAGATCACCCGTGTTTGTTTATTAGAACCAATTTGGTCCGAATCCTTTGTTATCGGGGAAAATCATCAAATGACTCCCTTGAACTGGGTGAAGCAGAAAGGAGTGTCAGATTTTTACTGGCTAAAATCTCACCCTATTAGTTCAGTTGCCCTTGCGTAACGTTGCCTAAACCCTGGCAGTTGATCCGAATCTTATGGATTGATTAGTTTAAATATTCTTGAACTTAAACAAACAGTACTGTGTTAATGACATGGCTTGTTGTGACAATGTCAGATATTTAATTGCAAAATGTGAAATGGGTTTAAATGTAGTAATATAATGAATTTATAGCTCATGCTGGAAGCTTAGCACGCGTGGAAAATTTTATTTTCAGCAAAAAGGTAGCCTATCACCTTCTTCAAAGAATTCATCTTTGAATACAATATCAAGTCGATAAAGTGCTTAAAACGTGAAAAAATAACAGACAAAGTTACATTTGCAGTAGGGATATCTCGGAATTCTAGAGCCTTGAGAGGTATGCTTAGAAACAAAGTCCACACGCAGAAAATTATTTTTATTTAAGAATTTGTTTTTACTCAAGTTAAAAAATAACCCCATCTCTTTCTTACACTTCATACTTATATCAGGCCTAAAAAAACTCGGTACCAAAGTCGTGGGGACGTAGAACTTCCCGCGGGAGCCATAGTTCGACTTTACGACGCTCTTTAAATAACGCAGTTTCGTTTAGCTCGGTCAGGTTACGAAGGCACTCAGTGGGTTCACGTCGGTCTCCTTAGTTTTATGTCACCCTGGTACGTTTGCGAGCGGTGTTGTGCTTGAATAATTTGTAGGTAGGTCGAACTGTATAGTTTAGATAGGTTTAGTATATTTTAAGATTTAAAAAATCTAATTTGGTAGGTAGGTCAAACTATGTGGTTTAAGAAGTTTCGGATGTTTTAAGATAAAGATTCTAATTAGTTGAAAATTGTACCAACATATGGGAAATGTATCTACCTGATTAAAAATAGAAGGATAATGAAATTTAAAAATAAATATGCGTGGGTACAGACTAGGGCGTCCAATCCCGCAGCCTGAATTCAATCTCGGTATTTGCGGGACTTCGAATTTTCAATCCCGCGGGATCTCGGTATTGGCGGGATCCCGCATATTGAAAATATTCACATTTATATAAGGCAAATAAAACAATGAATTAATCATATAACTCCACGTTTATTTACGTATTACTGTTAGTATGAGATTAATCAAATTACACCGTTTATTTATCACAAAAAAACAATGAATTAATCTACTAACTCCACATTTATTCCAGTATTACTACTAGTATGAGATCAATCAAATCACACCGTTTATTTATCACAAAAAAACAATAAATTAATCAACTAACTCCACATTTATTTACGTATCAGTATGAGATCAATCAAATTACACCGTTTTTTTCTTCACAAAAAACAGTAACAAATACTGAATAAAAAACTTTACTGATATTTTAGGCTACATACTTAGGCTACCACTGACTGAAATTCGGCTATATTAGGCTACATAAGCAGTGAAAAACGGGCGACATCGGCCCCCGCGTTGTTTGCAACATTACCGGCCGCCAGTCACCGTCGTATGCATGCTTTTTTTTTCAGTCCCGTAAATCCCGCGGATCCCGCGCCCGTAATCCCGCATCACGCGGGATTGGAAAATGACGCGGGATCCCGCAATACCAAGATCTCGGTTTTTTCGGGATTGGACGTCCTAGTACAGACAATGACATCATCCTCTACTTAGCCATTTACCTAGTTAGCCTAGCGTATGTTGGGGACAGCTTCTAGTCCTCACATCTTACATCTACCTATCTGAACCCCACAATTAAGCTGGGTAACATTCTACAACTTGGCAAATTTGTCAGAATTTCTGGTTTCTAATTACTCGTAACGACTGTCAAAGATGTGTAAATCAGAGCAGACACCAAAAGCTTAACGTGCTTTTTGAGACACGGAGGAATCTCGATGTTTGATGCCCGTCACCCATCCACGGATCAACCTCGGTAAGCGTTGCTTAACTTTAAAGATCGACTCGTGCGGCTGTTAATGAGATCATCGCATGGAGTCAGTTTACTGACAACAGAACAAAGGAAGTGCAGTGTAAACAGTAGGTGTAGCTGATACATCATTAGTTCTACTTGAATTGATGCCAGAAGTTTAGACCGCAAATAAAGCTATCGTATATTCTACAGTGTTAGTATAAGCAGTATTGCAAGAATATTACGAACTAATGTAGTTTCGAGTTAGTTAACTGCTCTACCCATGATGATAAATGATTCCCTGAGTCCTACAACCCAGTAGCTGGGTAACACATTACCGCTTGGCAAGACTGGTTTCAGATTATCAGGCTTCTAGCTACCAGTAATGACTGTCAAAGATATACAAGTGGCTTTGAATAATAAAGAAGTCAAAAATATTACATGCATACATACTCGTAGCGCATATGCTCGTCAAGAAGAGTCCAAACTCAAACTGGATCAATTGACTAAGGAAATAAATGACAGTGAAAAGGTGCTCGTTAAAGCCAATGAATATGCAATTAAAAAATGATATGGCTCAGTTATACATTCAATACACTGATGCTATTGAAGCACGGGATAGGCTCTAATTAGTAGTGGACGGGTTTAGTCAGTGTAGCTCAGAATATGTTCGATCCTTTTGTTTGGCTAATGATTTTTGAAGATAAAATAGAGCATATATGAGCAATTCTCAACCCAAACACACAATGCGTACTGATTGAGAATCGCTTGGATCGTTTGCTTGCCTTACGGAATGTTTTAGAGTACGTTTTGACTTCATTTGATTTAATTTATTCTATGCTGTGTCTTCTTGATTCTATTTCTTTTTCCATATTACCCATACAAACCAAGCTATCTTATAATAACTATTAAATTAGTGTAAATCTACCTAATGAAATAAGTATTTGTCACCTACACACAACTGTCTACATGTACACTAAACAAACAGTAGGAACATTTAATTATATTCACACAGACACAACGGAAGGTTTCGGTTAAGAACGACAGAAGTAAGAGGTTATTAAGTTGAAGAATAAATACGTTACTTCAAAGTAAGCGTGCTTTATCTTCGACCACATCAACGCATTCGATCAGATGAGTTAACAAACGCAAGCTTACCATCAATATAAAAAATCGAGTAAAATAATTCTTGTAAATCTCAGAATTGCTTGCTTCTAAGGAATTATGAGATATATTTTCAAGGATAGATTTCCTGAGATACGCGCGCGTTTCCTCATTGGACAAAGACCTTTTCTTGGATTACCATAAGAAGGATACGATGAGTTTATACACAGCAGCGGATTGATTCGACCAAAATGTATTGTTGCGAAACCTTTTTGCAGAAAATATTAGGTAGCCCTGAATTAACTAGCTGTGCGCGTGACTTCTTGGCGTGGGTATCGATATTACCTGCGCGGTTTGACCGAACTCGTTCAAATCACGGCATAAAGCCCATCTTCCTCTACGTCCCAATGAAAGTCTCATTATATAAACAAATGAAACGTAAAAAAAACGAGTGTTTTAGTATCGTGTAAATAGCTCATCAGATAACAATCGCCTAGGTTGGGCGCAAGGGCAGTGGGGGCCTTGAGGTTCGCCTCTCCCTCGAGCGTCCCGCCACCTCCTTCGATTGCATTACTGCTTCCCAGAAGGAGGTGACTGCTTCCCAAAGTCAGAGAACCTGGAGAAGTAGTGAGTCCCTACCGTTTCTAGAATCCTATTGTCTCTCACAAGAAGTCTATATCTGTGCTGAGATTGCTGACCACTGCTGCACGATATCTGGAGTCAATGTCTATTCCAACTACTATATCATTGGATTAGAGTAAACTAAGCTATTTATTTCTATCTTAATTCTGTTTAATTTTGTTCCGTATTTATTAGGTTGTGTTTAATATAAGTTAATTTCGTTGATAAATAACTTAGTACTTATTATTATTCATTCTTTTTTAATTTTATGTGTTTTATATTACTGTTAAGTGTATTTATGGTATGTAATTACTATGAGTGCAAGTTTATGATTAATAAATAAACAATATTATACTACGTAATATGAAAGCGCCTTGTTGGTCTAGTAGTTGTGATTGCTAAGTCTCGGGTTCGATTCATGGGTTGGGCTAAAAGTGCTAATGGGTTTTTCTATTAGACATTTCTGATAATTAGCTCAAAGATTTGAAATCGGCATTGTGATACCCCATGTTTCGGAAAGCACATTACGCCATTGGTCCTGCGAGTAATCTCTTTATGGTTGCGTCGGATTGCCGTCCTATCGGACTGCGAGAGTGAAGGAACAGAGAGTGCACCTTTATCTGCGGCTATACAATACGGCCGTTCTAACTTGGCCAGTGTGAAGTTAGGCTCTGCGAACTTCAGCGCTTGTGCACTCGTACAAAAATAAAGGTTTTAAAAAAATTAATGCCATTAGCAGTTGTTATTCCTATTAACAACTGTTATTGGCATTTATTTTTTCGCTTAGATTGGTCGCCGTGGCCGAAATCGAACAGGAGGATTATTATAATATTGACATTAAATAAAAGTTAATATTTTTTATTAAAATTTAAACAAAATGTCATATGTCAAGGAGGCCTGTCTTGTTGACTATATTTGTAGGTAACTAAGGTCGGCTTACGTTGACAGGTTGTCTAAAAAAGGGCTGTTTGGAGGTGTTCAAAAGGACTCATTTTATTTTTTAAGTGTTCTAGTTTTGAGCTGCCCTTGTCTGAGACAGGTGGAGGTTTAGTTCAACGAAGCTTGAGGGCACGTCGGTAGGTCTGAAAAAATAAACTTCAGTACTTTAACAAAAAAAGAAAAAAAAATATATGAAAACTTTGTATGTGACATCACTCATAAGAACAGTGGAGCTTTCTTCTAAATACATAATTCATAACTGGCAAGGGTCACACACACATCATACTTAATACCCATTGACCAAACAGCCGTAGCTAATTCTACATCGTACAGAATACCTCTACGGTGTAGAATTAGCTACGGCTGTTTGGTTAGTACGAAAACAAGTCGGCAGAGAACAGATATTTAGCCGTAAGCATTGGCCACAATACAAATAGCTAGACACAGAAGGTTAACTATATAAAACAAGGATATAGGCACTTTGAAAGAGCACTTTTTGTTTGAGAGGGTTAACTCTCGCATTTTTAACTGACTTCGAAAATGAGGATGTTATCAATGTGTGTTTTTATCTTTAAGAAATTTTGCATTTGATCACAATCCTGTTTAAATGCCTCGCATTTCCCTGCATTTTGACGAATGAGAAAGGGAAGGGCTGTGAATCAATCAAGTCAATTGACCAGTTTTGTAGTCGTGCTTCCCACTAGTCAACAGCTGCTGAGCCCGCCCTGTTTGTCACACTAAATTTCGTTATTATTTGTTATTTGTAATATTTTTTGCATATATTTCATTATTTACATTTGAACAAGTTTCTTACATCAATTGTCGCAACAAATACATTATAATATGGGTTTAAGCGCTTTTAAAATAAAAAAATGGCTTGTAGCTCGTACGCACATATCTATGTATTCATATGCACCTGTTTTCAGCCGTGGTATCGAGTGGAACCTCTGGCCTTTTATCTATTTTGTGTCTTGACTTAGGATGTAATTAGGGGATAATAGTTCCGGGGGTAAGTAAAGAGTGTCGTAATAAACAGTTGTTTTTTTTTATATAACGTTGGTTCGACTGGGCGTATGATTGGATAAACATGTATACCTATAGGGAGACTGAGGAATGATACCTACTACATTGTAATTTTTTTGTACAATAATGACACCGTTATTTTTCCAGTCTTATACAACTGAAAATATTATATAGTACTGATTATTATGGCAATATGTCTACCAACCCCTAATTTGATCTAGATAATTCAAGCACTGAATCTAACAGTAACAAAATAAGATTATTTAGTCTGTCAAGAACGATTGTAATACAATTGTTCACCAACTAGCGACATAGCCCGATTTTGCTCGAGTATAAATCATTTGAATCAGTGATATCTTTTAAAATTGTAATTAAAATACTGCAAGACTCAAAAAAATGTACTGGCCGATGACACGATCTAGCGAGTATGCGTAAGAACAAAGTACAAACCAAAAGTAATCTATTCCACACATTCACCGGTCTTTTTGTACAGTCAAAAATATACGTTCTTTTAATGCCAAACAGTGTTTACGTTAATGACGTTAAGTAAGGCACAACAGGTTCTGCCGACTAAGCAAACTGCTAGCGGTGTAAGTGTAAAGTGCATAAGTCAGGAATATACCTCTTTGATTGGGTACGCCGCAATCGCGGCGATAAATCCTCTCTTTGAGGAGTGGCTGGAGAGACGCTACGGCGTCCTCACCTTCCGCCTGACGTAGGTACTGACCGGACATGGCTGTTTCGGGAGGTACCTGTTTCGGATAAAACGGGAGGATACGCCCGGGTGTCGTCATTGTGAGGACCACCCGGAGGACACGTTGGAGCATACAGTCGAGGTGTGCCCTGCTTGGGTGGAGCATCGACGTGTCCTCATGGTGGCGATCGGCGGCGGCGACCTTTCGCTCCCGGTCTTGATTCAGACCATGGTGCGGAGCGAGAGGGAATGGGATGCAGTCGCCTCCTTCTGCGAAGTAGTCATGCTAGCGAAGGAGGCAGCTGAACGCGTGAGGGAGAGACAGTTATCTTCCTCTCGCTCCAGCCGCCGCAAGAGATACCCCAGGCGTCGGGGATCACAGGGAAAAGCGCTACTTTAGAACTAGTTGAATTTATCTGCTAAAGCTGTTTTCAGTCATGGATTGCAAAGTCAGTGTTACGTGGTGATCGTTGTGAAGTTAATGTTCCGTGCTTTTAGAATTTTATATGTAAAGCTCGGGGTTAAATAATAAAAGTGGCGCGGGTCAATGTATAAGATTAACCAATACTCACCGACGTCATTCAATTGATGGTGACCATCCTAATATATCGAGATCCCTCCGTGCCTCAGAAAGCACGTTTGCTGTTGTTCTCGGATGTCATTTGTACAATTTGCCAGTAGTTACAGGTAGTCAGAAGCCAGAAAATCTGACATCAGTCTTGCCAAGTGCAATACATGTTACCTAGCTACTGGTTTGTGGAAATTTTCTCTGTCGTCTTGCCTGAAAACCGACCCAAACATTGTTTGGAAAAGGCTAAGTAAAGGACGGTTTGGCGAGTGCGTTTACAAAAATTAAAACTCACATAGCTACTTGTATACATTCAAGTTCTTTCTTTGATAATTCATTCACTATTCAAACTGCTCGCATAGTACAATGCACAACTCATAGAAATGAGACGTGCATCATTCTCAATTATACATTCGTATTTTAATCTTGTACGTATGTTGAAATTGTGTGGTCGTATTTTATATTATTATGTTTGTTCAATATTAGTTATGTTGTTTGTATACTGAAAACCCTAAATGTATAATAACCTTTAATTTCAAAATGTTCATCCAAAACTGTTTGTTAAAGGTGCGATGTGCGATAAGATCGCCCATTCTACTGTAGTTTTATTAATTGTATATTTTTGTTCATCTCAGGTGTTGTTTCGAAACACCGGCCTGATCTAATTTTAAATTAGATAACATAAGAACGCATATTAGTTTACTGTTAAAATTCATAAGCAATTTGCAACATAAATATTATTTGTAGCTTAAACAAAAACAAGTCTTAACATGCGTGCTCAAATTTTTATTTTGAAAAACAAAAACCGATCGCTATTAAAACTCCAAATTTACAAACCCACAACAAATTATCACGTGAAACAAGTAATTCTCACTCAAGAGGCACAGCTCGCTTGGTGAGAGCTTTGTGTGAGAGGCGAGATGACAGTGAGAAAGTAGGCTTGACTTGATACCACGCTACGCTGTTTTGGTTGTCTCGGGGTCTGTTTTGTAATACGCGATTCTTCGTGTTCATATTTTGGACAGATTATGAACTGTGAGTTTGGGTAACTGAAATTATGAGGACATTAAGTTGAATGGATATTTCATATCATTACACACTCTTTTGTGATCGTATGTTGATTTTTAACCGACTTCAAAAAAAGGAGGTTTACAATTCGTCTTGAACTTTTTTTTTATGTAAGTATGTTACCTCATAACTCGGAGACGGCTGGACCGATTTGAAATTTTGTTTTTGCATTTGAATGGGTATACTTTCTAGTTGAACCCATTCTTACGAAATCAGGATCTGATGATGGGATCCTGGAGAAATTGAGGGAACTCTTCAAATATTATAGGCACACCTATAGCGTTTTGGGTATTTCTTATAGTACCTTGAGCAGTTGCTTCTGAAACGTACTGGTACGGAGATGTACCAAATTATGTAAGCGAATTGAAAATGTTTGATTTTAAGTGGACTGTATTTTGAGGATGGCTGGTTTCGCCTAGAAAGAACAGGATGATGAACGGGTGACCGAGTTTCCGGGATTATGAGGGAAAAGTACGTCTTACCTGAAGTCTTCAAGATGGCGCCTGCTGGCGCCTGCCTGCTTCGAGCTTCGAAGTACACGACGTGTTGATATCAGAATGCACCAAACCACTCAATCACACCCGCGGGCGGTTCATCTTAGTTCAATCACGATTTATATAGATAAATAAGCGGAGTTTTAGCGGTATAACACACGGATTGCGGAGTACGGTAAGACATCGACAATACGTCCGCGTGGAGAGGCGTACTTAACACGTTCTGTCATTGCGGTGTCATTGCTTGCCATCGATTCGTGGCAGACATGCTTTTTTGGGGTAGGGAGAGGGAATGGTCGCCCGTTCCGACAGTAAACGTCAAAATGTGGGAACAAACTATTTAACCAAATTTCAAAATGAGATGGCGTTACCACGTACCATTTGGGGAAGTTGAACTGATGATGAAGACCACAAATGGCCACTGAAACTCTTCAATAATAAGTATTTCGTGGATTACGATTCTATTACTTGAGTACGGATGTTAAACACTTTATACTCGTCACAATACATATGGTGATGTAGAGCTGATGGTCAAATACCAGGAGAACTCCTCAAAAATTAACGGCTATGCACAGGGAAAAGCAATATTTTGTAAAAGGTGATAAGTTGTTGACATTATGGCTTTTGTGACTGGATAAATTACAAACCAACCCACTAAAAAGCGTGAAAATTTTTTTTTTTGCAAAAAATAGAACCGACTTCCGTATCAAAAGACTACAAAGCCAAAAATAACTTTAATTTCGGAAGGCGGTGTGAAAAAAAAGGAAAATCCAAAACCAATAACACCGACTTCCTAAATTAAAGTTATTTTTGGCTTTGTAGTCTTTTGATATGGAAGTCGGTTCTAATTTTTGCAAAAAAAATTTTTTCAGCTGTCTCGTGTGTATGTATGTTTGAATTCATTATTGAACCTTCTTTTTTTCAACTTATTTTGGGACTTTTGTGTCATACTTATTCAACTTAATATGACTAAAACAGCTTACGATCAATAAAATTCTCACGTATCTACCTATTATTTGATTATTTATGAATAATTTATTCTAAAAATACGTAAAAATAAGTGAAATTAATTTTCTACGATGTCCTTTTAGTCATATTAGCTTTTCATTTTCTCAAAGCCATTTGCGACAAAGAGATTTATTGTTATATTGAAAAAAAAGTAATAATATAATATTTATTTAAGATATAGTAAATACTTATATGATTAAAATTTGGTGTAGTTGTTACTGTAAGGGCTGAAGCTACGACAAAGGCCAAGAATCCTATATCTTCTATAGGTACATAGAAATATAAGTGTACGGGAGCACTTGTATACAACTTGTATAGTTCCCAACGAGCACATTAGTGGAAATAGCAACCTATTTTCTTACTTTCGGCCGTAAAATAGCGGTTTAAGGGTTCAACAAGCAGTTCAAAGTTGCATATCTGCTTCCGTAAACGTCTATAGCTATAAAAGTTACATAAAGTGCTACAAGCTGAATCAAATACTACCCTAGGCTTTACAGTAGTTCACTTTAGAACTCATTTACCACTTACACCTTTATATGAGAGTTACGAAGGTCATTCTGCCACTTACAGCTGTACAGTGGTTTCCATTGTAACTTTTATAGATTACATTACTACAAAAAGGAGTTAATTGTAAATTGTTTGCAGCACCTGTACAGAAGTTATAGTAACCACTATTATACTACTACAAGTATCATTATAGAAATAATAGATGCTCTTATGCATACTATAGTTATAAAAAAATCATCAGTGTAACTAAAAACTACATTAAATGTTTAAACTTCATATTATAGTATAAGTAAGTATAACTAAACCATAAAGTAACTGGATCTTATTTCTACCGACAACAAAATAATGTAAACTATTATTGAGATGTTTGATGATTATCTATTTGAAAAATAACCTGTATCATGTTTATGTAGAAATATCGGGTGTAAAGTCACGTATCGTAATTAAAGCACCGTAATCTTGGATTTATTTTTAAAGTTGAGAAGCGTAAATTGTCTATGTTAAGTGAATGTTTTTAAGGGTAGAACACGGATCTCTAAAATAGAAACCATTCGAATAAGTACGTAACTAGATCTTATAACCTCAAAGATAGTAAAATAGGAGCTTTTTGTGGCTGTGAATTGCACTAGGGGAACAAAAATCACTGGAAGCATTGGAAGGGTGAAAATAAGCGCTATGATTCTCAAAAAGGAATTATTAGAAATAAAACGGCAGGTTATGACTACATTACAATGACGCCATGATTTTTTAAGAAAACTTATAATTCACTTGCAAAATTGAGTTGATATACCTACATTGGTTTTTAAGTTAAATGTGCACTAAATATAGCGGTAAACAATCGGCCACTTACGAATAGTAAGTTATCGACACGTAAAAATACAGAAATAAAATTAATTCATTATAACAAATAAAAAATATCACATATCTTTTGTTAATTTTTAAATATCATAAAAGCGCATTAAAATTACTCGAAAATTATCTTGTATATCTACAGTAAACTGGACAGCATTTTAAGTATCTTTATATATCTTGCTAATACAGAATACAAACTTTTACTTAAGTACTTTTGTTTTATTTTCATGATGGCGACGAAAACACTTTACCAAAATATTACAAATAATGTCAACTGAAGATATACAATAAAGAACTATAATCAATTCATTCGTTCAAAATAGTTCAAAATCATTCAAAAGTGCGCTACGAGAGCTTTAGTATAGCGTTAATAAATCGTTATAGCTATTGAGGAACCTTTAATAGAACTTTAGGCTGCATAAAATGGCACCCAAATAGCGCTAAAGCGGCTGCTTTAAGTCTGTAGTAGACGCTCTAGCGCTTACGTCTAATACCATAAGTAATAATCGGATACGCTCCAAAGCCCTAATGCAGCCCATTTGTGCTAGTTGGGTTGTCAACAGGGGCCACGTCTGCGCGCCTCACCCACCTCGCTTGACCAAGCAGGCGGGACCCAATTGAATATAATTATAATACAAAAAAAACGAGGATGGGTCCTGCCTGCTCGTCACTTTTTTAAATGAAAATGTGCTTGTTTCTTGCATTTCAGTAGAGCACGGGTTTTTTAGGATTTTGATTTGAATTTTGAAATAACTGAAAGTATTATATGTACTCAATACTCAATACTCAATTATTTAATGCATTCCATATGTATTACATGGGTGTTTTTTTACAATTTAGATCAATATGGACCCTGTCGGGCACAGCAAAAATTTGAAGAGAGGAAGAGCGCTAATTATATTATAAACGATTTCTTAAGTTTTCAACTTTAAGATAAATTATATTACAATATTTATGAATTTCAATTCTTATTAACTATTTATGTATAAGTATATATTATTTTATTGGTCTTTATCGTTAGCTATATGTAAGTACACGACAGTCACTCATCTCAAGAACAGCGCCATGCTATGGGTACGCAGTACGACCATGGCATAGCATAATGCTGAGTGGGTCTCTTGTTCCCACAGTCACGACGCACGAAATCCACTGTCTTGTCCTTAAGAGTTAATCTAAAAATGTGTGTCCTTACAAAAATTATTTAAATACTACTAATACAATCGTTAAGGAATTTCGGATACGTTTATAATTCGGATACATGTCGTTTCTGTGACAATAAATAGTTACTTTTTCTTTCTTTCTCATCTCACAAGTTTCCAGGTGCATGGACAAGATATTCTATTCACCCGCAAACACGATAATATCAGTTTTAGTATGCAAGAGGATAAATAAATATTTTAATAAGGTCAATTACCTCTATTATCATCATAAAAGAAAAACAGCGATACAAAGTCAAAAGCGACCTTGAAGATCTGTATCAGCGGAAAGTAGAATATTAACACAAACCTTTGTTTTATAGCTTCGGTCGTCTGTTCATTCAAATTGACTTGTATTTCCTGAATCCATTAACTTAATTGTACTTTTATGAGTTTCGGCCAACCGGATGGCCCAGACATGAGAACTGCCAGTAAAACAGTAAATATTTAACCTTTTTTTCCATCCACAGAATAACCAAAACATTAAGGGCCTATACCACCTCAGCGCTTCTTACTCTTTATCTCGCTCGCACACTACTGGCCGTGGTCACGCGAGCAAGCGAGACAGGGTGGCAGGGAAAAGACTCCAAGACACCGATAATTTAGTTTATTTCTTTTTACGGTGAAAATAAAGGTAATTTAAAAAAAGTAAATAACATAAGACCTGCTTTATAGTTAGTTCAATTAATATGCAAAGTTTCATTATCTAATTTGAAGTTATTTTTGTTTATTGTTCGGTTTATTGTTCGGTTTGGAGGTAACTTTGGATTTTTTTTTATATCAAGAAAATTTTATGGAATCGTGATTTCGTCAAACATAGTACCTAACATTAATCCTTAACTTTACTACATATTTATTTCAAAATTATTGCTGCAGTATTTTCTACATAACGGAGGATCATGCTAAGCTATTTGAGGTAGTATAGGCCCTTAAGCTCTAGTTACTACAGATAATGTTGAATTTTTCATTACGTCTGAAATAAAAAAAGGTAATCAAAGTAATAAGAGTTGTAGGTTGTTAGGTTGGTATGTTAGTTTGAACCCGCGAGGAGTAGGGATCCTCCGTTTAAGACGTTTTCGAAACCGTACTTGACAGAGGCATCATCACCTTAGTTTAGATTTTTCTCAATATGTTGGGAACGGCTTCCAGTCTAACCGGTTGCAGCTAAGTAACAGTACATGAAGCCTATACCTATCTGACTTTCATAACCTAGTAACTGATAACGATACCCCTTAGCAAGACTGGACACTGAGGATTTCTGACTTCCCGTAATGACTATTAAACATTTACAAGTGGTCACTCATCCTAGCCTCACAAGCGTTGCTAAACATTGAAGAAAAAACTTTTTGCCAAAAAATTAAACCAACTCCCAAAAACACTGCAAAGTGAAAAATAACTTTAATTTCGGTAGTCGGTGTCTTGTCGGTGTCTAGATTTGTATTTTCGTTTTTGGCACCGACTTCCGAAATTAAAGTTATTTTTCACTTTGCAGTGTTTTTGGGAGTCGGTTTAATTTTTTGGTAAAAAGTTTTTATTTCACTCTTTTTAGTTGGTCGATCGTTGGTCGGTTTTTAATTTACCTAGTTAAAAGAGCCTAAATGTCAACTACTTATAACCTTTTACAAAATATTGCTTTTCCCAATGCTGGGCCGTTAATTTTTGAGGGGTTCTCCTGGTACTTCACCATCAGCTCTACATCACTATATGCATTGTGACTAACATACAGTGCTTAACATCCATTTTCAAGTATTCGAATCGCAATCCACGAAATACTTATTATTGAGTAGGTTCGACAGCCATCTGTGGTCTTCATCATCAGTTCCACTTCCCCAAATGGTATTTTTTGAGATCAACTGCACAAGTTACTATAAGAAATACCCAAAACGCCATAGGTGTGCCTATAATATTTGAAGAGTTCCCTCGATTTCTCCAGGATCCCATCATCAGATACTGACCTGGTGACAATGGACCAATTTCAAAGTATACCCTTTCAAACAAAAAAGAATTTTCCAAATCGGTTGGTTCAGCCGTCTTCGAGTAATCGGTGATCATACATAAAAAAAAATATACGCGTCGAATTGATAACCTCCTCTTTTGGTCGTCGGTTGAAAATGTGGTCGTTCTAATAATAACACGTATCGGTCGGCGATACGTGTTATTATTAGAACGACTACATTTGAAACTCCTTGGTTAATAAATCCGCCATAAACTTCAATGTATCTTGCAGTGAGAAATATTAAAGTTTGCGGTGCCACGTAAACGTAGGTATAGTGTGTTGAAGTGTTGCCAAGCGTCCGAATTAGAATGACTATTTATCAGATGGAAATCCTAAAGACATGAAACTGGAAAAGGGAATCACCCTTTATAAGGAGCTTGGAAGTTGTTGTTCTAGAGTCGGGGCAATTGGGGAGCAGTTGGTTGTTAATTGCTTTAAGTCGATGGAAATGAAGTCTATTCGTTGGCGATTTAATAGTGTTCTACGAAACTGACGTGAAATCGGGTGGGTCGCACTAATAGACAGATGACTCAGGTTCAACACATTGTGAGTTTATTACATTGGCAGTGTTAAATCTGATATTAAACCGCTGTTGGCGCTGTTGGAAAGATAGAAATAACTTACGAAAGTTATATAGTTCTCCGTTACACATACCCAGACGAGAAATGATCTACCTACAGTTAATTTGGCTACTCTTAGTCTTCCAAACGTATTTTTTGTAGTGTGGCTATATAAGTAGGTAGACGTGGCCGCCATCTAAAACATCAGTGATATTTTTTTTTAAATTAGTCTGTTAAATAGCGATGTTTCCATTTTCAACCGACGACAAAAAAGGAGGAGGTTATCAATTCGACGCGTATATTTTTTTTATGTATGATCACCGATTACTCGAAGACGGCTGAACCGATTTGGAAAATTATTTTTTTGTTTGAAAGAGTATACTTTGAAATTGGTTCCATTGCCACCAAGTCAGGATCTGATGATGGGATCCTGGAGAAATCGAGGGAACTCTTCAAGTATTGTAGGCACACCTATAGTGATTTGAGTATTTTTTATAGTAACTTGTATAGTTGTATTCGAAAAGCACCATTTGTGAAGTGGATCTGATGATAAAGACCACATATGGCCACTGGAACTACTCAATATATAAGTAGGAATAATAAGTATTTCATGAGTTCCGCTTCGATTACTTGATAATAGTTATTAAGACCAATATGCTCGTCACAATTCATATGGTGAAGTGAAGCTGATGGTGAAGTACCAGGAGAACTCCTCAACAATTAACAGCCCAGCATTAAGAAAAGCAATATTTTGTAAAAGGTCATAAGTAGTTGCGATTTAGGCTTTTGTAACTAGGTAAATTATAAATCGACCAACTAAAAAGAGTGAAATAAAAACTTTTTACCAAAATATTAAACCGACTTCCAAAAATAACTTTAATTTCGGAAGTCGGTGCCAAAATTAAAATACAAAACTAAAGACACCGACTACTGAAATTAAAGTTATTTTTCACTTTGCAGTGTTTTTGGAAGTCGGTTTAATTTTTTGGTAAAAAGTTTTTACATGTAATAAATGTGTTGACGGTGTTCCAATTATTTTGACTAAACACTGGCAGAGACAGCAAAGACAGTGTTATGTTTTACCAGACAAACAGAAAATAAGAAGATTCTACATGGCAGGCGTTCTTCGGAACTCTAAATAACTTAGTTCCTTAACTCAATTTTACTGAACTTATGTCACTAAAACTGTTTGTTGGTTGTCGACGTAGCTGGGTTCATAAAATTCTACCTTCTCAGTGCTAGCTACTTAGAGAGAGTGAGAGTTTCTAAAAATAATCGAAAAGTTTCCAATATTTTACCGAATAACCTATTTTAGAGTTGTGGTATACTTGAGAAATAGATGAGATCATGGCTAAATAATAAGAACCACACGGATTGACCTCCAAAGTTAAGCGACGCTTGCCGAGGTTGGTCCATGGATGGGAGACCACCTCAACATATCGAAATTCCTCCATGTCTTGGAAAGCACGTTTAGCCTCTGGTCCGGCTGTCGTTTGGACTATTGGCAGTCGTTAGGGGTAGGGGGTAGACAGAAGCCAGAATATCTGACGTACATATCGTACTTTGATCACAGTCTAGCACATAATTAGACACTCAAAACTCCACTTAAATTCCGGCTATTTTGAAACGAAACATTAGTGCTTTAGTGGTCATTTTCAACATTATCATCGAGAAATTTCATTAAGAGAAATAAATAAATATTCCTCAAAAGAAATTCTTAGAATCACTCAGTGATCCTTAATAATGTAGTCTAGAGAGAAGAAATATGGAGAGGGACTTAAAATATTTTGTTAGAACGAGATATTTCCTCCAAGAACATTATGTGACATTAGAAAGTTGCAAAGTTATTAAATAACATTGAAAAATAATCATGTGCGTCATACGTTCTGGTTTCCTTAATAAGGTACGGCAAACTTTTCCAACAAAGGTAACTTAATTGGAAACTATCAAAAACATTACTCACACTAAGCATGACTCACCTCCGCCTTCTGAACTCTTGAAGCTTTGCCACGCGCCTCTAAAATCTGTTGACTATGTAAATTCCTATTTCACACATGTTGGCAAGAATCTCGCTGACAAAATTACTGTTACTCAGAACTGCTGTTAATCGTTGTTCGGGAAAACCCGGACTACATTGAATTCGATGGTTTTGCTGGGGACGGATGAGAGAGAGGTTGCGCGTGTGATTGGGGAACTCCGTACAAATAGTGCCTCGGGTTGGGATGGCATCTCCTCTAAACTGTTGAAATCTGCAAGCAAAATATTGACACCCTTAATTGCACACATCTGTAACCTCTCTTTGACTACAGGAATATTTCCAAGAGCCCTAAAAAAGGCCTTACTTCACCCTATTTACAAATCAGGAGACAGAGGCAGTGTCAATAATTATCGTCCGATCTCGGTACTTCCAGCGATCTCTAAAATCTTGGAAAAGATCCTATACAGGAACCTTAACAACTTTGTAAGTAAATATAAACTTATTTCACAAAACCAATACGATTTATCGGATTATCCACCGAGGATGCTGTGTCCGCCGTACTTAACTGTGCCGTGGACAAAGTTGATAGAAAAATGAAATGCCTAGGCATATTCCTAGACCTCTCGAAGGCATTTGACACTGTCTCTGTCCCTATCCTCCTGTCAAAGTTAGAGAAAATTGGGATGCGTGGAATTGCTCTAGATATATTTGAAAGCTTCCTATCTGAACGAACGCAGTACGTTAAAATAGGAGACTGTATTAGTAGGGATGAGTCGATAGAATTTGGCGTGCCCCAGGGCAGTCTGATCAGTCCTTTGCTCTTCTCCATTTATGTAAATGAGCTCTGCGAGCTCTCCCACCCATCGGCATATGTAGTAGCCTACGCCGATGACACGGCAATTCTGGCTTATGGTAACGATTGGCAGGCGGCAAGTGACGTTGCGGAAGGAGTCCTGAGACAAATCACCTATTGGTTGTCCAAAAACAGCCTTACCTTAAACGTCGAGAAAACCAAATTAGTCACGTTCACCTCTCGTCTCTCCGCGCAACCGCCAGAACGTACAATCATGGTCAAGGCACACCAATGTAACATCCGAAACAGCAATTGTACATGCCCTACCATAACCAGGGTCCCCGAGATAAGATATCTCGGATTGCAACTTGACGCCTGTCTGTCCTAGAAAACTCATCTCCAATCCCTGTCATCACGCATAAGGAAACTCATTTATGTTTTTAAAAAACTTAAATTATCTGCTCACATTGACGTCTTAAATACTGTTTACAATGCACTGTGTGGTTCAATAGTAGGGTACTGTATTACGGCCTGGGGCGGGGCTGCTAAGACAGCAATTATAAAGGTAGAGCGCGCCCAACGTGCTGTGATCGAAGTTCTCCTGGGGAGGCCTTTCCGTTATCCGACTCACCAATTATATTTGGACTACAAAGCAATAACAGTGAGGCAACTATTTGTTCTTCGCACAGTCATGCGTAAGCACGCTACTCTACCCCTCCCTGATGCTAGTAGGTCCACCCCAAGGAGAAGACCAATTCCTGCTTGCCCCAAACTACATGTCAATACAACTTTTGCACAGCGCCATTATCCTTTTTTGAGCTCCCTACTGTATAACAAACTGCATACTAAACTTAAAATACACACATTAAATGCAAGTCAATGTAAACATAAAATTAAACAATATCTTATGTCGCTGGACTACGATGAAACAGAAAAACTAATAAACTCACCATACAAATGAAAATCTGAGTAATTAATTGATAACTAATTATCTCAAATATTATAATACTTCTCAAATTCGTTTCTCTCTTACTCACACTCATATAGATGTATAAATACCATCTACTTCTAACACATCACACACCACTATGCCATTCTACACACATACGCCATCATCTTACATAGCTTCTTGCACTCACGTCACCTTCACACACACATACACACACCGCATACATAACTCATATACATACTTACATAATTTCACCTACGTTACTCTTTTTAAACTCATCCTTGACGGTTGGTCGGAACTTAAATCTAAATTAAATTGTTATTAACAAAGAAAATGTATCACCTACTTGCATAATATATTTGATCTAAGAAGTTCACATGGACGGATTCAATGTCCCCATAACACAGGATTTTCCTAGCATGGGGGTCATTAATCTTTTAGATAATTGTCTTTTCTTTAAGAGCTTTGATTGTATGTTTTAATGTACTGTGTAAATCTGTTAATGACAAATAAACTACTAAACTACTAAAAATTCCGATTAAAGGATAAAACTGGCATATATATGTATCTCATGGTTCGGTGTTCCCGACAAAACCATAAGCACAGATTACTAATAAGTTACTAACGTAACCATAAGTAAAAACTTTTGACATAACGCCGTATGAGGAAAATTCGGTATGTCTAATTTATTGGTTGTTTTTGGCGATGAAGAGCGTTTTATGCCTAAATACAAAACAAAACGAATGGTCAGACAAAAGACGAATGAGATCAACCTTTTTCTCTAAATGAAAGGAGGTTAATGGTTTGGGTACTATTGTAGGTGTACAGGTTTAATTATGCACGTCCCTCTTATTCTGTTCTAAATAAAACGTGTACCTACCTACCTACGGGAGACTGTAGTATATTACATTATTATTATTTTTTAATTCGTTTTTATTATATTAAAGTCTATACTGTCTGTTCGGTCCGACGTGAAACAGAACGCACCCTTTTGACATAAAGAATTTGATTTTGACATTACTCTGACTTGACAGATAGATTTTGGTTCCGTTGTTGGAAAAAATGCCGGTCATCGGGCCCTCTTGAGCTAAATATAATTGGTAAAATATTGTTGGATTCGCCTGTTGAGACCGATAATTGGGTCGCGAATTATCTAATTGTTGAAGTGTATTCCCCATTTGCCGAAAACCCCGGGATATTGTTGAATCATACGCCGCCTTGTCGTCGGTCGGGCTGGCACGCGGAATTTGTTGGAAATCGGATTGGATCTCACGAGATATGAACAGATTAATTGTGAACAGTGTTTGGTTGAACTTTGTAATTCCGAATTGACTAGAATCCAGTGATATTTCTTGGAACACATCGCCTTATTGCCTACCACGCGTAGCGCGCGCTTGCTGGAAACGAGTTAGGTGTGATGCTGGTCAGGACCGCGCCATCTGGAGATCGACGCCTTGTGACCGTCCTAGAACCCGTAACTTACATCACACGTTACAATTACTCACCTCATATCACATACATACACACTTTGGACGTGATCAAACAGATCCGGGTTGCCGTCTACAGCTCAGGTGAGTGTTATTTGTAATTTTTGGATCAAATGGTTGTAGGCCGAAGCCTAGTAGAGGTAGGCCATTGTGTAACCTTGTTTATAGTTTTGAAAGCAACGTTAAGCTCCACGTACCGTGGAACAGTTTAGGACACCCCAGTTACCGTTGGCTGGCCAATTGCAGTCCTGAACACTGTCCTCTCAGACCTAAAAAACTACATTACGTGAACATTGTCAATGTTTTACAACATGCTTCTCCATTAGATGATGATTAAAATTCGCGACACGCTGCGCAACAGTCAATCGGTCAACCACTGCGCCAAGTGTCATTCGCACCTCACCTGTCACTTCGCAGTTTTTATTTCGTGACCAAACCCACCAAGAATAATATCACCTAATTAAACGCACACTCACAATTACTCCTATAAGCGTTTCCACTTTCCTACAACACTTTTCCGCTACATGTTTTACGTCATCAAACTTAATACGTTACCATGCACCTACGATGCCACGCCGGCAGTTTAGGCAAACCTCTTAGAAAACTGCCGTAAACAAAAGAATGTTGTATTCCTGGTGCACGTAGGAGCCGCTTGGTTAAAAGTTCTGCACACTTTCTGGTAAGGTGAAGAGAAAATATACACATAATTATATACTTTAATAGCTGTACTCGGAACTTTTTTCGCGTGAGGCTTTCCCGCATAAATCCCAAATGAAAATTATGCAAAGTAGATATATATTATGCTTATCGGGGTTCAAACGTATGACTTACAACTCGTAAGTCGTACCAGTAACTACTGAGCCACCACTGCTCTTATATAAAGCTAAATGCAGTTATAATGCATTTTAAAATGGCTTCTCATAATTAAATCACTTGATAATTTACGGAACAGGGTGTAAAGTCCCGCATTCCCATTGAAAACCTAAGATCCTCCGACCAGACAGGTGTTTTGTCTGGTGGGCAACTGCTCGATGTTTGTGATCGGGTGATTTGTATGTAGGCTAGTTGTGCGGTAAACTTTGCTTGCGTGATACAGGATTTCGATCTTTAGTTTGTTTGTTGTGAGATAGATGTCGCTACAACACTCCCCTCCGAGACCGGAGGTCGTAAAAGGATAAGTCTTCCATACATGTTTGTGATGCTTATGAGGCCAGTGGAAGGTAGGTCCTAGTGGGTCGGAACCGGAAGTCACATAGTTAGTTCAATTATACATGTAATATTTAATAGTATATGATTTTGGTATTGTATGTATTTTATATTATTATGTTCAATTAATATTATGTTTGTACACTGACAGCCCTTAATCTGTCTCCTTTAAGTTTGTCCATCCAAAGATTGTCTGTAAGAGATCGCCTTGTGCAATAAGATCGCCCATTGTACACTAGTTTAAATTTTGTATCCAAATAAATATTGTAAGGTGTACAATAACGGGCACGCCGCAATTGCGGCGGTAAGACCCCTCTTTGAGGAGTGGCTAGATCGGCGTCACGGCGTCCTGACCTACCGCATGACGCAGGTCCTCACCGGACACGGAAGTTTCGGGAGGTACCTGTGTCTGATGGGAAAGGAGGAAACGCCTGGGTGTCACCACTGCGAGGGTCGCCCTGAGGACACCGTAGAGCACACGGTGCAAGACTGCCCCGCCTGGGCAGAGCACCGACGTGTCCTCACGGCGGCGATAGGCGGAGACCTCTCGCATTGGTCGAGGCCATGCTGCGGGGCGAGAGGGAGTGGGAAGCGGTCGCCTCCTTCTGCGAAGCAGTCATGCTTCCGAAGGAGGAGGCGGGCCGCGTGAGGGAGAGGATGGCGTCCTCCCTCCAGCCCAGCCGCAGTGGTAGACGCCCACGGCGTCGGACGTCGGCCGACGATCTCCGGCCACCGTAGGCGCGGGCATGCGGACAGCGAGTAAAGGGCAACTCGCTGTCCGACCATGGACCATGCCCGGGTCGACGGCGCGTCGTGTTCCACGCGCGCCTCAAAGAGCGTCATCAACATGACGAGGCCCCCTCTGCAGAGGGCCGAAGCCCGCCGGGGTCGTGGGACTCATCCCGTTACCGTGGCCCCGGTATGTAAAGGGTTATTGAAGGAACACCGTGGATTTTAGTCAGTAAAAGTCTGACAGTCCCTCCCACCCTGCCCGGAGTGGGAGGACTTATTTGATAATTTTACCACGTAAAAAAAAAAAAAAAAGAAGGTGTACAATAAAGTATATAATTAATAATAAATAAATAAATAGTTCGCGGTGAGTCGAAACTGTCTGCGGTGCTGCCCCCTTTGAGTCGGGGTGATATCCTAGTGGTTCGGGGTGATACTCCAGTGGGTCGGAGTAATGCTGCATAATCTTTAGTAGGTCGGAGTGGTGCAGTGCTGCGTAGTGGCTGGCTGCTGTGTCAATCAGCAGAGAATGGCGTCTCTACTTACTGACCGGCTGAAGTTTAGGGTGCTGTGCCAAGATTGCTGAAGAGGCTGATGTGATGTGCTGGGTGATGACCAGGTATGCGGCCGCTGCATGCAGGTGGTCAGTATATGCGCGGAAACCGTGGATACTGGCTGGCTGTATGACTCGCTGTTCGAAAGCTTGAAGGAAGTGATCATGACGTTACGCTGAACTAGCTCTGAACGAAGTCTGCGCTGATGTTCATGCAATGCGGAAAAGGGTGTTAAGTCCTGCATTCCCATTGAAAAGGGAGGATCCTCCGACCAGACAGGTGTTTTGTCTGGTGAGCAACTGTACGATGTTTGTGATCGTGAGGTTTATATGTAGGCTACTTGTGCGGTAAACTTTGCTTGCGCGATACAGGATTTCGATCTTTATCTTGTTTCTTGCGAGATAAATGTCGCTACAATCACTTTGCACATCTAGTAGGTTTCTAATGGCCACTAACGCTAATCTAAGACAACACTAAAGGTAAATTGCAAAGAAACATTGTTTTGTAGTGTGAACTTAATTGTTTGACGTCGACACCCAACAATGTGTATGCTGTCGTCTTTGTTTCAGAAAAGGTCACTATTTAACGACGGTTTTATGACTGACTTGGCTTGATCTAATGGTTTGAAACGGTACTGCTCACCATCATTTACTTGGTTTTATTTCCAGATTAATTAGTTATACTATTTTTAAGGAACCATTACTTTCTTTTCGACCACAATATAATATCTAAATATGTAGAATGTATTATATCCAAAAACCTAATAATACCTACAAAAATGTATTACCTACAAACAAGAAACATTTACGAAACCTTGACTTACTCAATTTACTAAACAATACCTCTCCAAAATGTTTATCCCTAACAAATAGCTTTCAGCAAATTTCTATATACTGTAAACTTAACTATGTAACTTTAGTTCCCAATTTATATATTTAGAAACAAGTAAAACTGTTCTCAAATGAACCTACCCACAGTTTAGGAAACCCCTTCAAATTGGAGCTTGTGTGAAGTTCACCGAACTTATTTTGTGAAAAACTTCCAAATTTTTTTAATATTTATTTACGGTCCTTGCTTCTTCCTTATACGTTGGCTTATTGCCAAGATTTCAGCAGTTTATTACAACAGGGCGTTGCACGTTATGGTTCAAGTCCGTATCTTTGGTTGTTTTTTACCTTACGATCATTATTGTGGTTGAATTTTTGTTCAAACCAGCCAAGTTAGTTCATAATTGGTCCGCTGTTTTTTTTTATTACTGATGGGCCCACTCTTGACCTCGATCTCGCCTGATGGTAAGCGATAGATGAGGTCTAAGATGGGACGAGGGAGCCCAGAAGATGCCTGAAGGTCTTAAGTGGCAGGGAACAGAAGCCGGCAGAGAATTCCACAGCTTGTGTGTGACTAAGATCATAAAAATTAAACTACCTAAATTTCTAGCAATTTAATTTCATACCTACTACGATACTTCGTTCCGTTTTCACGGTTAAATCACACGCGCTGACCCAATTTTGATATTTGATGACTCAGGATCAAACGTAAGCCCTGGCTGGAGGTTTTAATTAATTAATTAATTAAGGCTACCACAGGCAAGTCCGGTTAAGCAGCAGACAATTTCACAGGTTGACCTGCGAGATTTCACACACAAAAAACATACTCCGACACCGGGAACTACAGTATGTGTGAAAAATCGTGGGAATGAATAGTCACGGGCACCAGCTCGTACAAAATATAATTGATTGATTTCGCATCTTTCTCTACTTGTTCTCACACAATCCCTCTATCTATCTGTTGACCACGCTTTCCATTTCTATCCATCTATATCAAAAAGCCGAAGGACGAAAACGAGACCATTCTGTGAAACGATATTTTTTGTCTTAATAAACGAAATACATTCTCAAATCTAAGTACGAATTGATTGATTCCATCTGATTTTCATCACATCTAATTATGTATAAAGATATAAGGTAATACCTACTTAAAACCAATTCCAGGTCTGCTTGCTTCCTATTCTCTACATAAATCAGAAACGCATTTTACTTCAAAGTTTGTGTTTCTTGTCTGAGTATTTGGCTGGAAAACATACACTTAACCAAGTTTAAGTTGCATAAGAGCAACTGCCCATCTAACATTCCAGTAGCTTGGCAAGACTGGTGGCAGACTTCTAGCTACTGACTACTCGTAATGACTGGCAAAGATGTGCATAATATGACATCCTGTACCAACAGCTTTACGTGTTTTTGGAGAGACAGAGGATAGAGGATATCTCAATAATATAAAGACCCGTCCACGGACCGGCCTGTACTGCTATTACCTGATTGTAATTTTAAAACCTATACTAATAAACACCAAAGCATTAGGTAATTACCCAAAACTCGATAGCTACACACCTACTACCGATAAATTAACCATGAACAATGTTGCATGCTTTAACAATGGCATATGATACCAGGATATAAAGTGTCAACAGACAATACCGCTTTGTATTTTACGCACCATTTGTTCTGCATTACCTCAGTAACAAACACTCAAATTTCGTATTTAAAAGTCATGATGAAATACTGGATTAATTTGACGGCTCAGTCAATATTATGTGTGCCATTTCTAGTCCTGCATCAAATTAGATTAGAGTTTAATTTAATTTTATTTATTTATTGCATTCGGACAACATAAATCCATGATGTTAGTAAATATACACGCTTAAATCTAATGTTAGTATGAAAAATCAATTACAAGTACAAATAATAATAATAATAATATAATGAAATAATTAATACATTAGCTATACATTTAAATAAAAAGAAAAGAAACGTGTGAACTTTTGCATACGCACATTCACCATGTGTGAATAGTTGGGCTACATAATTATGTACAGTGAGCGAAAAGTGACACTCACACACATAAACCAACGTACGGCGATATAAAACAAATGAACGTTACGTACGGAGCTCATTTGTTCTTACGGGAAGCGAGTCTATGTGTGCGTGAATTTTCGCTGGTTGCATCGAGGCGACCTTCTGTTCCTATCTATTCTTTGACTTAATTATTGGTCCGACGAGTTTCAGTTTTAGCCAGTGATGTCACAGAAATTGCGAGGGAATTTTAAATTGAAACGTCATGCCTTGAATGGTCGTGTTTTTATAATGTAGAATACTGCTGTGTTTGTTAATAAAGGTGAGTTAAGGTATATTGCTTACTAGTACTCACGCGGGGCTTCGCTCCCGTGGATTCTATCATGGTAAAAATATAACTCTCCTTTTTTGCAGTCGCGTAAAAGCCTGTAACCTTTCCCAAGTTTCAAGCTACTTCCATACCAAATTGCATCCAAATCCACCCAGTACTTTCGAAGATTAACGCGTTCAAGCAAACAAACAAACAAACAAACAAACAAACTTTTCCGCTTTATAATATTAAGTATAGACGATGCATGAATTTAATCTCTCTGAAGAGCTGTTGACATGACGCACAGGAACGGGTGCACGGTTGAACGGAACGGTTTATTTCACTAAAAGGTAGAGGAGGTTAGAGAGCAAAATGAAGGATTTTATCCCGGAATTCCCACAGGATTTTCGCGAAAAATCTGCGTAGGAAATATCGACACCCACGCGAATGAAGTCGCAGACAAAGCTACTTTTAAATATGTTTGAAAAATCTGCCATTGCATACAAACCAAATTACTAGATATGACAATATTATAAATCTGTACTAATATTATAAAGCGGAAAAGTTTGTTTGTTTGACCACGCCAATCTTCTTGAGAAAGGCTTTTAGAAAACGTTAAATAGACAACGAGTTATAGGTAAATTCTGTATATTCTATATATTCTTCAGGCAATTTCAAAGCGGCGGAACGTAAAGTTCCGATATTTATCTCAAACGTTCACGTGAATACGACAAATCATTCTGCTCCGACGCTCGCCCGCGACAGTCGTGCCGCTCCGCGCTCTCGATCGTTCCGTGCCTGAGTCATCGCTCCGTTCGTCACGCCCGCCGTGACGTCACTCGTAGTCGCCGACTACGACGCCTGGTCCGGATCCGCCTTTTTCGAGGCGGTGAAGGATATCGTGTTTCTCTAACAGAGATTGTCAAAACAATTTGGTTTGGCCCCTTCAGGGTAAAACCACAGTTTCGTGGTCCTTGGTTGGAAACCTCACGGTGTCAACAATACCAAGGGGGTGCTGACCCGACGCACCCGCTGATCCCCTTCAGGGTGAAGCAGTCAATTGGAGTCGAGTGCTAGGTTTTGGCCTTGGGGGATCTCCTAGTCAAACCTAGTTACTGAGTTCTCTTCACAGCATACACACCTAGTGTCGGTTGGGTGTATCTACCCCTTCGCACTAGACCCAATAGGGCCCGGTACGCACATTGAGATTGGCGACCGGACTACAAGCTTAGGGCACACCATTAGGCACACACCTCCCTGCTATCCCCGCAGGGAGCGAACTCACCTCCGGGTCATTCCCGCCCGGAGGGTTAGGCAAATAGGGCCCCTCAGGCCACATCAGACGGCAACACAGCTACCGAGTTTGTCTGGGTTTCTCTTCTCGGTAGCGAAGTGTTAGGAGAAACTCCGGGGCAGGGCTCTTTGGGGACCGTCTGCTCGGGGAGCTCACGTTTGACGTGTCTCCTCGAGGCGCTTATGTTAGGGTTAGGAGATTAGGATGCCCACCTCTGTCGCCTCCAATATGGAGGACAGGATTGAGGATCTCGTGTCCAAAGTAGATTCCCTAACGGTTCGGTTAAATAGAACAACCGATATATTAGGAAAGATCCTATTTGAAAACCCCGCCCTACAAAGGAAATATGAGGAGGAGATTGACTCCTTACCCCCCGCGGTGTTTCCCTCCCCACAGCCAGATTTAGGTCCCACCCCCGCGCCCAACGCAGATAGGTCCCCCTCCCCCCCAGACGTCGAAATGGACTCTGAGGAGGAGGAACAAGAAAAAGAGGGCTCGGAAGGCGAGCGCTCGGAGCGCGCAGAGAGCATACACTCTGAGCGCTCGGAGCGAGCGGAGTCCGAGCACTCCTCCGACCAAACCTCTTCCTCCGACGAGTTTATCCTCGTCGAGGGAAAGAGGAAGAAGAGGTCGCAGGCCTCGTCCTCCACTCAGGCCCCTAAGGCCAAGAAACTCTCCCCTCCCGAGCCAGCACGCTTAGTGCAGAGCCAGCCCTCCTCTTCCTCGGCCACTAGGCCCAGCCCTACCCAAACCCCAGTCGTCAGCGCCTCAGTGCGCAAGACCATCCCTCCCCCACCCATCTTCATCCATGACAAGGGGGCTTGGACAAACGTGTCCAAAGCGTGTGGCGAGCAACGCATCGCCTACACGAATGCCCGCGCCGTTCAGAACGGCATAAAAGTAGGGTTAGCGACAGCTAACGACCACCGCGCGCTTTCGAAGCTACTCAAGGCTCGAAATATCCCCCACCACACTTATACGCTCCATGAGAGCAAGCCCGTTCGGGTGGTCCTCTGCCGGATCCCCAGTGAGATCCCCACCACCGAGATCGTCTGCGACTTAGAGTCACAGAACATCCCGGTGATTGAGGTGCACCGTATGCACGGCAGAGGTGGCAGGGCGTCTAACAACGTCCTCGTCATCTGCCACCCCGTCTCCGAAGGTCCCCACCCCATCTTTGCGCTGAAGACTGTATGCAGTCTTTCAGGAATACTCATTGAGAAGCCACACAAAAGTGGCACGGTAGGCCAATGCCACCGTTGCCAGTTATACGGCCACGCGCAACGGAATTGCTTCGGCAAACCCCGGTGCGTAAAGTGCCTGGGCGATCACGGCACCGCGGAGTGCAGTCGCCCAAAAGATAGGTCCCAGTGCCCAGACCCGCCCAGCTGCGTGCTGTGCGGGCAATCCGGCCACCCCGCCAACTACCGAGGCTGTCCGAAAGCCCCGAAAACCTCCGCCCCTAAACTGGCAACGCGCGCTAGCGCACGCCAGGGACGAGAGTGTCCTACACTCTCGTCTGAGCTCCCCCAGACCCTCAGTCCCCAGCGTCCAACTCCTTGGACGGCGGCGAATCACGCCCAAAACTTCCCGGCACTAAGGCCGAAAGTCCCTGGGCTGATGGATCAACCCATCATGCCCTCCGCTCCGGTTGTTGTGGCTTCTCAGCCCCCACCTCCTCCCCAGTCACTCCCTCGCTCGGATGAGCCGGAACTCGATGCGTTCCTCATCCTTGGGAATACATTCAGTTTCTTCCAGTCCCCCCGCGCCATCCAAATGGCAAAGGAGGTCGTGGCCTGCAAAAGCATTGAATCCCTGATTCAGGTATACTATAAGTATCCTGATGTAAAAAGCCATTTTGACAACCTTTTTAAACAGCCATAATGTATAACACGGCTAGTAAGAGATTAAAGCCCCGATCCCTAAAGCTAGGTTACTTCAATGCCAATGGCATCACTAATCAACGGGACGAGATCGCGACTTTCCTTCGCGATCATAGTCTCGACATCCTTCTGGTCCAAGAGACCTTCCTCAAACCCCACCTTAGGGATCCCAAGGTAGCCAACTACCGGCTAGTTAGGAACGATAGGACTAGATGCCACAGAGGTGGCACTCTAATATATTATAGGAACTCCCTGCACTGCATCCCTATGGATCCGCCGCCCCTTGCCCACTTAGAGGTATCCGTTTGCCGGCTAGGCATGACGGGCCATCCCTCTATCACAATAGTATCCGCGTATCTCCCACCGCACAGCGACGTAGATTCAAATTCTTCGATAAACGCCTCACTACGAAGCGACCTTACAGCCCTTCTTGACATGAGTGACTCCGTCCTTATAGCGGGGGATCTCAATGCCAAACATCCCGCATGGTGTAGTCGTATTACCAACCCCCGTGGGAAGGTACTATACGACCTTTGCACACCTCTCCACATAGATATCATAGGTCCTATGCGGCCTACTCATTATCCGTTCGACCCATCCCACTTGCCCGACGTACTCGACATTGCCCTCCTGAAGAATGTGAACTTACGTTTGCACTCTTTAGAGACGGTAGACGAACTTGACTCTGACCATAGACCGGTGATCTTGGAGTTAACTCCGAGATCGGGTCCCTATGACCCTAACCGCCCCCCTCCCACACAGGTGATCACTGACTGGAGGAAAGTAGGCGAATTGCTGAAATCCAACACGTCTCCTCACCTGGACAAGATCCCCGACCACATCCAGTCCGCCGCCGACACGACGGCTGCGATCGACTCACTCACGGAGCACGTACAATCTGTCTTGAACGACTGTTCAAAGGAGATTCCGGTGTCAGAGCACTGGCGCCGGAAACTCCCGGACGATGTACGGGCCCTGCTGACTGAGAAGAACGCAGCAGTCCGTGCCTACAGATCTTTCCCCTGCCAGAATAACAAAACTTTCATGCGGTACTTACAGCGCAAAGTAAGTAACAGCATCAGAGAGTGGCGTGAAGCCGGCTGGGACAAGACCCTGAGTGAACTGGAACCCACCCACCATGCCTTCTGGCAACTTCAGCGGAATATGCGCGCCACTGAGGTTGCCTCAATGCCTCCCCTTATCCGCCCGGACAAAAGCATTGCCTTCGACGACGAAGACAAAGCCGAATGCCTAGCCGACAGCCTGGAGGCACAGTGCTCTCCCAGCTCCCAACCAGTCGACCCAGCCCACCTTGCCCACGTGGATGCTGAGGTCGAACGTAGATCTGCCCTACCCCCTGTCGAGGACCCTGATGCTCCCCTCCCCCCCGTCACGGAGGACGAGGTGGAGGAGATCATCAAGAAACTCAAACCTAGGAAAGCTCCCGGGACTGACAGACTGACCACTAGGGCACTTAAACTCCTCCCACGTACGATAATAGTCCTACTGACTGCCATCTTCAATGGCGCCTTGTCCAACAACTTGTTTCCACAAGCTTGGAAAGAGGCTATAGTGATAGGTATCCCAAAACCCAAAAAGCCCAAGAACCTCCCGACTAGCTATAGACCCATTAGTCTGCTCAGCGCCCTCGGCAAGGTCTACGAGCGGATTATTCTTAATCGGCTCAAGGACTTTGTCGAGGCCAAGAGCCTAATCCCTAACGAACAGTTTGGCTTTAGAGCCCATCATTCCAGTGTCCACCAAGCCCACCGCATCGTAGAGCACATTAGCGGCCGCTTTCAACGCGGTCTGGTGACGGGGGCCCTATTCTTTGATATAGCGAAGGCTTTCGACAAAGTCTGGCACAATGGCTTAATTTACAAGCTTTACCAACTAGGTGTGCCGGACCGTCTCGTGCTCATCATTCGAGACTTCCTGTCGAACCGCTCCTTCAGATATCGTATCGAAGGAGCGCTTTCCACTCCCCGCCCTATCAGAGCCGGCGTCCCTCAGGGCGCCGTGCTCTCCCCCCCACTCTTCACGCTATTCACTAGCGACATCCCCAAAAAGCCCCCAGTAGAGTTATCCCTGTTTGCCGACGACACGGCCATCTACTACTCGGGACATAATCCCGTTAGCATCGCTCATACCCTCCAGACCTCAGCCAACGCACTAGGCGATTGGTTTAGGAAATGGAGGATTGAGGTAAATCCCGACAAAAGTCAAGCAGTCCTGTTTCGCAGGGCTCGCCAGCATAAACAATTCACCCCCCCACGCCCGATCACTATGTTCGGCAAGCCAATCCCTTGGGAGAAGCGAGCCAAATACTTAGGTGTGATCCTCGACCAGTTTCTCAACTTCAGTGAGCACATAAAGTCGGTTCGCTCGCGAGCCGCTTTCGCTCTCGGTAGGCTCCACGCCCTGCTGAATAAACACAGCAAGCTCTCCCTTAAATGTAAAATCCGAATATACACGACATGCATACGTCCTATCATGACGTATGCCTGTCCGGTGTTTGCTCATGCCAGTCCCAATCAGATCCATAGGATGCAAGTCGTTCAGAACCGTTTTCTCCGAAAGGCCACGGGCGCGCCCTGGTTCTGTAGGAACGAGGATCTCCACGTAGACCTCAAACTCCCGACCATAAAGCAAGTGTTGAAACGCATGTCAGTGCGTTACTTCACCTCTGCTGAGACCCACACTAACCCCCTGATCGTATTGACCGCCCGATACAGACCCTCCAAGATTTCTCGGGTTCGTCGCCCGCGTATCATCCTAGACGAGCCTGACGACCCCACCACCATCCGACAAGAGAGCAGTAGGGAAACCAGCACTCTTAGAAGACACAGATACAGAACGCGTTCCTTATTCCGGCCTCGCCGACGAGGCCCTTCGCGACGTCCGCGTACTTGTAATGAAAATCCTCCCCGACCTTTGCCAAACGAGCCAGCCCGCGATGCTGAGCCAGTAGCAATAAATACTCCCGAAAATAATATGACCCAGCCTGTCCCTTTGCTGCCCTCCCAAAATGACCCCGCTATGCCGAGGCCCGTACTCCACAGGGAGTGCCCTTAGCGTGCGGTCATTAGTTTTTAAGTATATTTTAGTTTGTAAGCCCTGGCTGGGGGCCTTTAATTTATTAGAGGTCACCACAGGAAAGTCCGGTTAAGTAGACTCACAGCCTTAGTGTGCTGATCTACAAGTGGCCCTACCTAAAAAAAAAAAAAAAAAAAAAAAAACGTGAATACGACTGAAAAAACATCGCACAATACATTACTACTAAAACAGACTTGTCTGTTAAGTTGGAGCGAGTTACGTCGAAGAAGCAAAACCTTCATAAGTCTTTTAAGTTTTATGTGCCTGAGTCTATGGATAAATTGTTCCAAGAAGATAATTTCTGGTCTCACGGGATTATCTTTAGACGTTTTCTGCATTATAAGAATCCACATTCGGCCAATAATATTATTGGCGACGGACCCAAGCTAATTAGTTAATGGATAAAGTCGTTTATAAGATAGTGAGTTTTAACTGTAAGAATGTGAAACGTTCCATTGATAACATACGGGTCTACGGGATCTTTGTACTCATTATGATATTATTGCAGTTCAAGCTTGATTACTTACATACTATCAGTGAGGATTTCGGCTGTACGGGCACCTCGGCGGTGGACACTACGGCGGGAATGTTGTGATTTAGTGACGTGTCGGTGGTTCCGTGCAATAATTCGCGAGTGTGTGCTGTCAAAATAGTGCTTAATGCAAGGTCAGTGCTAATATTGAATTTGTACATGCCCACGGATTCGGCGTGTAATCTGCCCAAATTCACGGATTGCCTGAGCTTGGTGAGTGCTGTGATTGATAATTATAGTATAGAAAACTGTTACATATATGCTAGGGGCCTATAATGTGTTTTGGTCTGATCACTACCCATTAGTGTTAGAATGTTTATTAGATAATGTTTGTGTTAAGCAATGGAACTCATTTTGTGTACAAAATAATGTATTGTGGGGAGAGAGAAGTCCGGAACAAATACAGTCTTATACCATGGCATGTCATGAGAGACTGCAACATATAGACTTCCCTGATGAGCTAAGATTTTGTTGTGATAAAGCCTGTCAGCAGCACTGTCATCGCCACACGTTAGATCGTATGTATGACGATGTTGTGCGAGCCTTATCTGAATCAGCTGCGGTGGGTCGAGTTAGGAACCATCGTAGGAAAAAGAAGGTCGTGTTAGGATAGAACAGGCACGTTGGTGACGCTTACAGGGATGCACGACTAAAGTTTCATATGTGGAGTGAGGGTGGTAAGACATCAGCAGGTTCCCTTTTTGCTGATATGTGCGAAGCTAAGAAGATATTCAAGTCTCGGTTAAGATGGTGTCAATCTCACCAAGAACAAATGCGAATGGATATTTTGGCTTCGCATCATTCAAATAAGGAATTTTGTTCCTTTTGGAAACACACAAACAAGTTAAGCAGTAAGCCTGGCCTCCATATGTGCGTCAACGGTGTGAGTGATTCCGTAGGCAATGCGAACCTTTTAAGGAACATTTCACTGGAAAATCACCACTCGGCCCCTGCGAGTCTGTGCCTGATACTACTGATTATTGTCATGATCTAGGAACTAGATTCACTGCCAAGGAGGTCAAATGTGCTATAAACGCCATGACGGGCGGTAAGTCTCCGGGTCATGATGGTCTGAGTGTTGAACATCTTAGGTTTGCTGGTGCCCATTTACCAAAAGTGTTGGCAATGTTCCTAAATTTCTGTATTAGTCATGCATATTTACCTAGTCAGTTAACTAGAACTATTGTGGTTAACTGACTGCTATGCGTAAGGTCGTGGGTTCGATTCCCACCTAGGACAAATGTTTGTGTGATGAGCGCGATCATTTGTTCTTTGTCTGGGTGTAATTTATCTATAATATGTATGTATTTAGAAATATATGTCGTTGATTGATGGCGCTAAGGTGCGACGGGCAGCGCCATCTAACAATTAGTTTGGTGAACTAATAAATCGTTACCGGAAACGCAAGCGGAGCCCTTCCGCTTGGACACGATCGTCGGTAGAAGGGATGTAGCGAGGACTGGCGGGAGGACGGAGTGATATAGTCTACCTCGCACAGTCTTGGGAGAAGCTCAGTACCAACGCACGTGTTTGTTTCAATGTTGTGAAAAACCGTTCGTAAAATAAAGTTAATTTGATTTAAATTATCTTTCGTTCGAGTACCCAAGTCTCAGTGCCCACATTTACCTAGAACTATGTCGGATCGCGATGAATACCCGATGTTTCGCACCTCGGCCACCCATGATGCGACATCAGAAGTGGGATTTACTCGAGCTGAAGAAAATCAAGAAATATTGCAGAATGGAGCCATGACGTCACGGTTACGTGACGAGAACTTACTTCGTACGCTGCTGGCTGCTCAAAATCAGAACATGATGTCCCTGATAGAAGCCATCAAGGGCCCGGCAGGTACCAAGCATATTTCTTTGCCTGAATTTGACCCGGACATGCCGGATGTAGACGCACGTGCCTGGTGTACTACTGCAGACCTGTGCCTATCGGAAGTACCGCTTCAAGGAAGTGCCCTGATCATCACCTTAAGCAAAGCTCTGAAAGGAAGTGCTTCACGTTGGTTGGCCCAAGTATCGTTTGCGGGTATGACATGGGGTGACTTCAAAAGCTTGTTTTTGTCCCGTTACGATTGCGTGGACACACCTGCTGCTACTCTTGTCAAAATGATGAGTAGCAAGCCCAAGGAAGGTGAATGCTATGCTGCATACGCCGCCCGGTTGTTGTCTACCCTCACATCACGCTGGCAAAACATGAGCGCTGAGCAGATGGCCATATCTACGGTGCTTGCTCATATGGCGCAATTTGATGGGCGTATACAGAGGTTGGCGTTTACTATCGAAGTAAGCAACAGGAACAAGCTGCAGTGTGAACTTCAAGCGTTTTCGTTTTTGAAAAGGAAAGCTTCGATGGGTAACTCGACCGAGTCCGCTTCAAATTTCAAGCGATCGAAGTTTCAGTCGGCGACGGTGAAATGTCACAACTGCGGTAAAATAGGCCACCGAGCGTCCGATTGCCGTTCCAGAAGTGAGGTCAAAGGCAAGGCAACCAATGCTGCCACTTCAGCGTCAAGCTCTGCGGGACCGAAGCAGCGTCCGGACATCTGTTTCAAATGCGGCAACGCCGGACACTTTGCTATGAAATGTCCACGTAGCAACCGTGGAGGCGCCGGCGCGGCAGGAAGCCCAAGCAGTTCCGGAGCAGCGCCTGCAGCAGCGACGAGCAACGAGAGGCGTGTTGAAGTTTGCTATGTTAGCAATCCCAGCGGTACGCTGATGAACACTGGTGAGTCATATCCATTTTATTATGATTCTGGTGCCAAATGCTCTCTCATCAAAGATTCTGTTGCGTCAAAGCTTAGTGGCAAGCGTGTAAATAACATTATCAACTTGACAGGTATCGGTCATGGTAGTGTGCAAAGTACCCTACAAATTTTATCTGAGGTTATGATTAACGATTTACGATTAGAGATATTATTTCATGTTGTTCCCAATAGTTGCCTTAAAAATTATATTTTAATTGGTCGTGAGATTTTAGATCAAGGATTTAACGTTAGTATGACGTCTGATAGTATTGTTTTTGTCGTGATAAGGTTGTTAGGTTATGCGATGTTTCAAATAAGCTCGGAAACGATTCCAATTGTCATATTGTTTTCGACAAAGTTGATGCAGACATTCCACTAGAATTTCGTTCTCAATTAATTGATCTTTTGTCAAAATATTCTTCTTCGTTTTCTAGTGGTGTTTCTATATCCCGGGTAACAACAGGTCAGTTGCAAATTAGGCTTGTAGATCCTAGTCGTACAGTTAATCGTCGTCCTTATAGGCTTAGTGCTAGTTGTTCAGGACTGCAATAGGCCAGCCAACGGTAACTGGGGTGTCCTAAACTTTTCCACGATACGTGGAGCTTACACGTTGCTTTTCAAACAAGAAGGTTACACTATAGCCCTTTGGGCTTCCCCTTGGTGGTTAATAATTGATACCACTAACCTGAGCTGTAGACGGCAATCAGGATCCGCTTGATCACGTCTAAATGTGGTATGTATGTAATATGAGATGAGTAATTGGAAAGTGTGATGTAAGTCAAGTGTTGTAGAACGTTCGCAAGGCGCCAGTCTCCAGATGGCGCGGTCACAACCGCAATCACAGCAACACTCGCACAGGATTGAAGCTATTTTATCACTACTTTTTTCAACAAACGCGCGTGCCTTGGTATGGCGTCAATATGGCGATATGTTCCAAAAATATCCCGGGGTTTTCACTCAAATGGGAATTACAATTCAATTAATCCTTAATCGCGACCCAATTATCGGTTACACAGGGCGATTTCACAAGATATCTAATTTCAATTATAATTATCTCAACAGGTCCCAAAAAGCGGACGACATTTTTCAAGCGCAAAGTCTATCTGTCAAGTCAAGGTAATGTCAAGATCAAATTCTTTATGTCAAAAGGGTGCGTTCTGTTTCACGTCGGACCGAACATCTACCCCCCCCGGACGGGCCTACCCGTCCGCTAATCAATTGGAAGTCTTGACAAGGTTGCAAATTCAACACAGCTTCAATGCGGCCAAATTCCGTAGCTAGTTCATTAAAGGTGAGAACGGTGTCTCCCAACAATCTCCGCCAGCGTCCCTTTGCCGCTTTCACCGCGGCCCCAAAAATACCCCCCCAATGGGGGGCAGGCTGGCGGGTCAAACAACCAAGTGACCCCTCGGCGGGCCAAACTATTACCAATATCAACCTGGCTCTCATTAAGGAAGGCGTATACCTCCTTCAAATAGTTACTTGTACCCTTGTAATTCGTACCGCAATCAGACCTAATCAACGAAGGTAACCCACGGCGAGACACAAATCTTTCCAAAGTCGCCTCAAAGGCCTCTGTCGAGAGGGAGGTTACCAGCTCCAAATGTACTGCCTTGGTTGACAGGCAGACAAACACACAAATAAGCCTTAACAATCTTACTATTACGAAGGGTGGACGTCTTCAACAAAGGGGGACCAACAAAATCCGTTACGACGCCAGCAAAGGCCTCGCCTCATTGACGCGATCAGCCGACAAAATCCAATATTCTCGCTGCAGAATGGCCAACAGCGCATTGCAACCGGCATGCCAGTTCTTAGTGTGACGATCAGTCACCAACAATTGAACCAAGTTCAGTTATAACAAGGGCAGGAGCACCAATTTTAGGGTAAGGACAACTCACAAGGGTGACCTCAAACCAGGTCCTTCCCTCAACAGTGGTGTCAGCCGGTTCGCCAATTCCCCAAATCTTGCCTGAAAGGTCGTTCACCTTCAGGCCAACCTGTCCCGCTAACCAAGAAGACAAAAGGCAACCCCGGACTCCCGTCTCCAAAATGGCACAGACCACAATCGAGTCACCCAAGGGTCCCCAGACCGTGACCGAGGCCGTTGGCAACAAACCGTCTTGATCGGGGGGTTCCTTTAGCGGGGCAGGCGTCAATCTCTTAGTGATGCCTGGGCGGCGACCGATCGCCGCTTCCAGGCTGCCTTCGTTCACGACGAGGCCAACAATCAAACCATTCGTCCGCGCGGTGTCCCAAGCCGCTCGCCATCACTGGAGGGGCATATCCCACCGAATGCCCGAATGGCGGAGGGCGCGACTCCAGCCGGGGACGATCCGCCAACGGAGGGGAAAGTCAGCGGCGCCGACCCGGCCACTGCTGCCTAGCAGCCAATGCGCGTTCTCCCTGACGAGGGAAGACCAAATGGCGCTCGTGGGGCTCCCGTTCAACTTGCGCGGGGGGTGGAGTGCGGCGTACAGAATCGCGGGTCTCAGCCCGGTGCTCGTCTCCGGGGTACCCCCCCCTGCGCGAACCCTCCTCAAAAGATGGTCTGCTGGAGCGGTTCGCGTTGGCGCACAAAATCTCCAAGTGGGACCCCTTACACGAAAAGCACAAACGGCGTGCGTTGACAATACGGCGGCGGGCACTTACGTGCAAATTCAAAAAATCCGGGCAACGCGCCATGACATGCCCGGTTGCCTTACAAAAGTCACAATGATGAGGACTCCGGGCACCATCAAAACGGGGGGCGGGGCGAACATCAACAGGCCCCCTAACCCGAGGACTCCGGGCGCCAGCCAAACGGGGGGCGGGGCGATCATCAACAGGCCCCCTGGCCCGAGGACTCCGGGCGCCAGCCAAACGGGGGGCGGGGCGATCATCAACAGGCCCCCTAGCCCGAGGACTCCGGGCGCCAGCAAAACGGGGGGCGGGGCGATCATCAACAGGCCTCCTGGCCCGAAGACTCCGGGCGCCAGCCAAACGGGGGGCGGGGCGATCATCAACAGGCCCCCTAGCCCGAGGACTCCGGGCGCCAGCCAAACGGGGGGCGGGGCGATCATCAACAGGCCCCCTGGCCCGAGGACTCCGGGCGCCAGCCAAACGGGGGGCGGGGCGATCATCAACAGGCCCCCGGGCCCTAGTCCGTCCCTGGTCTCTGGGCTGAGAAGGTAGTGGGGGCGACCCCGTAGCGCCACGAGTGTTATCCGCAAACCGACACTCGTCTTCCAAAAATTTGAGGAGGTCGTCAAAGGGGGGAAGATGGGTGGCACTATCCCCACCATACTTCTGCTCAAAACGTGACCTCAACTCCGCGGGGAGCAACTGCAGCACTATGTGCACCAACAAATAGGACCAATGTTCCACCGGTAACTCCAAGCGTCTCAAAGCGTTGGTTGCTGAAACCAACGGGTTCAGCAAGTCAGTGCGCAACGTCGACGTGCTGACAATGGCCGGTAGCCCCAAAATCTGGTCGATGTGCACATCAGCCAGGCAGCGCTTGTTCTGATACCGTCGGGAGAGAAGCTCCAGAGCGGTCGGGTAGGAGGAATCCGTCACCGGCAAGTGCTGCACCAAGGCTCTGGCTTCGCCCTCCAGGACAGACAATAAATAGGCCAGCTTCTGGGCAGGTCCGAGGTCCGAGCGTGCATCGACAAGACTCTCAAAGAGATCTAGGAAGCCCAGCCAGTGGTCCAAGCGACCGTCAAAATGTGGCAGCTCCAGGGTGGGCAGCCTACTCAATAGTCCAGGGCCTGCAACAACAGGGGTCTGCGGCTTGGCCGCATCAGGCACCCGGCTCTTCAAAATTTTCCGCGCTCGAAGACATATGACATCCCCCAGGTGGATAATCTGGTCATAGTCACCCAAAATCTTATCGCGGGCTGTCTGATCCATCACCCCCAAATCCACGTCCATGATGTACTCGTTGAAGCGTATGAGCGCAGCATCAGCTGACTTGATCCTCTCAATCACTTGCCCATACCGAGCAAGGGTGAGCTCTTCCAATTCCACACGCTCAACAGTTGCAGCTGCCGATGTGAACCATCTCAACTGTGAGGTCAATCCCGCAGCAGCCTCCCTGACTGCCCTTAATGAGGCCATTGCAACAATCAAATATTAATACAAAACACCAATCAACAACCAACAATCAAATATTAAACAAACAGCAATGACTTGTTAGTCGACCAAATAATTTCACCCAAATAACAACTTAAATTCAATTATTTCAAGTCCAAATCCGACCCTGTACTTATTCCAAGTATGAATCTAGCTTGCTAAGGATGGCTAGTTACAAAATAAATAACAATTGAATGTATAATACAATGCTGGATCAACCTCAAATAAATATCAAGAAGCACAACAATTGACTGTATAATATTGAGCCGGAGAATCTCTAACAACAATCCAATAATTACTATAAATGCAATAACCAATACACACAATTCAAGTCCTATTATGTTAGACTATGTGTAATTATTATTTAGATAACCTTTCAAATTCAGATCAATGACATTCAATTATTAATTGCAACAATTATACCAAATTATGTACCAAATTATGTACCAAATACAACCTAATAATTCCTAATTTCACAAATAAATCCTATTTGTCAATTCAATTCTAAGGGGCTAGCACTACAAATTACAGTACAAACTACAAGTACTATTTGAGCCCGGATGATATGGTAATATATTCAAAACTTATTAAGTTATAAGTTGTGTTAAGTAATCAAACCAAAGTTACTTTCAAAACTTCCAATTAAACCAGTGGATCTTACATTATAAGAGCCACGCCTATACCAGAATGAATCAGTGGATCTTATAAGAGCCACGCCTGCTACCAATTTGTTCAGGACTGCAATAGGCCAGCCAACGGTAACTGGGGTGTCCTAAACTTTTCCACGATACGTGGAGCTTACACGTTGCTTTTCAAACAAGAAGGTTACACTATAGCCCTTTGGGCTTCCCCTTGGTGGTTAATAATTGATACCACTAACCTGAGCTGTAGACGGCAATCAGGATCCGCTTGATCACGTCTAAATGTGGTATGTATGTAATATGAGATGAGTAATTGGAAAGTGTGATGTAAGTCAAGTGTTGTAGAACGTTCGCAAGGCGCCAGTCTCCAGATGGCGCGGTCACAACGGCAATCACAGCAACACTCGCACAGGATTGAAGCTATTTTATCACTACTTTTTTCAACAAACGCGCGTGCCTTGGTATGGCGTCAATATGGCGATATGTTCCAAAAATATCCCGGGGTTTTCACTCAAATGGGAATTACAATTCAATTAATCCTTAATCGCGACCCAATTATCGGTTACACAGGGCGATTTCACAAGATATCTAATTTCAATTATAATTATCTCAACAGGTCCCAAAAAGCGGACGACATTTTTCAAGCGCAAAGTCTATCTGTCAAGTCAAGGTAATGTCAAGATCAAATTCTTTATGTCAAAAGGGTGCGTTCTGTTTCACGTCGGACCGAACACTAGTGAACGCGAAGTTGTTACTGCTAAGGTTCGTGAATTAGAGGAAGCAGGTATTATTAGACCAAGTTGTTCACCTTTTTCTAGTCCAGTGTTACTTGTTAAGAAAAAGGATGGTTCAGATCGCATGTGTGTCGACTACAGGGAGCTGAATGACAACACTATGTCGGATAGGTTTCCACTGCCGTTGATAGAGGATCTTGTATCTAGGTTAGGTGGTGCTAAATGGTTCACGTGTCTTGATATGTTGTCAGGCTACCATCAAATCCCAGTGCACCCTGAGTCAATAGAGCGCACTGCATTCGTTACACCCGATGGACAGTGGGAATATTTGACCATGCCCTTTGGTTTAAAAAATGCGAGCTCAGTTTTTCAGCTGGCGGTAATGAAAGCTTTAGGCGACCTTGCTTATAGCTATGCTGTGACGTATGTCGACGATATTTTAATAATAGGATCAAGTGTGGAGGAGAGTTTAGTTCGTCTTCGCACTGTACTCGATAAATTGACAAAAGCTGGTTTTTCCCTGAACTTTGTTAAGTGTTCATTTCTTAAACGACGGGTTGAATATTTAGGCTTTGTTGTTGAGGATGGCCAAATCAGACCTAATCCAAATAATATTGCAGCTTTGTCCAGACTTCCCCCACCTAAAACCATCACTCAACTGAGACAGTTCATAGGTTTGGCCACTTATTTCAGACAATTTGTGCCACAGTTCTCAAAAATAATGGCTCCTCTGTTTCGTTCAACAAGTGGCAAGAATAGGTCCATTGAATGGGAACCCAGTCATGAGGCCATTCGTCAAAAAATAATTTCCTACTTAACCAGCGAACCAGTTCTAACAATATTCGACCCTGCGCACTCAATCGAGTTGCATACCGATGCCAGTGCTGAAGGATATGGTGCCATTTTTATTCAAAAGATTAATGGAATACAACACGTAGTCGCTTATTATAGTCGTCGTACGTCTCCAGCTGAATCGAAGTATCATTCATTCGAATTAGAAACGTTAGCAGTCTTCAATGCCATAAAGCATTTTCGACACTGTTTGCTAGGTCGTAAGTTTACCGTTGTGACGGACTGCAGTTCTGTTAAAGCCTCTAAAAACAAAACTGACTTATCTCCACGAGTTCATCGTTGGTGCAATGCAATGCAATCATTTGATTTTGATATTGTTTATCGTGAAGGCAGTAGGATGAGCCATGTGGACTTTCTTTCTAGAAATCCTCTCCCGACACCTAAAGTAAAGGGACTTTCACACGGGTAGAACAAAAGCGTGTCAATTTAGCTGAGCTTTCTAGTAACTGGTTGCAAGCTGAACAGGAAAAGGACGAAGAAATCAGTAAGATTCTGTCTGATCTTTGTAATGAAGTTTTTCCTGAGGAAACTCGCAAAACTTATGAAATTCCTAAAAATATTCTGTGCCGTAAGATTCAGCGTAACGGTCGCACTCGTTGTTTGCCTATTGTACCAAAATCTCTTAGGTGGTCTGTAATTAATAACATCCATGAGTCTGTCATGCATTTGGGATGGGAGAAAACTCTCGAAAAGATTTACGTGCACTATTGGTTTGAAGGTATGTCAAAATATGTGAGAAATTTCGTAGACAATTGTATCACTTGCAAAATAGCGAAGCCCCACTCTAGTAGAGTTCAAGCAGAACTTCACCCTATTCCCAAGTTCAATATTCCATGGCACACAATTCATATTGACGCTTCTGGTAAACTGTCCGGTAAAAACGACATCAAAGAGTACGTGTTTGTCATCATAGATGCTTTTACCAAATTTGTTTTGCTCCGTCATTCGCTTAATATCGATACTAACAGTAGTATTTGTGCTATTAAGTTCGGTATAGCGTTGTTTGGTGCGCCGAAGCGCATAATAGCTGATCAGGGTCGTTGTTTCGCTAGCAAAGAATTTTCCAATTTCTGTACTTCTAACAATATAGAGTTGCACTTGATAGCTACTGGAGGTAGTCGTGCGAACGGTCAGGTCGAAAGGGTAATGAGTACCCTGAAGAGTATGTTGACAGCTCTAGAGACTAGTCGTGACCGCTCTTGGCAGGACGCTTTAGGAGAGGTTCAGTTAGCTATTAACTCTACTATTAATAGGGTGACTAAATCTAGCCCTCTCGAGTTGATGATAGAAAGGGTAGCACGGCCGCTTGGTTTAGTGACCGCTGATGATGATTTGAATGACGTTAATTTAGATGAGATTAGAGAGCAAGCGACACTGAATATTGAGAAAAATGCAAATTATGATAAAAATCGATTTGATCAAAGTAAGGCTCAAGTTTCTAAGTTGGCTATTAATGATTATGTTTTGATAGAAAATGAGGAAAGGAATCAAACCAAATTAGATCCAAAATTCAAAGGTCCATTTTAGATTATTGATGTGTTAGACGGGGATAGATACCTACTAAAGGCGCTTGACTCTAAGCGAACATACAAATACCCCCATGACCGTGTGAGGAAGATCCCCGACGACCAAGTTCCCCGCGAATTCTAATTCACATCTATGTCACAGTTGATGACAGTGGTAGCGAAACCACATCTGATTAAGAATGGCTTGTATACTCATACTTGAAACTTTAGACCGCACCTCATGAGTAACATGTGGCGATGGGTCTACAAGGAATCGTTGGTGCGATTTCTGTCTGTGTTGGTGCACAGAGTGCTTCATGTGTTGTAGCACATGTTGCGTAAGATTTTTGAGAGTCGTTGGTGCGATTCTTGTCCGTGTTGGTGCACGGAGCCCCTCATGTGTTGTAGCATATGTGGCGGCAGATTTGTAACGAATCGTTGGTGTGATTCGGGTCTGTGTTGGTGCACAGATGATAGTGAAAGTTTCATGAGTTGAGTATACATTGCTTATGAATTATGGTAAATAGTAACAGAACTGTTAGAATTACATTGTTTATTCTTTTTAACTTGTTGGTCGGATTTTTTCCAATTAATGATATTGTGCAGAAAGCACTGTGTATGTAAGCTTAATTACAAGGCATTTTGTGTCATGAAAGTTGATTACTGTACCTAGATTTAGGAGAAATAAAGTACCAATGAGAAACCGCTACCTTTGTTTCTACTGGCAGGATAGCCGAGCTAGTTTACTTTCTGAGTATATTTTGTCCACAGAAACTACACCCGAGGACGGGTGCTAGTCAGGGATGGCCGTGTCGTTGATTGATGGCGCTAAGGTGCGACGGGCAGCGCCATCTAACAATTAGTTTGGTGAACTAATAAATCGTTACCGGAAACGCAAGCGGAGCCCTTCCGCTTGGACACGATCGTCGGTAGAAGGGATGTAGCGAGGACTGGCGGGAGGACGGAGTGATATAGTCTACCTCGCACAGTCTTGGGAGAAGCTCAGTACCAACGCACGTGTTTGTTTCAATGTTGTGAAAAACCGTTCGTAAAATAAAGTTATTTTGATTTAAATTATCTTTCGTTCAAGTACCCAAGTCTCAGTGCCCACATTTACCTAGAACTATCTCGGATCGCGATGAAGACCCGATGTTTCGCACCTCGGCCACCCATGATGCGACATATATATGTAAGTTTATCAGTTGTACTCATACCACAAGCTCTGCTTATTTTGGGACTAGATGGCGTTGTGTGAAAGTTGTGGAATATTATATTATTATTATATTATAAAACTATTGACCACACTGACATTACAAACTATAGGCCAATTTCCCTAGCTACAGTAATAGCGAAAGTGCTTGACAGTCTGCTTAACAGACAATTAGCCAATCATATCCAGCTGCATGATATAATCAGTTTGGTTTTCGTGCAGCTTTGTCTATGGAGAGTGCTATTTTGGGACTGAAGTGGGCTGTCAAGTACTATACTGATAGGAAGACACCTACTTATGCTTGCTTCCTTGACCTATCCAAGGCGTTTGACCTGGTCTCTTACAGTATTCTTTGGAATAAGCTTAGGAAAGTTGGAGTCCCTTCAGGGTTGGTTAGCACTCTTAGGTACTGGTGTGGAGACCAGGTCAATCAGGTTCGATGGGCTGGAGAATTGTCGGAGCCGTATAGGTTGGAGTGTGGGGTGAGGCAGGGTGGGTTGGCCTCACCTTTGCTCTTCAATCTATACGTCAATGAGCTAATCGAGGCGCTCAGCAGAGAGCGAGTGGGCTGCTATATTGACGGGGTGTGCTTTAATAATATTAGTTAGGCTGAAGACATACGCTGCTGAGCGCCTCGGTCTGCGGTCTCCGGAAGTTGGTTGCCATCTGTGAAGCTTATGCTAAGCGTCATTTATTGGTATACAACATAGGAAAAAGTGAGGTTATGGTGTTTGAGGCCGGTGGTCGGAGCCCTGAAACTGAACCACCAGTCATGTTGTATGGAGTAGCTCTCAGGAGAGTGTTACAGTTTAAACACCTGGGACATCTCTTGACCGCTGAACTCAAAGACAATGACGACATTGAGAGGGAGCGAAGGGCATTGTCGGTTAGAGTTAATATGATAGCTCGCAGGTTTGTACGTTGTTCACTTGGTGTTAAATAGTAGTAAATAACCATATTCCGTGCATTCTGCTGTTCTTTTTATACGTGCAGCCTGTGGGCTGCATATACTCGTAAATCGTACAGTACCCTTCGCGTTCAGTATAATAATGCGTTCCGGGTGTTGATGGGGCTGCCCCGCTTCTGTAGCGCATCAGGGATGTTTGCTGAAGCTCGCGTTGACTGTTTCTATGCGACGATGCGAAAACGACGCGCTTCCCTGGTGCGCAGGGTGCGGGCCAGCCCCAATATAATCCTTCGTTGTGTGGCGAGCAGGTGAGACTGTGTATTCGTGAATCGCTGCGAGCTTCGATTCATGAACCGACCTTGTAATTTAAGTTAAGTAATAACATAGAATTAAGGAATTTTGTTACTAACCAATTGAGTTTTGTTACTTGGAAATAAATGAAATTGAATTGAATTTACCCGACTGCAAAAGAAGGAGGTTATGTTTTATCGCGATAAAGTCTACGGGAGTGAAGCCCCACGCGACTCTCTTAGATGTAAAATCCGAATCGACATGCATACGTCCTATCATGACGTACGCCTGTCCGGTGTTTGCTCATGCCAGTCCCAATCAGATCCATAGGATGCAAGTCATTCAGAACCGTTTTCTCCGAAAGGCCACGGGCGCGCCCTGGTTCTTGAGGAATGAGGATCTCCACGTAGACCTCAAACTCCCGACCATAAAGCAAGTGTAGAAACGCATGTCAGTGCGTTACTTCACCTCTGCTGATACCCACACTAACCCCCTGATCGTATCGGCCGCCCGATACAGACCCTCCAAGATTTCTCGGGTTCATCGCCCGCGTAACGTCCTAGACGAGCCCGACGACCCCACCACCATCCGACAAGAGAGCAGTAGGGAAACCAGCACTCTTAGAAAATACACATACAAAACGCGTTCCGTATTCCGGCCTCGCCGACGAGGCCCATCGCGACGTCCGCGTACTTGTAATGGAAATCTTCCCCGACCTTTGCCAGACGAGCCAGCCCACGATGCTGAGCCTGTAGCAATAAATACTCCCCTAAATACGACCCAGCCTGTCCCTTTGCTGCCCTCCCAAAATGACCCCGCTATGCCGAGGCCCGTACTCCACAGGGAGTGCCCTTAGCGTGCGGTCATTAGCTCGTAAGTATATTTTAGTTTGTAAGCCCTGGCTGGGGGCCTTTAAGTTATTAGAGGTCACCACAGGACAGACCGGTTAAGTAGACGCACAGCCTTACTGAGCTGATCTACGAGTGGACCTACCTAAAAAAAAAACTATAAAAAAAAAAAAGCCCCACGCGACAGCTGGTGTACTAATAACTGTATAACTTTTACTTCCAGTCAGCAGTGTACTAATAATTCCACAATAACCAGGAAAGCTTGTAACGATACCTTCTTCTTCACCAATAAAAGAGGGTAAATGTACCATTAAATTTAATATATTATTTATATACAGTATTTTATAAAAACCTGCCTACCTATCTACCTATCCTAGAAACCGGCCTACCTACCTATCTGACACACTCTCAGGAGAGAAGAGGAGGAGGTTTAGAAAATAGTACTTGCGGGACGGCTTGGCAGGCCACTCGGTCTGGCAGTAGGCTCCCAACAAGGCGTCTGGGCAGCAGGCTCTCAGCAAGGCGTCAGGGCAGCAGGCTCCCAGCAAGGCGTCAGGGCAGCAGGATCTCAGCAAGGCGTCAGGGCAGCAGGCTCTCAGCAAGGCGTCAGGGCAGCAGGCTCTCAGCAAGGAGTCAAGGCAGCAGGCTCTCAGCAAGGTGTCAGGGCAGCAGGCTCTCAGCAAGGAGTCAAGGCAGCAGGCTCCCAGCAAGGAGTCAGGGTAGCGGGCTCTCAGCAAGGAGTCAAGGCAGCAGGCTCTCAGCAAGGAGTCAAGGCAGCAGGCTCCCAGCAAGGAGTCAGGGTAGCGGGTACTGCACTTCCTCTTCCACCACTCTTTATCAAAACTCGTCGAGAATTAAACTCTTCAAAAACTGGTCCCAGACTGAACTGCCGGAGATGGCCCCCAGCGCCTTTTATACCCAGCTCAGCGTTCAAAATCCATTCCATTCTCATTCTGTACCAGAATTCAAATTGTAGAGTCCAAAATAGTCCATCTTGCCAGTTATTTGATCAGCCAGTTATATTCGAGCATAATTTATTAAACCTCTTCGATAAAATCTGAGAGTGTGTTTTAGAAATGTATAATTATAATTTAAAATGCCGTTAATCAGTAGACAACCACAATATAATATACAATATTAAGCTAGCCCTATCGATAAAAGTGAATAACAATTATATAATAAAAGTATGAACAACCTTTTTAGTCTATTAGCCGTTCAGTGGCTACAAAGAAGATGAAATTACAGTTTGTCAGCCTTGACGTAAAAAATGTCATGACAAGAAAATATTTGTTTTGATGGATGAATTATGGATTATGATTACAAAGAAAACGTAAGTTATTTGGTATTTGTAATAACAAATACTATATTTCCCCATCGACCCCGAGAAAATTTTTGGTCTAGAACAAAAATTTTGTAAGGTTAAAGTTTATCCACATTCATATAACTTACATGCCTCATTCAATCACACCAACATCTCACGAAGTTAGGTCAGGTAGGATTCACATTCAATGATCACTACTCGACCTGATTAGTACATGACAGTAGGCTTGTTTTCGGAGTCTGTCAGTCCGCTCGCGTCGAAAACCCATCAAATAAAAAACAAGATTTAGCAAAGGCTTATTTTTACGAAGTTGCTAGCCGCTTCGATCAACTTTAGAGTCGATAACATAAAAAACAAGGTTTAGCAAAGGCTTATTTTTACGAAGTTGCTATCCGCTTCGATCAACTTTAGAGTCGATAAATAGTAAGAAACTAACTTGGAGAGTTAGAAAGGGAGAAGGTTTGGTAATATGTACCTAAACGCACTTCTAAGTAATATCTGATTAGTTCAGATATAAGAGAAGCCTCTTAAAGTTTAAGAACAAAGTTAAAGAAAGAAATAAACTATTGAGTTTCAATAAACCGAAAAGAACTCTATAGTTAAAAGAAGAGAAGAAGATAGAGATGAGTCATGAATATAGTACGAAAGGTGAATATATTTAGTGAATAATTCTATCCATGACTGAAAATTAATATTATAGATAGCAAAAGAAGGTAAAGAGGGAATGAACTAGTGGTAAAAGAGGTGATAAACTAGTGTTCGTGTGAAGAGGGAGTCTAGTATAGTGTTAGTGTAAAGAGTGAGTCTCCTATCCTAGAACTTAATATTAAAAAAGAGTCTAAGCCAAAAAGTGAGTCCAAAGAAAAAAGTTACTAGTAATAGTTTCTTTTAGAATTTTGAAGAAAAAAAATTAAACCGACTAGCTATGATTTTACGTTGGGCGCCAAACTGTAACGATACCTTCTTCTTCACCAATAAAAGAGGGTAAATGTACCATTAAATTTAATATATTATTTATATACAGTATTTTATAAAAACCTGCCTACCTATCTACCTATCCTAGAAACCGGCCTACCTACCTATCTGACACACTCTCAGGAGAGAAGAGGAGGAGGTTTAGAAAATAGTGCCCAGACGCCTTGTTGGGAGCCTACTGCCAGACCGAGTGGCCTGCCAAGCCGTCCCGCAAGTACTATTTTCTAAACCTCCTCCTCTTCTCTCCTGAGAGTGTGTCAGATAGGTAGGTAGGCCGGTTTCTAGGATAGGTAGATAGGTAGGCAGGTTTTTATAAAATACTGTATATAAATAATATATTAAATTTAATGGTACATTTACCCTCTTTTATTGGTGAAGAAGAAGGTATCGTTACAGTTTGTCAGCCTTGACGTAAAAAATGTCATGACAAGAAAATATTTGTTTTGATGGATGAATTATGGATTATGATTACAAAGAAAACGTAAGTTATTTGGTATTTGTAATAACAAATACTATAAGCTCCAAGGAGTCCTAAGTAGTTAATCTACAAAATGACTCTGTAACAGTCAGACACGTGAAGTAGGTATTATAAGCTTCCCAATAAAGGTATGAAAGAAGTCTCATTTGCAACGAGTGTCTCTCCTAGTCGCGTCTAAAGGTCCCATTTCTTCCCACGACGAGTTTGCAAAAAGACAGAATCGGGTTGGCTCACACTGAGAGAATTCGTCCGTATTTTAGATGCACGAGGAAATTTACATGTGGCTTTGCATTAGTTAGTTGCGGAAACAAAGGATGCTGAATTCGTTGACTAATGTTTATTTTGGGCACATGCGATGACAAACTGACGGGATTTTGGCGTTTATACATAACAGCTGGGGACATGACATATGACAGTATGTATGAGTATGAACATGTATTTATTTATGCTGCAGAAATGTTTTATCGATGTCAGCAGACATAGTTTAATAAATATTGATCTTATTAAAATACAGGTTGTTTTTTGCATTGAGTTGATTCGTTTAAGTATTGGCACAACAAAAGCGATATTGTACGATGCTAAATTTAAAGTTAAAAATTCCTCCGATAAACAAAAACTCTGGAAAACAGCAATTTAAAGGAAATTTGATAAGTTTTTTTTTGCATTCAAAGGAATGTAGACAATCGTACTGAGAACTTAACTCAAAGCTTAATTTCCTTTTTATCAATGTTCGATGTAAGTTTTGTTCAATATTAGTTTCTGTTCCTTCCTAGTTTCGTTCTCGGTTAATTATATATAAGCCGAGTCGCAAGCGAGGAATATATCACGAAACTATTACAATTAAGGAGAAAATTGCCACAAATGTTGCATTTTTTGCGCCTGCTACATTCCAGCACGCAGTCAATGTCCAGGTAAATGGAATTAAACAATTAACACATTCCGACTCATTCGCGCCAGTTATGTAGCAAACTTTATACAAATAAATGTACGGGTTGAACAGTTTTGTTTAATATTACTCTCAACAAACTTAGATGTTTTGTGGAATATATAAATATATATATATATATATACTAACTGGCTGTTGCCCATGATTACGCGCATATTTGGTGGTTTTCTCGGGACATAAATTAGCATATTTATGTATGTTATTACAGGTTGTTAACTATATGCGTCCCAATGTTATTTTTGTATTAAACTGAAAAATATAAAAACTGCCAGTAGAATTATTATGTTTTATTAAAAAAATAAAATTCACGGCAATAAATAGATGATTAAATTGAAATAGTTTTCTTGAGTGGTATATTATTAAATTACCCCGTATTTGCACTAAAAAAGATCTCCACCTTATTTAAATAAATGTTTACCTAAGTAACTATATATATTAAAATACATTGGAGACCCTTCAGACCTTTTCTACAATAGCACGATTCACATATTACAAAGTTGCGTATCCGCTAAACCTGATTTCCCTAAGATACTTTTTACTTAGACTCTTCCGATCTTGATCACAAGTTCGACACCTTAGCCTATTTAAGTTTAAATTAAGATCAATTTTCTTGATGTCATCATGCCATCTGATTTTGAAGAGTCATCTCTTACTGCCAAGAAGCATTGCATGAACCTTGCGATTCGAAACAAAAAGTAAAAAAATTATTCGCTATGTGAAATTCTGGAAGAGGAGGAAAGATATTGTGGCCCAGTGGTTACAGGCATGACTCACTCGTCAAAGATTCTGGGTTGAAATCTAGGCAGTCATATTGCTTTATTTTCATATTGGCACTAATAAAATACCACTCAACAGTGCAGTTGTAATTAAGTTTGCAAGATATAATCGGCTCCAACGCCATAATAACACATTAAGGAAATGAGCTTCGAGCGATATTAATAACAGTAGATTAGATTTAAAGATTACCGTAGTACTAAACCTGTCACACCTTAAAATAGCTTGCTGTATCGCGGGGAAGATGGAAAATATGGCGTTTAAGAGACGTATCAGTATTGTTATAACCACTGGATATAGGTTTAGGTTATTTGGTAATTATATCTTTACTGGAATTGGGATAATCTAAATTGCTAACTTGAATTACCCTAGTTCGATTAGGAAAGTTCCTACTACCTGCACTCTACGACAAAGAACCAATAAAAAAGTTCCAAACAGGATAACCTTTTAGTAAACTGATAGTGAGAGGCAAAATATTTCTTATAATTTATTTGTTTCTCATGTATAAACTGCACGGTTCAAAAATAAAATCAAACGTGTGGTAACATCACACAAAAACATGAGCATAGCGACTGTCCAACCCGACTTTCCATACACCCCGTATGGAGAGTCGAGTTGGACTGACGCGACATTCGAAAAAGACATTTCTCATAAATCCCGACAGACACCTTAAAAAACCTATCGCTGGACATCCGTGTACATGCTGACAAGTAAATGGAAGGAAAATAAACAAGTTGCAGCAAGTCATGTCGCGCTAGTCAGGCTCGGTTAGCTCTGCGTGATGTACGTTTGCTTTTATACACTTTCGAACTAAATGCTCAGTCAGACAGGGTCGCACTTGATTTGTAGTGGTCTTTAAGAACTGCTATTTGAGTATTGGGTTAGATCATGTTTAAGTGTTCAGATTTTTTTCTTCAACTCTTTTTTGTTAGTAACCAACAGGAATTAATGTCAAAATCTTTCTTAAATAACATTAAAATTATTCAAGAATAATGGTGGATAGATGATTCCCTATCCGTTGACTTCAGAAAATTATAAGCTGTAATATTTGTTAACCTTTTTCGGAAAACAACGGAAATGTGTTTGTTGTCCAAAGACATTTCCGTTGTTTGTTTATTATATAAAATGTTACTATTTAAAATATTTCAATGTCTTGAGACCAATCCGTCTATCTTTTTTTTAGGGTTCCGTAGCCGAATGGCAAAAAACGGAACCCTTATAGTTTCGACATGTCTGTCTGTCTGTCCGTCCGTCTGTATGTCACAGCCATTTTATTCCGAAACTATTAAGACTATACATGTAAAACTTGGTAGGTAGATGTATTCTGTAAACCGCTTTCCGATTTTATGAACAAAATTAAGAAATATTTAAAATAAAGGGGGACTTCCCATACATGGAACTAAAACTGAAAATATTTTTTTTCATGAAACCTATACGTGTGTGGTATCTATAGACAGGTATTTAAAAATCACATAGGTGTTTCTTAAACCACTTTCTCATAAAGTCAATCGTTTAAAAGATATAAGCTTCCAAAGTGGTAAAATGTGTGTGTCCCCCTCTAACTTCTATAATAATGGATTGAAAAATCTAAAAAATATAGATGTCTGTAGATCTTAATGTAACCTTTCAACCAAAATTGGTTTGAACGAAATCGGGTCAGCAATTTTTGAGATACAGCATATTTTCTAAAACCGCAAACATAACTTTGTAATTCATACAAACACTATGAAAAACAAAGTTATTGGGCGTAGTTGTAAAAAATGTTAATAAGCTAGTTTTAAGAAATTTGTAAGGTTTTTTTTACTAGTATAGTTACTACGGAACCCTTCATGGGCGAGTCTGACTCGCACTTGGCCAATTTTTTTTATTAATTTTGAAAACAAATGTCTCGATAATTCTTCGTCTACTTTAAAAGCATCTCAGATTCGTTTCGTCGTCGTTGTTCTTTTTATAACATTATACATTTTATTTTATTGTTATCTTACTTATTAAACCCCATGATCTCACAGGAACAAAGAATCAGACTGTTAAAGCTAAATGCAGGTTTCAATTATTAAAATAATTGTAATTAATTCTTTCAGATCTGTATGTAGTGATAAGACCTTAACTTCGGCTCAACCATTGAGTCTAAAGCTTAGACTGCAGCCAAAAAACTGGGCATCCTACAGAAAGTGAGGCGATACTTAACCCCTGGACAGCTTTTGAATTTATATAAAGCACAGGTCCGTTCCTGTGTGGAGTATTGCAGTCACTTGTGGGATGGCTCAGCCAAATATCAGCTAGCTGCACTTGACTCGATCGAACGCAGAGCTAAAAGGCTCATAGGTGACGAGGTTCTGGCAGGCAAGCTTCACAGCCTGGCTCGCCGGCGAAACGTTGCTTGCCTGTCTATCTTCTACAGATTGTACTTCGGAGAGTGTGCGCAGGAGCTCCACGACCTAATTCCTTCATCCCCCTTTTACTACCGGTCTACCAGACGTACCGAAGAATACCATCCACACTTGGTTGATATACCATCTTGTCGTACTAAGCGCTTTTCTTCAACATTCATTGTGCACACAGCCAAGGTGTGGAACTCTCTGCCGGCTTCTGTGTTCCCTGCCACGTATGACCCGTCAGCCTTTAAAGCAAGAGTGAATAGGGAGACAAGGGCTACAATTAACAAAAAATATATTTTTAGTTGTAGCTAAGAAATAATTCAACATTTAGACTTGATTTTTGAGACACGTGATGCTTAAATCATTCATGTATTACGTAATGATCTCAAAACAAACTTAATAGTAACGATGCCGTAGATAGAACGCTTTTTCCCAAAAATGGTGGTTGTTAATTGTTACCTCAGGTTTGGGGCTAGAATTAACAGGTATGGGGCAAGTATTAACAGAAGGGGTAAAAATTAACATAGGTTATGCTGACTAATATAAAGAAAAAAATATATATTTAGGACATATTTTATTTATTAATTAAAAGTGTAATTAATACAGCCTTGCATGGAACTCGTATTCTTATAAACTCACAACAACAAAATCACAAAATATCTTAACATAAACGAAATCTCAAAATATGTTTAAATATTTCAACGTAACAAAGTAAAATCTCTCTAAAATAACTATTGATCAGTCTTAAACAGGACATATTTTTTATATTTAAACTTAATTAGACATATTACTTAAACAACATCATACGATGAGGTAGAAAATGACTAATTTTTTATCTTTAAATCTAGGTAATGAGTAATAAACATCTTCAACCATAATTATTGTCGTCTTTATACTTAAACAACGTATATAAAATGTAGTTTAATACAAAATCAACAAAATTATCAAGGATTAGGAACTATTTTATATTATATTATAAAAATCACAATTCAAACAACAGAATGCTGTGATATCACCTTTGATAGCTTGCGCCCAGTCCTTGCAAGAGATACATTCGATCCATTCACCACCTGATGTATCTTCATCATAGGAGGCACCGCAAATGTTACAAAAATAGTCATCAACATCGTTAGAGCTATTGCTTTCATTTGATATCCTTTTCTTCACTTTTCCTACTTTTTCGTCTTAATTTACATTTCCTTTAGCCTTTCCTTTACTTTTTCCCTTATCTTTTTTGTTTTCTTTATTTTGGTGTTTTGATGTGATTTTCCTCCTTTTCATTTCTCTAATATTATGTTCTTCTTCTAGACATCCTGTAATTTATTTTCTTCTCAATAACCTCTAGCGCAGCCAGCTCGTAGACCTCTATTGATGTGGTGCCACGCGTAGTTGTCCGTTTATAAGTTCTCATGCTGTCATAAAGAAGAAACATATAAAATAATCATTCACAAACATTCAGCTACTCTTTTAATACTAGCCCCCACATCTGGGGTAGGTATTAACAAGTTAATTCTAGCCCCTCCCATATGTTAATTATAGCCCCAAAGATACACGTTAAGTATTAAATAACATAATAAAATATTGGTCAATAGTAATGGCAAATGAGAAACTTAGAATTGTTAAGTATAAAATATACTTTTAAGGAAAAAAAAAACATAATCATAACATTTTATAATTTTTGTTCAAATCAAAAAATCGTGAACTATAAAAAGATCGTTACCTGCTTAAAAATTTCGACCAGCACACAACTCACTCACATGACATGCGGAGCGCAACTAACCGACGGCTGCGGCATGCGGCGCGATCGAGTTGTCAAATTGAGACACGCACTGGAGGTGTAGTGTGTATAGTTACAGAGAAATTTGCTTGTTAATACTTACCTCTGTTAATTGTAGCCCCGGTTTCCACTAGGCATTTTCTGGGCTCGCTCGTTCGATCGTAGTCCTCATCTTACACTTACCATCAGGTGTGATCGAGGTCAAGAGCGGGCTCATTCGTAATAAAAAAAAAGCATTTTTTATGTTAAGCCGCAAAAACCTCCTTCTTTTCACAAGATACGGTTGTGTCATACTTGCAGGAAATTGTACGGTGCATAGCAAGCTCTTAATCCTGTAGTTATCGAGCATGTCAAGATGTGTGTATGTGACTGGGAAGGAAATGCTCCTGTGCTTTGGAATTGAACTTGTAATGGAATATATATGTATGCTTTTTGTTTGCGTAACCGTGAAGTTACTTGCCGGTTCTTCTACAAGGGGAACAACCAAACCATGCAATGACTTTGGACGTTTTATGGTGAACGCAGACCTAGCCGCACCGCACGCGCCGCAGTCTTTGCATTCGAATTCTTTATATGAAGTTCTATGCAACCTCGCACACCTACCCGCGCCGCAGTCGCCGCAGTCCCTGAAACGACCGAACTCCCCTAGCCGCTGCTGATGACGGCACCCGCACGCAGCGCGGATGACGTCATTCGCATCCACGGCGCGCAGTGTTGCCAGAGTTATAAAGTAGACAGAGAATCTCTGTCAATGGTTTATAATAAAATTACTTATTCTTGTATAAATAATTACTTGCTTATTCCCTATTATAGCACCTAGAGATAAAATTACACAAAAGAGCAAAATACCAATACCCAATACAGATTTTATAGAGATTTTTTAAATCTTCGGATAGATAATGCTTTCAAAAATCTGGCAACTCTTTCGGGAACGACTGCAGCGACTGCGGCGCGGATAGATGTGCGAGGCCATTAACAAAAAGCGATGACTGCGGGGACTGTAGAGACTGCGGTGCGGCTAGGTCTGCGTTCACCTTTATACGTGCCCATGCGTTAGGTATATAAAATTTTTGCATGACTTTCTTTTTTGATTATAGACATTATCGTACAATAAATATAAAATATGCGTAACTTACTATTATGATATGCCTTTTGTAAAAGGCGAATTAATTGAACGCTTTATGCTATTAAATCTGATGTAGTACTACAATTCATTTTCCATAATTCGAATTGGAAGTTACAAGAAATTATAATATTATGTATTTCAATAGATATAGTTCCTATTACTGCTATATTGTTACTTTGTTCCTTACAAGCAAAACATATTGCATATTGCTAGTAGGTACTACTGAATAAGGTTTCAAACTTACTGCAAATTGAAACTGCGTTTGCTGTAGTACAATCCTGTAACAAAAGAAAAATTGCTTAGTGTTATTTAATAAATGCAATGAAAGCTCTGATTAATAACACACTTGATATTCATAAGTATTTTATTGGTTTGCAATTATTACATATATTATATGTAAATTTTTCAACAGACAAGTCTTTTTTTTTCCTGTGGGAAAATCATTATATGACTTCTCCCACTCTGAATGGAGCGAAAGGGAGTGTCAGACTTCTACTGAATAAAAACCCACCCTGCTCCCTTAGTTACCCTTGCGTTTCGCGGTATCTCGTTAGAAAATTCCCGCGAATGAAAGATCTATTTACACTAGATATTTATTCGTATTTTTGTTAATAATGAATTCAACAAACAAAGTCTGTCTTTCTTGTCCTAAAATATATTTTTTGCTTTATTTGTTTTCTTTTATTATGCGCTTGTCATGTTATCTCTTCAACATTCTTGGTTGACTGGTACAGAATGTTTAAGGAATTAAATCCACCTGTGCTACTAAACTTTTTGTTTAAATAAATAAACTGCTACCAAAATTCTAAAGATTTCTATTCTGTTTTCATAAATCTTGTAACACTTTGGTTATTAACACGAATCATGTTGCAATATCATTGAAACGTGTTACGTCAATATACTTATGTAAATCCTTCCAATCAAAATCCTGAGTCTGTCCCTGCTGTCGTAATGGCTGATTAAGTGGTGTTTTTCCGTGATAAACATGTTCTCATTTAAAAAAATGCATTAAGTTCCACGCACATAATTGCGTATGGGTGAACAAAACTTTTCATTATCAGTTGCACAGTTACATTGATCGTCGTCAAAGAAAAATATTGTACTTTTCCACTTCAAATGCCACGACGTAGGTACTTGCCAAAAGCTTCTTGGCGACTAGAGGATTATATGAGTGGACAGCTGTATGTATTTACCGTGTTTTATTAACTGTGGTGATTTGTTGGGTTTTATAAAATACAAAATTTGTTCCTATTTATATGATTTTTCATCCTATTATAATTTTGAAAAAAAAATCTTAGAAAATTGAACACGCCCGTTAACCTCAAAAGTCAATTCTTTTCAAGTCAATTCATATATTTTTATTTGTGTATATGTCCCTGCAGAGCACACAATATTTGACCCTAGATTTATAAAACCAACATTTATATTTGACCTTTACAAACAAGATCTCTAAAATAAATACACGACCCTTTCTTTTTTCTTTATTTTTTAGCATTAAAGCGCTTGCTATCAAAACTTCAATGTTTGCTCACTAAAATTGAATGTAATATAGTATGCTCGTTTTAACGCTGTTGGGTTTATACATAGTTATGTAAAACCTACCTAATCGGAGACGGCTTTCGGTCTAACCAAATGCTTATATGGCATTGGGATTAGTACTTACCCAATTACTACTTATTTTAATGTGTCATATAAATATAAGCTTTCCTCTTGAATCATTCTGTCTATTCATGAAAACAGCATTAATATCCATTGCGAAATTTGAAAGATCTTAGCGTCCAGAGGGGGGAAGCGACTTTGTTTTACACTATATAAGGAAGACTAAATACTGTATATTAAAAGCGTTCCCAAGTATCTCTTGTCTAGGCAATCTAGGGGTAGGTATCTACTTAGCAGCTAGCCCTCCAACAGATCTAGACAACTCAATTGAAATCAAATTATTCACGGAGGTATGGCCTATTCACATTTGGATGGATCATGCAGATACACGATATAATTTTGCGTAATCACGCGTCAATTATCTAGCTGTTTGTAAAGCCCGATTTACACTTCAATAAGTACAGTAGCGAGTTAACTTGCGTCATCGGCGAGTTAAGTTGCTATTGTAGTTTGAACGGCAAAAGCGAGTTAAATAGTAAGTTGTTGATTATGTTGAGTTAAATAGATCGCGATCCTATTTTTCGGCGAGTCCAGTGCGAAGTAGCCCCCTCTCTCGCGTCTCCCGCACCCCTCCTACTTAACTGGCTGGCATGTAGACGGGCGAGTTTAGTACAGTCCATAAATTTGTAGGTTGTGGCCGCGAACACGTGTTATTTTCTTTTCTTCTTCTCGGGCAACTTATAACTACTCACTCGCCTACGTTTGGACGCTACTTACAACTTACTACTTATTACTTAACTGTCTGAGTTCTTAACTGGCTACTGTACTTATTGAAGTGTAAATCGGGCTTAAGAAGAAACATATATGTATATTCTAATCAACTTCGTAAAGGAACTACGATGAAATTAACTTCATATCATTCGTGAACTTCATCATTTCATTAGAGCACAGCGCTGCTTAATGCATTTTCGAGATGGGTCGTGGGTTTGATCGTGTTCACTACTCCTAAAACGGTAAAGGAAAAATATCGTGAGAAAAACCGGCATACCCTAAAACCCAAAAACACGAAGGCATGTGACACCCACCAACACGCAATGAACGGCTTACGGCCCATTCCCTATCATAGAGAGAAGACTCATGTCCCAGCGGTTGTTGTAGGTATAGGCTGATTATTGTTAATTCCTAATAAATACAGCTCTCTCTTAAAACTTGATAAAAATCCGCTGTTTCACTGGTAAAATAAGTAATGTAAAAATATTTCCATCGCTACATAACAATGACGAAAGTTGCGGCGGATACACGATTAAATCCTTCCTGATAGCCTGATAGCCGATTAACTTCTCAATATTACAATATGGCCGCCACAATGCGTATCCGATGCGCATTCATGTCAACTGCCCAGATGAGGCTTCATCTGGCTGAATATTTAAATCAACCCGCAATATATCGGCGATGTATTCAGGGTTTGTACGTGGGAATTATAGAAAATCTAAATATTGTCATATGAAATTAATAATGTACACACACGCACAAAACGTTTTAGGTGTATTTTTGTTATGCGTACAGCTAAGGAATGGAATTTCTTTGCTACAGTAATGTTTCCTGCTACCACTTATAACCTGGGGTCTTTAAGTCAACAGTGAATAAGTTATTTCTAGGTAAACATGATTCGCTCACCATCAGGTGTGATGGAAGTCAAAAGTCTATCAAAATAAAATCCAAACGAATCAAACAGGTATTACAAATTCTGTCCAATATTCAGTAAATGATTGCTATGCAGTAATGAGGAAAAGGCCGCCTGCTTTACGGACCGAATAGAATGCCTTATTTATTATTGCTGTGTTCAGTTTTTGTTTAGTATATGTCATATTATATAAGAAATACTAGCTGTGCCCGCGATTTCGTCCGCGCGGAATAGTGACTTTCGGCAGCATTTTTAATTTTTTAGGCTATTTTTTTTTAAATAAAACTCATACATAATTTGAATGTCGTATTTATAAATATCTAATCAAAAGTCTAAAAAATAAGTTTCAAGCTTCTAGCTTTAAAAATGACGTAATTTCCATACAAACTTTCATCCCCTATTTCAACCCCTTAAAGCCTTTTTTCGCATTAAAAAGCAGCCTATGTCCTTTGTCAGGCTCTAGACTATGTCCGGACCAAATTTCATTAAAATCGGTTCAGTAGTTTAGGCGTGATTGCGTAACACACAGACAGACTGAGTTACTTTCGCATTTATAATATTAGTAAGGATTGTATTCTAATTTAATCCAACCATTTAATTTCAATTTAATATAAATCAATAGTGTTGTGATGTGTAATTTAATAAGTATAATGTATGTACATACATGATGTAATGTCTATTTCAAATTCCTCCTGTAGGCAATATTAGTTCTGTTTACCTGAAATAAATGAAGTTTATTTTATTTTTAGCAGCCCTGTTCCCGCGACAGGCCATCATTGTAGTAAACCACGATGTGTAATGTGGAAGGGGATGGCTGACATTTGGCGTAGCAGCGTAGTGCGTGATCCGTGATCGGAATACCAACACATACCAACTGGTGTGTCTATCATAATATTTTAGCATTTGTTTGGTGGGTCATCTTTTCGATTTTTTTTAATATGGTATAATGTTTATTTCGGAAACTCTTTTTCTATATTTAAATATAATAAAAATAATTAGCCCCACTTTATCAGAAGATGTTTCGTAACTAAGTGTGCCTTTTGGCATAGGCCTTGTCTAGAGAGTTCCACTCTCCCGTGCCACGATTCTCTAATAATGGTGCCCAACCGTTAGACTTAGGTCGTCTTATCATTTCATTTGTTTGTGACCTCGGATGCATTTGCCCTCTTCGGGGATACCAGTCTGAGACAGTTCTACTCCATTTTTGCTGGTCTATATAAGACACGACCCTTAATCATTTTCTTACTATGGCCTGTATCTTTATTCTATATCTCTACTAACGGTATATATTAATACCTGAAGCAAAATCTTTGTACCCCATTTTAGAAAAAATAAACAGACGTTGAATTAGTATGAAATCAGTTACAGTTAAAGTTATATAGAGATTAAGAGTAGGAAGCTTATTTATTATATTAAAATCTCGTGTTATAGTGTTTATTATCGTGCTTTTCTGAAGCGGCTTGAACGTTTTTTTTTTTTGTATATACTAGCGACACGCCCCGGCTTCGCACGGGTGCAATGTTTATATTAAATATACTATAGAATGTCTTTATATGTACATCATTGATAGCCTTTTTGTCATTCGACATACATGTACTCTTTAGTAATTACTCTTGAAAGTACGACACATAATTTACCATGGGAAAAACATTCAACGCTCAAATCTAAGCAACATAGGCACGCGCGCCGTGCCTCCGCCGGCACCGCGCCGCAACCGCTAGGTCCTTGCATTTTAAATCTGTCATATCTTCGAAACTATTTATTTAAATTATATTCTGTAAAGGGCAATATTGATTTATATTAAATGCACAATGTACTTATGGTACTTAATTGGATAATGATTAATGCTGTATTGCTTAAAATCGCTTCGTAAAATATGCTCGTATTTCTCGTAAAAAGTAAAGTAAAGGATAAAAAATGGTTGTTGTGGGTTATCTATAAAAGATAGACATATGCCATCCAGGACATTTTTGTTGACCTTTTTAAGGTGTACAATACTGTAGTACATTATTTTGATCTATCTTGTAGGGTTCAGCCAGCGTTTGTAAAGCAAGCGCAAAAAAATGTCTTTATTTGCGACATCACATTAGAAACCTGAAAAATTATCAGTGTTTCTCTACTATATTATGCATGTTATATACTTATAAATCTTTTTATCAAATCACTCTTTCTATTGAAAGAAACTGCATCAAAATCCGTTGCGTAGTTTTAAAGATTTAAGCATACATAGGGACAGACACAGGGAAGCGACTTTGCTTTATACTATGTTAAGATTCGTTAGGTCTAAGAATAAGTAGGCTAATATTTTTACTAGGAATAATTAATGGCATAACAACTTTTTCAGTTAATTTTAAAATACGGTTAATTTTAACCACTATGCGATCACTAGTTCATATAAATATATGAAACACACACCACACACATGCAAAAAGACACTAAAGTATTCCTATTTATGTGTGTGTGCAGTATTTTGCTGTTAATTGTTCTCTCCCTGAAATACACAAAGCTTTTGGCACTATTTCTCCCAAAATGAAACCAAGCCTTTTACATTATCTCTAAGTTTAATACTGGAAATAATGTGCAGTTGTAACCTACTTTTACATCCACCTGAAAGTTATAATAAACTCATCATTTGTACTGTCACATTGGAAACATTAACAACCCAAGTACAGCTCTAAAACTGCTTTAAGTACCCAACAGTTATAATACAGCTATATCCACGATTTAAAGAAGGCAATAAAGAATAAATTTGTTCTAACCAACTACCAACAATTCTATTAAAAAAAATTAAAAATTATCATTATAAATTATGTATGGGCAAAATTCAGGCTACAGTGCCTTGCTTGCATGATTTATGCCTTGGGAAAAGCAACTGTAAGTAAGCGATAGAAATTCATGCTTCATTATGTCTGGCATATGATTTGGATTGATTTAAAAGTCCGATTTTTGTAATAGGTAAGTGCTTTGAACAAAAGTGCACCTACTTAAAATAGAAGGAAGGAGGAAAACTATCGCTGTATAGTACTAATTTTTACTACTAAGTATTTACAACATTATCTGCTTTGCCTTCACCCAACTATGTTGATCTGCCCCCAGTCTAACCGGATGCAGCTTAGTACTAGTGATATACATGGAGCGGCTGCCTGTCTGACCTCCACAAACAAGTAACTGGGAAACACAATATTCCGTGGCAAGATTAGTATCAGATTTTCTGGCTTTTGACTACCCGTGATTACTGTAAAAGATGTACAAATGACGGACGAGACTTAAGGTCCTTTCCGAGGCACGGACACGGAGGATAATTATGTTCAGAAGGTCCAGTCACGGACCGACCTCAGTAGGCGTTGCTTAATTTTGAAGATAGATAGAAAGAAAGAAAGGATTAAAACCCTATAAGCTGACCTACACTTTTTCTATCTTTAAGTGAAAGTTGCTCTATTCGTTCTAGAGATTAACCCGGACAAATAGAAAGACGGATATTAATTAAAATACAAGTTTGTTTGTGTTTTGTGCAGCTTAATTTGACAGTATTAAAATACTTGCTGTAAAAGTAAGGAGCATAATATTATTCTGTGAAACAGTAGTCAGCTTATGTGTCTATAACAACGCCCATATCTGAACATCGGCAGTAAAGTTTTAACAGTTTTTCAATTATTCCGTTTATATTTTATGGTTCGCATTTGAATACTATCTGACTTGACGGTAAGCGATGACGTTATTGAAGAGAAAACACGGTAACCTAAAAGTAACCAATTTACGCATGAAGTGCGTATGGATGGGATGTCCACCATGTAACGATGGCGCATCGCCGTTCGTCTTGTAGTCCGATGATTGAACGGGCTCGGTGGAATAGGTACCTTGAAGTCATATTGTATCCATAACGTAAATGCGTAAATGTAAAGATGAAATAGTGTTAGTAATATGTATGTACTTATGTTTAATTACTACTTCAATATATAGTACTCCATATATATCTATTAAATGAATATTAAGATCACATCTCAATATTTTAGATGGTCTTGGAATCGAAAGTGAGTCTATCAAAATGAAACCGGTCCCAAAGTCGTTAGTCCTTTTGGAACGAAAGTTTCAAAGCCAACACATTAACTAAACTATAAATCAAAACAACATTGTTGTAACAAATTTATATAAACGACAATTAAACAAGCGATTGCTTTATTAATTTCTAAATTGTATTTTCAATATCTTTGTAGAAGTTTGTTTGTTTGAATACGAGAGAAATTTCAATGCTCAATAATAAAGTTTCACTTCCGCATTCTAGACTCCTGGTACTCTAAAACAGAAACAAAAACAATATAAACGTAGTTATTTCCCAATTGAACGGTTGATTTGTAATTGATTTTACCAAAATGTTCACTTCATATTTGTGTTGAATCCAATCCATCAAGTGAACCATTTATAAATAATGTTTAAAGATCAAAATTGGATTTATGCACAAAACATAATGTTGTGAATGTAATTAAATCCGTAATTAATATTAAGATAAATACATGTTCGGTTGTTTTGCGACAGTGTACATATATTTAACAGAGTAAATTATAAATAAATGAGACTGAAATAATAAATTATTAATTAAGCTTTATCTAAAAACAATGCATATTTAATTATAACAATATAAAACATAGTATATAACCGGTACCTGGCCTAAGTCCAAGCTATCGGTGTTCAAGGCTCCTGAGAGAGGAATCTCTTGAAATACACGACATAAAAAGGATTCTCACTCATAGAGAGGTAAGTGTCTCAACTGTGGGAACTTTATGAGTTGGGTATAGTTTAATCCCAGCACATTACTTAGGCTGTGTTATTTTCATAGTTACCACTGCTCTTAAATTGTTGAAGGAAAATATCGTGAGGAAACTGGGATACCCTGGGTTCGAAGATATGAAGACATTCACCAATTCGCACTAGGCTTACGTGGTTGACGACGGACGGCCCATTCCTTCTCGCAGGAAGAAGCCCAATGTCCTAGCAGTGGGTTCGTTATAGGCGGATTATGTTTTGTGCTTTTGATTCCTGATTATGTTCAAATTATAAATGATAGGTCGTTTAAGTACTGGTCTGGTCTTTTAAAACGTTGCTTTAAAACACAACGTAAGTTTAAATATTATTCAACGGAAGTCAATACAGTCCTCAGCAAAAATAAGACAATAATTATAATGTTCTTAGTGAAACAAGCTCAATGTCTGGCGGAAGAAATCTTTTAAATTTTGTTGCTTATTGCAATGCAAGTCGTAAGTCAATGGGGGAACTTTTTATTTATTATCTATACTAATATTATAAAGCTGAAGAGTTTGTTTGTTTGTTTGTTTGTTTGTTTGCTTGCTTGAACGCGCTAATCTCAGGAAGTACGGTTCTGATTTGAAAAATTCTTTCAGTATTAGGTAGCCCATTTATCGAGGAAGGCTATAGGCTATATATCATCACGCTAAGACCAATAGGAGCGGAGCACTAATGAAGAATGTTTCAAAATCGGGGGATTTTTTTTCCACGGGGACGAAGTCGCGGGCGGAAGCTAGTTGTTTATAAAGCTAATATAAATCAGTGAAGAACGTTGTATTAAGGTAAAAAGAAAAACTATAATTACCCGCACGGGTCGATCTTCAAGTTTATGGCAACTTGGCGAGATCGGTCTGTGGATGCAGCGGAAAGGAGTGTGACTTCAACAAACTAAAACATTTGTTCCTTCATTTCTACCACTTGTGTTTTGGGGCTGCGGTATCTCGTTAGAGCTTTCTCGTAAGCTATAGTGCTAATGCTCTATTGGAGCCGTTATTGCTGCTGCACGTCGCACCGTAGCTCGACCCGGGCTCTAGTTAGTATCTAATGTAGTAATTCAGGCCTTAATATTATACGAAGGTACAGACCAGTCTCATAAATCACGCCGTATAATTAACAATGTCATGTACAAATTACACACTGACCATAAATTTCCATTACTGTAATTTTACGAAAATGTGCCTAATTATCACACAAATGAATTAAAAGCAACACAAACAATATTTCTCGCAGTATTTTAGAATCACGATGGTGCGTTTACACTGACTTATTCGGTGGAACTTATTTATGGTAATTATTTTGCTAAAGAGCATCACAACAGTTCTACATTTGTGGTCAAATTTAATAATTAATAAAAATACGTTGACTTTGATTGTATCAGAAGACCGTTTATATTATAATTTTCACAAAATTAACAATCTTTCACAAAATTAAAAAAAATGAGTTTTTCAGGATCCCGAATCCGAAGAAATGGACATTATCACGAATAGCCTGATTTATTCTGTGTATGTACAAACGCTTCAAAAGTAAGTTTGACTGGCACTTGGCGTTAGGCACAGACTCACGTGTGACTTCTTTGGCAATGGTACCATCGGAAGTGCCAACACTGACACGGAACCATCACGTAGTACGTTCCGCGACATTCAGATTCAGTACTTTGAGTACGCGGTTGTTGCTCATGAACACATTTTGCACGTTGTTTTCAAACTTGCTGCTTGACGTGGATTTTATTCAATTTATTTCGGTGCTGATGTTGTTCTTTTGTGTTTTTTTGCCTGTGCCGGGGATAAAGCTAGGGTTTTAGTACGTTTTAACATAAAACTGAGAGAACGAAATTTTATGTATTATTTTCTGAAAGCCGTTTGTCTTTTTGTATGACTACAGTACAGTAATTCTATAACTCAGTTTTTTTCCAGATACAGTCCGAGAATTTTTACATATTTGACGGCTGTCACAGGCAGTCAAAAGCAAGAAAATATGACACCAGTCTTGTTAAGGGGTATTGTGTTACCTAGTTACTGGGTTATGGAGGTCGAATAATGAGTTACTCCATGAAAACACAAGTACTCACCAGCATTTAGTCTGAATGCCGACCTGAACATAGTTGGAAAAAGGCTAAGTAGATAATGATGAATTTCTCCTCTATCTTGAGTGTTATTCTAGAAACACGTAGAGCCGGGACAACATTTTGTACGCCGTACCAACATTTTTTCCACAGCGCGAATTGAACCGCGATACGCATACGTGCATATAGTATAGTCAGTCACTCAGCCTGCTACATCAAAATGTGTTGGCGCTTTATGTGAGTATATGTAATTAGTACATAAAACAACGAAAAAGCAGTGTGATGCATGTAAATTTAAAGTTTGTTTGCTAAGATTATGGTTGCAAAAAAAAATTTTTTTTCTAAAACTCTTTACCTGTAAATTATTTTTTTTTTATGATAATGTTATGAAGATTAAATTTTACAAAACTAATATTGGTTTATGCGGTTATTTTGGTACATTACCAACCAAGTCTTTCAAATGATGAATCTGAAAACATCCCATCATCGCTGTAACTCAACCAATTATTCAGATAGATAATATAAACAGTATATTCATTATATTATACATTCAAATTATCTTTTAACGAGCGGTCTTATTGCGAAATAAATAAAGATATAAACGTATCGTGCCAGCTTTCACGATGCCCTAAAAGCTCAAGGAACTAATTTGTATATGGAACCACTAGGTGTGAAATGACAATGTCAGGGTATTGTGGGAAAATTGCTGAGTGCTGATGAATCCGTTCACCTAGCTGTAACCACTAACACAGATCCGTTTAGATTGGATAGTAGACGAGCACTTTGATTTCGTATGCTTCAATTGTTCGATTCGTGTAGTGTTTAGACTTTGAGGAATCCTTTGTGACATGGACAAGGCTCGTGAGGTAAAGGGGAATGTAATCTCTGTGTGATGGATTGGTTTATGAGGGTCAATTTAATTTCTGCATTATTTCATCAATATCTTACTTTTTTATCTTTCTTACTAATATTATAAATGCGAAAGTTTGTGAGGTTGGATATATCTGATGTATGGATGTTTGTTACTCTTTCACGCAAAAACCACTAAACGGATCTGGCTGAAATTTAATAAGTAGATAGTTGCTACTTTTTATGCTGGAATTCCCAAGAGATCGAGATTAACGTGGAAAAGCTCTCCCATGCGAACGAAGTCCTGGGCAGAAGATAGTATTATTATATCGTATATCGTAGTATTTCATAAAACAAACAGTAACGTAATGTCATATATTTATGCAAGATGCGGTGATGGCAGGTGGAGTGGTGGAGTGCATTGTTGGTCGTCCGGCAGCAAGATGGTATATCCTGAATGAAATTGGCACAGAAATGTGGAGCTTGGTATAAGCAAAGAGAGGCCTATACCCAGGTGTAGGTGCAGTCAGGACGTGAATGGTCATGATGACTGCGAAACCTTATGAAGAATAGAATATGCGTAATATTAACATGCAACACTATCAAATATGTAATTCACTTTTAAACTGAAATCAACGGGTCACTAGCCACATAACAACCAACTATACCCTATAAACTAAACGCAGTACGAATAGAAACGATCGGTGCACTAAACAAACGTTGTAATTACTGACCCATTGTAAGCCAGCGATGGTCAAACTGCAGTATTACCAACCATTACCAGTACTACAAGTTATCTATTGCCGTGAGATCGATTTGTTTTCATTTCCACATAATTGACATGCAGAGCAGTTGTGGCCGTAACCCACAACGCGGGCCAATGCTGGTTGGTGGATGTCGCAAGTATCCGGATTTTTCAATACAATACACGCCAGTTTCATCAGTTATCTTAAAAAAAAACCAGTCAAGTGCGTGTCGGGCCACGCACAGTGAAGGGTTCCGCAGTTTTTATAACAGCCAAGTGCGTGTCGTAGTCGTATTTCCCTAAGACGGTTGCGTAACTTTCTGCCAACTGCCACTAAAATTGCGCTAGCACAGTCTCTTTTACATGCCATCCTAGACTACGCTGATGTCAGTTATCCTGATCTCACAGAGGCACAACTTGATAAACTTGAGCGGCTTCAAAATTTTTGCATAAGATTTATATTTGGTTTGCGCAAATATGATCACGTATCTGAATTTCGTACGAGACTCAAGTGGCTTCCTATACGTCTTCGCCGGAACTTACACATATTGTCTCTGCTTTACAGTATTCTGTTCAATCCTAAAACCCCCGTTTATCTTAAAGAATGTTTTAAGTTCCTTCATGACACACATGCCAAATTTCTGAGGTCATCGGAAAACTTGAGGCTAGAGGTACCGAGTCACTCCACCAATTTCTTTGGTAAGTCGTTCGCAGCTCAAGCAGTACGACTGTGGAATACTCTTCTCGTGTCAGTAAGACAAGCACAAACCCTTTCTTCTTTCAAAAACATGGTAAAAGATCTCTATCTCTCTCTTTATTATGTCGCACCCTTCCTGTAAGAAAGCGGTAAGTGAATTCGGACAACTTTTCAGGAGCTTAAAAAAAGTGTCCAACTTTGTTAAAAAAAATCCCAGGAGTACCGTATAAAGAACAAAAGATGGCATTTAGCAGCGGCGAAATGATAGAGTTTCCGATTTTTCATTGTTTTATGTATACTGTGAGATAAGGTTGAATTATACGGTTACCTAAATAATCCCCGAAACTGTTACAAAAGATGCCGGTGTAAAAATGAATATTGCTTTGTTATGATCTTTGGTGTACCGCATCGGCTGCGTTAAGTGTAGTTATTCCATTATGCATGTTACAATTTTAGGCTAGTCTGAAAGTGTAAGTATCAATTACGTAGTTTTTACACGAAAAATTCGTTTAAGTAAACAGAAATACATACTTTATGCATGCGAAAGTATCTACGTTTTGCTGGAGCTTCTGAATAAACTTGTTTTTGATTGGAAAAAATATTCAAATAATGAAGTGTACCATCGTAAACTTCTATTTTACTGTTAACAGCTTGTCATGTACAAAAATTGTATGTCAATACTATATAGATTTATAATAATTAAAGAAAAAGTTAAATTGCTGCGTTTCAATCATACTAATCGATTTAAATTATGTTTGTATGTGTGCGAAGAAAAAACGTGCTGTAGAAGCCTATAGTATGTAAAATGAAGTGCTCAAAAGTAAAAAAAAAAACGGAAATCTTCTACGAATTACTCAAACACAGAAAAAATTACCTTTGTTAATGTTAAAACATTTTGACTCTACACTGAGAAAAAAAAAACAACCAGATTTCACATTGCTTCAACAAGTTTTCGGGTTAAAATAGCGCCTACGTGCTGTTTGGTTGAAACTACGAGTTTGATCTTGTAAAGTGTAACTTATTGATTCTACAAGCTACGTATTATGTTATTTCTACGTTACGTCAGGTCGAATTTACGTTAACATTTTCCGATTGTTTTTACAAGTTTAGCAAGTAGATTTAACATGCTCAGCACGTTGTTGTGACATGACTAGCTTGTTGAATCTCAAGAAGCTTGTTAATTTATCTTTTTACTTCTACGTGTTGGGCATATAGTTCCAACATGCTCGCCTTGTTGTTTCAACATGCTTGACATGTTTTTGTGACATGACTATTTTGTTGAATTTACAAGCAGCTTGTTAGTTTTTCTTGTTACTCTTACGTGCTGGGCAGATAGTTCTGACATGCTCGCCTTGTTGTTTCCACATGCTTGACATGTTGTTGTGACATGACAAGCTTGTTGAATCTACAAGCAGCTTGTTAGTTTATCTTGTTACTCTTACGTGTTGGGCATATACGTCCGACATGCTCACCTTGTTGTTTCAACATGCTTGACATGTTGTGATATGACTAGCTTCTTGAATCTACAAGCAGCTTGTTAATTTATCTTGTTACTCCCACGTGTTGGGCATATAGTTCCAACATGCTCGCCTCGTTGTTTTTTTTTTATTATAAAATAGGTTCGCGTTTGACCACCATCTCACCTGATGGTAAGTGATGATGTGGTTGAAGATAGAGCACGCTTATCTAAAAGTAACCTATTCACTCTTGACTTAAAGACTCCTAGGTTATAGCTATCGGGAAACACAGACTCCGGCAGGGAATTCCACTTCTTAGCCGTACGCACAATGAAGGTATTCCCAAAACATTTTGTGCGTATGGGTGGGATGTCCACCATGTAACGATGGCGCTTCGCCGTTTGTCTCGTAGTCCGATGATGGAACGGGCTTGGCGGAATTAGACTGTGTAATTCCATCGCGCACTCCCCGAAATTTATTCGATAGAAAACCGATAGACTTGCAACTCGTCGTCGATGTTCAAGGCTCTGGAGCTTTGACTCGACCAGTGCATCGTTGCCAATGAGTCTCTTAGCCCGCTTCTTGATAGACTCAAGCGCGTCCAGTTGGTATTTGGCAAATCCATCCCAAAGATGAGAGCAGTACTCCATTCACGACCGAACCTAGGCTTGATAGAGATTGAGCAACTGTTCGGGTGTGAAGTACCGTCTCATCTTTGCTAGAATTCCCAACTTTTTTGATGCTAGTTGAGCCTTAGCCTCGATAAACGGGCCAAAATTGAGGGTAGAAGTTAGTGTTACCCCCAGAAGCTCGATACGGTCGGTTATCGGCACGGTTACACCCCGGAAAGTAGGAGCTGGTTTGAATTGACTCCTTTTTGCGAAGAAGAGACATGCCTGGGTCTTAGCTGCATTAAACTTGACCAAGTTGGCATCGCCCCATTCGGAGACAGCCTTCAAGGACAATTTCAAGCGCCCAACCATGTCCTCACGCAGAGACTGGATCTGTGATCCACCAGCTCGCGCGCTAGGTATATATCTCTCAGAAACTGTGCTGTCGTCTGCATACCCAAAGGTACCGGGAATCAGCAGATCGTTAATATGCAGCAAAAATAAAGTTGCTGAGAGAACAGACCCCTGAGGGACCCCGGCATTAATTGCCAATTGGCCAGACGAGCAGCCATCAATGAACACTCGAATGGACCGATCTCTCAGGAAGCCTTCAATCCAAACGCAAAGTTGAGTGGGTAAATCGAAGGAAGGAAGCTTAGCAATAAGGTTATCGTTCCAGATCCTGTCAAAGGCCTTGGAAATGTCAAGGGAAACAGCAAGTGCTTCCCCGTGCTTCTCAATGGCCTCACTACAGGTATGAATGGCATACGCTACTTATTATATATTAATGGTACACGCTCCATACTCTTACAAAGTATGGACGTGACTGAAATAAGCCTGTAGTTGGCCGGGTCAGCACGACTGCCCTTTTTGGGTACAGGCTGTACGTTAGCCAGCTTTCATGCTTTCGGCACCTTTCCAGTCTCTAGCGAAACGCGAAACAGGCGTGTCAAGATTGGAGACAGTTCGGGCGCACAAGTCGCCTTGTTGTTCCAGCATGCATTTTATCATGTTGTAGTTACAGTACGTGCTTGTTCTATCAACTTGTAGCTTATTATGTTACCTTGTTGAATCTGCATTATTGGTTTGTTCTATTCACAGTTGAGGACTGAGTGAAGCGGTCAGACTATAACTGTAAAAAGAACCAGTCTATAATGCAGATTCAACAAGGTAACATAACAAGCTACATAATTAGTTTTTTTTTTTATGTAAACTTAAACAACCAAACATAAATAACGCACAGATAATAACAAAAATACTATATGCAATTACATTTAAATAAATCACTAGCAAACAATTTTTTTTTTAGTTAAACGCATTACAGCCTTTAACCGCATCTTATTTTGAGGTACCTACGTCGTTGGGTCGCAAAGGAATAATCGTTATATAGATTTGTAAATAAATAACATGTATTTTAAGGTCTTAATTATTTATTAATTTACAGTGTTACCACAATGGCGTTTAGAGGTTATAGAACAATGTTCTCTGTCCTAGAAGTTAAAACTACATATAGTTATGCAAATGTATAGTTGACCAAGTGTTCCACTTTAAATCTTATAGACATATGTTTAGACTTGAAACTTAATTTATGTATATGCAAGTATTTTAAGGTCTTATTTATTACAATTTTTATTTTTTGACAATGTGCATCTTTGGTGTTTAAAAGGTTATAGAACAATGCTTCCCTGTCCTAAAAGTGAAAACTACATACAGTTTTGCAAATTTATGGTCGACTAACTGAAAGAAGATTCACTTTTGTGACATAAATTATTAATTTGCTTTGATAATGATTTTATAGAATGAAAATGCTGGAAACATCCTTTTTCTCCGCAATGAAACACGGTTTTTTCTAAGGCAGCAAAGCACAGAGAACGCAAATGGTGACAAAGAGATCTAGTATTAGAAAATTGAGCCTTACACGCAAAACAAGTTAACATTTTAATCCTTTAAATCACCCATTAAGGTATGAATAACACTAAGTGATTTATCAAATTTAGTGTTTATGTTATATAATGCTCTTTGTATAAACAGCCAAATGAGATAAGATTCGTCAGAGTAATCTGCTCCTGTCGCATGTATAATCTTAAATGCCACATCCACTCCCTGGAGTAATGAATTTACTTTGTAAATAGTCTGACCAACAACGCCGTAAATTTTTAAAATATCACAAATTGTACCCGTGTACATTATCAAGGGCTGAAATGTTCGTCCGAGTTTCACCAATTTCGTTCTCTTACTTGATACTGCTGTTTGTAGATCATCAACGCCAGCTATTTGCAATATAAATCCATCCCGGATTTCACTACGCGATGGCTTCCTTGAGAGCTTTCCTTTTTTCTTTGATACTGTTGAAGGCACTAAATATGGCAGCAACAACAACGCTGCATTGATTTCCGACTCTGGTTTGGTATCTGTAACTATAATAAGTAATGTTCAAACTGCAATCTGCGTAAATTACGTACTCAATGAAAACAGTAGGAAAGAGCAAAAAAGTCATGCAACGTCAATAGTATCACAAATCACACAGTAGGTAACCACAACATATGTCCGGTTTGCTCGTGTGGAAACGTTACAAAATAAAACAAATTAATTATTGATGTTATCTCCAGTAAAGTTCTGGTATGTATTTTAGGAGGTACCTATATTGGCACTTAGTAAAAAGTATTCTAGTAGAAAATAGCAGGGGAAACAACTCACCGTAATTAATGCTGTCCATATTAAGCATACGCCTGACCCGTGGGATTCTTACCACCACACTCAGCGGACGATGTTTTTTTATCCTCGATTGCTTCCAAAATTTTAATTCGCCAAGTCAACATACACCTACACCACGATAGCGCTGACGCACGAATGCATGCAATGCGTCGACGTGACACCCTCGCGCCCCCGCAGCCGCACGACCGCGCGCTCGCAAGCGCAGTTCCACACTTTGGTATTAAAATCTAACGCGTGTATAAGTAAGTTTTGAGGGTTTCCGATCTTAGATTGTCGTTCTAATATAACTTAAGTACAGGTACACCAAAAACTTTCACTTAATGTCTATGGAAAAACAAGTGTTCATTATTACGATTTGTATAAAACTATTTTCTTCGTAGAGTAAAGAAGTAAGTGCAGCTACGCGTCAGGTATTTATGACAACTGCTTGGAGAAACTACGTAACGATAGTAACGCAAAACAATCCCGCAACAAGTTTCGTGCAATAAGTAAGTAAGTGGACTTGCAAGACACGCCTTCGCAATAGTATCCAAGAACAAATGCCTATGTTTATTTACTTTTATAAAGTTATGTTAATTCTTCGTGTTAGTTATGGGTATGTGTGTTTATGGCTTTATACCCAGGGAAATTTGTAAAATAAATAAATGTATGTATGTTTACATCTATATAAGAATGGAAAACTATTTTATTTTTTGTCGCAAAAATACACATTTTTTGTGACAGTACCCTTATTTTTGGCGCTAGCTTCATGAAAATTTGTGAGAAGGTGTATTAGAGTACGCTCGATTTTTTGCAATAATAAAAAAAATATGACGCAAGTTGAGTTACGCGACTCTTCCAGGAAGGGTGCGATGTTACTGTTTTTTATATATCTCAGCTTTGTTCTTTTTATGTATACATATATGTATATGTGTATTGAATATGTAGGTTATTACTTATTTCGGGTCGTCGGGCTCGTCTAGGACGTTACGCGGGCGACGAACCCGAGAAATATTGGAGGGTCTGTATCGGGCGGCCGATACGATCAGGGGGTTTGTGTTGTTTTCAGCAGAGGTGAAGTAACGCACTGAATGGCGTTTCAGCACTTGCTTTATGGTCGGGGCAAAAACTCAATAATTTTCATAACTACCTACTTATAGTTTTGGCGGTAACGAAACCATTGTGAGATATAATTCGACGACAACGCCATCTAGTTAGAAAAGAAGTACTAATTGTTATACAAAACTGAAAAATGAGACTGGTTTGACACAATCCTCAACTAATTTAATTACTTAAACACAACTAACTATAATTTTACTGGACAGAAACTGTTTTTTAACCGACTTTTAAAGAAGGAGTAGGTTATCAATTCGTTACGTATATATAATATATATTTTTTTATGTATGTGCACCGATTACTCCGTCAATTGTGGATCGATTTAGAAAATTCTTTTTTCGTTTGAAATGGTATGCTCTCGAGGTAGTAGAGTAGTAGACCATTGTCACCAAATTAGAATTTTATGAAGGGATCTCATGGAAATCGAAGGAAATCCTCAAATTTCAAAGGCAGTTGTATAGCGATTATTATAGGGGGAGGGACACTTGACTCTAACGATAATTGGTACTTTAAAGCTTGATAAGTCACGAGCGGTTTACTTAATCAGAAAACGGTCTTCCTATACCCCTAATATTTTTGAAAGACCTATCCAACGATATCCCACACTATGGGAAGGACGAAAAAAAAATATCATCTCACTTTACGTGTAGGGGAGGTACCCTAAATAATTGTATTTTTTTTTTTCAAAATTTTATTTTACCACTTTTTCGGCGTCATTATCGTGTCTACTCATGCCAAATTACAAATTTCTAGTACCAATCGTTTTTGAGCTAAACCGCAAACAGACGGACAGACAGACGGACATGGCGAAACTATAAGGGTTCCTTGTTGACTACGGAACCCTAAAAAATGGGATCTAAAATAGTTCCCAAAACACAATGAGTAAAATTTATTATTTTAATTTTTCAAGCAACTCACTCATCATTGAAAGCTTTACAATGATTTACGATTCAGCGAATGCTGAATGTCCCCTCTGCAATACCCTCCAAAAACAATAAAACACTTATTTGTATTTCAGAACTGAATAAAAATACAGCAATGTATACTGTATGCAGTGAAATTCCCGCGTACAGGTCATAAAGAATTCAGCTTTAACGTTACATTCACCGTGTCGCGTTACATTCATCGCGCGACGCACCGATGGAGACAATCGAATTATTTTGTGGTATATCCGTATAACAGAGTTATGCGGAGGGCAGTAAAAGTTTTACATCCACTGCAGCTTCGCGATTAGGTTTTAGGACACCTTTCGGTATCATTTTATTTTCAGGTATTCTATTCGGATGTGTGTCATAGATTTGGCGTGAGTGTGTTCGATTTTATGAACGTATTTTTTTAAACTAAGTTTTTTATACTCTTTCCAGAATTATATTTCTAGTTTTGTCCATTTATTTTATTCTTAAGCAGCCTTATGCAGGATGTAAGTAGTTAATGACTTTGATAAATAAATTAATATTATGTATGTATATTTTAGTAAGAGAATCACTATTACCAGCGATTACCTGCAAACAAAGCTATGGGCATAATTCAGAATGAATCAGTATAATATTTTTAAAGAACAAAGACGGATCCTGGCTTACACAACTTTTAAATTTAAAATGGCTCGGCCATTTATCTTTAATGTATAAGAATCTATACAATAAAATCTAAACTATAAGTTTGTATTTAATTTCTTTCGAGAACTTCTTCATTAGAATTGATTTATTAATAAACAAATAGCTGACCGGAAATTGTCGAAAAAAGGTTGAGTTGTCAATATGCTGCAATTAAACTTATTAATCAGTTTTTATTTCAAATTCTTTATTATTTTATGTATTCTTTTCTATACTAAAAATAGTAACAATATGTGGTGAACAATAATCTCATTTTATTACATAAAAAATCTGAAATAATATTTTAATAGTTTAGAATAAAAACTCTATTCTATTTTTATACATGGCAAGCAAAGGCGATGTTGACTATTCTGCCAAATAATAACTCGAACAAGTGTCAAAAGTGACACAAAGGGAATTGATTGACATTGCAAAAACAAACAGTTGTTGTAAAACATAGTGTATTACATTCTCTTTGAGTTGTTGTTGTCGGTGATATTGCGAAGTGCATGCGTTTACGTTTCCTTCTCTGTTTTTTGACACTCTTTTGAGACTCTTTTGCTTTTCGAAGTGTTGAAGTACATCCATTATTGTGACCATGTCTAACCAACAACTTTGCACTAATTGTGGATTGAATGTTTTCCGAATGCGGAGGTATTTAGTAGAATGCGAAGAAGTTCGTTCATTGTTACAGCAGTGGACCTCTATTCTCGAAGTAAAGTACTTTTATTTAATTAGACAGAAGTAATTACTTTAGTGCTAAATGTTAGCGTGTACAAACATGTATAGAGATCGTCAAATTGTAATAACCTCAAAATTCCATATTTGTATTTATGCTAATATTTTTTTGTTAGAAGTTCTATACAATATTAAATGCTAAGAAACAGTTCTTAGTATTGAACTACACACAATAAAATTATTTTCATCACTGGCCGTGAGAATTTTATATTGAGCCAAAGTTACTATGGACACTCAGCATTGCTCTTTGGTATGATATTTTTTTTTTTAAAGATTACTAGCAATGTGGGTAGAATTCACATTACTAGTAATCGTGTTAACCCCTCCAACTAAGCTAAATATGCTTGTGTCTGGAGTGGGTTCACGGCAATAGTGTAATGGGTGGGGTTCTGTTACGTAATATCAGTAACGTATAACAACTATTTCATTAATCACATGAGCAATACACATAAAATGCAGCTATAGTTACATCTAAATCATTTTATCACCATTGAGAATCATATTCATATAAACCCCTCGTTTATTTCGATAACATCTGGTTCGTCAACCGGAACGTTGGACTTCAAAGCGGTCACCATACTCCAAACATTATGTCATTTAGATCCCATATGAGTTTGAGAAGATTGTGTCATTAGTATGAACATAGGTACTCACACGAGCATAAGTATCGCTATCCATTCCCCACATCTTGAACAGTCGGCCGCGCAAAAAATTTGGCCAGTAAAATTTTACTACCTACTCCGTTCCATTCGACCACATTTATGAGTCGACGTTTTACTGGTTTTTGTTCGTTCATACAAGAGTTAATTTTGTTTTATGAAATAATAGATGCACTCGCATTCGCGTCGACAGCTCAACATACTATCGCATCGACATTATTGATGTATTTGTTAGTTCGAATATTTGATGAATGCGATGTCGATTATTATTTAGTGGAATGTTCATGAAATTTAAAACATAATTATAGATGATAATTCCGTTCCTTCAGGACTTCCGTTTTCAATATTTATATTTTGTTAACGTTGGTAATATTTGTAATTGTGGCCAGAAATTACTCTATTCAGGAATTATCCAAATATTATATTGTTATAAATCCAATATATTATATTAGATTTTCGTTATTAGTTGTTAAAACAGGTTGAATTAAACCGTTAATAAGATAATTATCAGCCTGATCAGTCTGAAGTAGCAAAAAGGTGAACATAATTCCTGTATAGAGTAATTTCAGACCACCAATTTCTGTGAGGATATCCTCACACGTAAAAGCGTATTAAAATAAAATCCCTTAACAAAATACAGGTGTCAATATTTTTGTGCAGCAACAATTTGTTACCTGTGTTTCAGTAGCAACCGTTACGTCCGCCATGATTGATTGAATGAAGTATTTCAGCTTTGAAGTTTTTGCATTGAGACCCTGTTTGCAGACGTGAAGGGAAAAGTTCAGTTAACTAAATATTTTTGTGGCATTTTTGTGAAATTCAGGAATTTTTTTTATCGAGGAAAATTATCAAGGCTCCTCCCGCTTGTATGGAAGTGCCAGTCTTTTACTAAAAACCCACCCTGCTCTTTCATCTGTCTCATTCCCGCGACAGGTGGCAGCGGCAGGCAATCACCCTATCACTAGTACTGCTCTTTGGGGCAGATAAATTCATGCTGCGCTGACCGCAAATTAATTTGAATAAGAAATGAGAGATAAAAACAGTACGAAAATGTAGAATATTCGTTCTAATGACAATTCAAAGAATAATAAAATCGAGGTAAAGAGAATGCCTTTTCCCAGGAGTTATAATAAAATCGCCAACAAAGTGTTTACAATATATAGTATATATACTTATCAGCTAAGGTGAAAATTTAATCCTAAATTAAAGAAAAAAAAATGAAGAGTTAGTAAGAGTAGAAGAGATTAAGGTTATGAGAGTGCGTGCAGTATCCGTGGAGTTTGATTGAAGTATGTATGTGTGAAGTGTATGTAAGTGGTAGTATATGTGTGGGTGGTGGTATGTATGTGTGTGTTTGAGTGTGTGACTAGTGAGTTGAGGTTTGAGGTTTACATATGTAAGTGTGTTTGTGTGTGCGTGATTTTATCAAGAAAGATAATTTTTACTTATAATTTACATTTATACCTAAATTATAATTACTGTAAAACATTAAGTAATAGTTCAGTTTCTTCATAATTAAGTTGTTGCAAATATTTACTTACAATTGGCTTACATTTTGATTTCGTTAGAGGGTGAATATTTAGAATTTTATTAATTTTGTTATAAAGGAACGGGCCGAGATTGTGTAAGGTTTATTTTTACAACCATGTAACAGACTTTTTGCCTGACCTGGGAATTGTACCCGAGCTTTCGTGCTCAGCAGTCGCGCTTGCGATTACTCGAACAACGAGGCAGTCTGTCAAACGCGTGCCTATTATCAATAAAAAGCTCAGTGCTTGCAGGCACAACTTACAACGAACCTTGGCAAGTACGTACATTATTTTGTGTTATTTTCATCTTCACCACTGGGTCCACAAAGGTGAAGGAAAATATTGTGAGGAAACTTGTATGTTCTAGGACCGAAAATTCGAAGCCATGCAACATGTTTCCAACACGCGCCAGGGCAGCGTGATGGATTAAAAGCCATTTTCTCTTGTGAAGGCTTTCTCATTTCAGCGGGAATGTGAGGTTCATAAATGCCCATTTTAATTGATCACACTCACCTTCATTCTCTCTCTTCCATACTTTTTGAAAGAAACTTTTTACTACCTATCTAAATAAAAAATAAATGGACCAGTAATTTGTTGTTAACAGTGGGTCGAATATTTAAAAGGTGAAAGTAGCACAGGACACAACTTTCTTAGTCAAAATGGGGTAAGTAATATGTAGTATATGACCCACACAGAACCGTACTTACAATATACTCCAGAAAGCTAAGCAGTAACTGCGACAAAAATATTATTCTCTGAACCCTCCTCTTTTCCTTTCACCTCATTTATAGACATATTTTACATTGGGAATCACACTCATAAATAACATAGTCTGTCGTCGACACCAATAAATCTATTAGCCATTACGTTGTTAAAGTTAGTACGAACAAAATTACTGCTAAAAGCGAATAACGTTAATGAAAGCCATGAAGTTATTAATAGCAAAAGTTTCGTTGTTCATCTTCTATCATCACTGCAATTCTAACAAATAGCTCTCAATTATAGCTATGTGATTACATTTAATTTAAAAAGTTATTTCTAAAAATAATCATAAAATATAGATCAAGATATTGTAATGTTCCTATAAAAAAGATTGTTATTGTCGAGGTTGCAAGTCGAGCTCCTTTCGCTGATCCAGCAAGAAAAACAACAGATAGTACTGTTACGTTGTTATACGTATAACTTGTTTCGATATTAATGGATAGAAAACAAGTTCCCATGACTGTTTGTATGCCAAAAGATTCTTATCTATTAGGCTCTATCCATTTTTTTTTAATACGTTTTGCTGTTTTTAAGGGAAAAACAATATATTTATACGTAGGTGTTCGATGCAATATTTTACAATCGACCACAATGGCTGAGCAAGCAATATAATACAGTCGCACTATGTACGCCGCGATCTCAGTGTATTACGTACAGCAACCGGGTGTACTTATTTCCATCATATGGCGATAATTTAGCCATAACATAATTTTGTTAACAATAATACTCCCTAATACTAATACTCAACAATAAACCCTTGAAGGTTATTCTTATTAGTGTGTTTAACTTAGTAGCGTAACGAATCCCACCAGGTACCACTTAGGTCGCGCCCCTACAACAATCAGTTTCAAATACAACGGAATTTTAGGCAAATGCATATATCCTTCCATATTTGGTGTTTTTACGACTTTTACCTGTTCCTTTAAAGGATATTAGTTTTCTTTGATTAGCTTTTGAATTTTCACTTAACCAATACCAATTTGAAAAATAAATACATCGGACAACCCTTGCCATAATTTAATCAACATAATTCATATAAATGTTTATGGCTTCTGTTTGACATAACGTTATAATTACAAAATAAGCTGGTAATTTTTGCGGTAACGAAGGTGGTTAGACAAACTTCAAACTGTAAGCAATTCAAATGTATTTCAGAGCGAGAATCGAACCCGCAACAGTTACTCAACGCATCAGCAAATCCATCAGCCACTGCACCAACCGTGTCATATCTCAATCACTTTCATATTGAAGCTAAATATTGCTCCCACCTGTTCCAAAAACAATAAGACCAAGATGTTACATGCCTATTATTACACCGGAATTTAAATTCTTCATACTTGACCATAAAACTTTGACAGTAAGACCAAGTGATAAAATTGGCCAAGGGCGAGTCAGACTCGCCAAACTACTCACCCGATCTCGTTCAAACTAATTTTCCTTGAAAATTTGCACTAAGATCTACAGCACATATTTTTTTAGATTTTTCCCTCTATTATTATAGAAGATAGAGGGGGGAGGGACGACACACATTTTACCACTTTGTAAGTGTAATGAAATGAAATGAAATGAAATATTTATTTGTAAATTGGTTATAAATAACAATTTTACACGTCATGTATTTTTTGCGTGTTAAGTATAGCTAGATGAGGCCGGTATTTCCTAACTGACTACTCTGATAAGAAACACCGAAACAAACTCAGAGGTCATAGTCTCTTTTAAAGTCCAGACAATTTTTATTTTTATATGAGAAGCATGTAGGTTCATGTCTGTGGTATTCTTTTAAGGAAATAACCACGCAAATTTGAGCGGACCTGTCCAGACAGTGCAAGCATTTGTCAGTTATCGTGTAGCTCAACTTAGAACTTAAGGAGCTCAACAATTTGACAAAAAATACCAACGGATATTTGGTAGGTATATCTTTTAAACAATTGACTTTATGAAAAAGTAGTTTTAAAATCCTCAATTTCATTTTTAAAGACCTTTCTATAGATACCACACACACTTAGGTTTCATGAAAAAAAATATTTTCAGTTTCGGTTCCATGTCTGAGGAGCCCACTTTAATTTTAAATATTTTATTTATGTTTTTCTTAAAATCTGAAATCCGTTTACAGAATACATCTACACACCAATTTTCATGTGTATAGTCTTAATAGTTTCGGAATAAAATGGCTATGATATACAGACGGACGGACAGACAGACAGACATGACGAAATTATAAGGTTTCCGTTTTTCGCTATTCGGCTACGGAACCCAAAAAAACGGACAATGAAGTTCAAGCAATAATCTCGTACAAAATTATGTTGTTAAGGCGGGAAAATTTAATCTCAACAAAATATAAGCGGAATACTGCTAACGACGACCTACTTGAGATCATAGTACAACGGAAAGACGTAAATAAAGCAAAAGATAAACCTTTGAAAACGGTATAAATGTTTACTACATTAAGTGCTGTTATTAATGATGCTCTTGATGCTGAAGTAGAACGTGCACTTGCTACGGTTCATCATCGTCTGCTTTCAGTCTCACCGGATGCAGCTGACCATAACCCAGAAGTGGTAACGTAGTAGTAGTTAGAAGCTTCTGACTCTGGACCGTCAAAGATGTATAAACGACAGCCGAGACCAACGGCTTAACTTGGCACGGAGGAATCTCTATACGTTAAGTTGGTCACCCATCCATGGACCGACCTCGGTAAGCGATGCTTAATCTTGATGATCAAACCGTTCAGCTATTATTACTTAGCCACGAACTCCTCAGGCTAAGGTTAATAAGACAAATTGTCAAAGCGACAATAGACACATTGTTATCACTACATTTAGTAACGGTTCCTCTCCATTCCAAAGTTAATGGATTACTACCCACTTCAATTCCATATTAACTTTCAATATCTGACGGCTTTGTACATATTGTGTGCAATGTTGGCTGTGATTGTGTTGTGTACAATGGCAGATGTGCCTAACAGTAGAACGGTGGATCAACAATACAAAGCTGAAATTCCAAAAAACTTTACGCATCGCTATGAAAAACGAACACACCGAAGCCACTTCTTTTTTCATAGACATAAAACAAAAGAGCGTGTAGCAACTATCTTCAAATAATAGACAAATCTAAAAGATTTTTCCGCTTTATAGTATTTCAACAAAATTAAACGCAGTCAATATTTTTTGGTACCAGAAAAGAGAAATTCAATCATTTCGACACGAGTGGTGTCGATTGCAAGTCTCGTGTAGAACTTTGCTGTAGGCTGAATTGGAATAAGTATGCAGCCAGCAGGTTCACAACCCCTGTTTTTATTTCCGTAATTTCTTTCAGGCTGGAACGAAATATTTTTTATACTACACCTGCTTGGAAAGTACATTGATACTTTATCAAATTTACGGTAGAAAGTACGTCATTGCATATCTAACAAATATGCGGGGAGAAAACGCATCTGAGCGGGAGAGAAAAGTGTATGAAAATCCATTTCTTACGTGGTTTTTCTTTTTTAATTTTGGGTAAGACTATGCGCCGGTAACCTAAATATCAAAAGTCAAAAAGTGTTTACAGTGAGTTTTTATCTCCAAGTTCGCAAAATGACACTGGCCACTAGCTGTGTGTTGGATGGTGTCGGGCTGGCAGTGCGACCCTGCGGCGGCAGGATAAACAATTTGAAAAAAGAACATGTGAAAATTGCAGACGCCATTGGCGCCATTTTCAATTTGTGTGTTGTTTGAGGATTCAGTTTTCGTAGAAAGTAAATTAAATTTTCCTCGTAGGTGTAGTATAAAGCACTATGTATCACTCGAGAGAAAGTGCGATTCCCGATCTCGGGTGTTTTAAAGCCCTCGCCTACGGCTCGGGCTTCAAACGACACCCTCGACGGTAATCGGTCACTTTCTCCTCTCGGTGAACAATGTACTATAGAGTTACATGTCGAATAACTTTTAATAGTCACAATGTAAAAACATTTCTTAATATTGCTAACTTTGATATAGGTAAATTAAAGACACACCTACTTGATTTACGAACTTACTTAAATTAAATTAAAACTAAAATAATCAATCCATAAATAAATAATTAATCAGCACTATCCGAATTAACCACCCCGGATCGATTCTGGCGCAAAATGCAAAGGTAATCGTAAGTCTTCTAATCACGCCGCCACAGACAGCCATAGATCCTAAGGCGCTGAGCAATTTTCCTAACGACAACTATAGCTTTCCTCCCCTAAGCACCGCACGTCTCGAACACAGGAGCAAACAAGTACCGCAACCGAAGGGCAACATACTTCAGTTGCAGCAGAACCAGCCCGATGGCTGGTTCTGCTTTGCTTTGATTAATTGGGCGCGGACGTATCGACGTCGATCGAATTAATTAAAAGATAGTTTTAAGCTTGTCACTTTAGAGTAAACTGTTAATTATTTTAGTATTACCTTTCTTGTGCCACTGCATGCTTCCCTATAGGAGTTGGCTAGGCGTCAATAGACTAATGGCTTAGGTGTTGGACTTGTGATCAAGAAGTCGCGGGTTCTAACCATTATACCATAGAGTACCAGAGAATGAATCCACTCCAGATACAAGCATATTTAACTAACGAAAAATATAAGCAACTAACGAAAAATATATTTAACTAAAGAAAAACGTACGCATGTAACGAAAAACGTACGCAAGTAACGGGAAACGTACGCAACTAACGAAAAACGTACGCAACTAACGGAAAACATAAGCAACTAAAGAAAAGCGTACGCAACTAACGAAAAACGTAAGCAGCTAATGAAAAACGTACGAAATTAATGAAAGACGTAAGAAAGTAACGAAAAATATAAGCAACTAACGAATAACGTACGCGACTAACGTAAAACTTACGAAACTAACGAAAAACGTACGCAACTAACGAAACCCGTACGCAACTAACGAAAATAGAGAAGAAAAAAAACGAAGAATAGAGAGTTGGAGGGATTTCAAAGTGCGGGTATCGTCTTATAAAAGACCGTGCACTTGGTAAGCTCGTCAGTCTGTCTTCGGATTTGACTCAATAACACACCAATAGTTTTTCTTTTCAAACTCATTCGACGTATACTGTCTCAACAAGATATAATTAAGTGATCTACATTTAACATAAGGGCCATATAAACTTAGGATTTTATTTTTTTAGGAACTTGCCCATACGGTAGGCCCACAACAACACTAAAACTTAATTCACTTCGGCATCGCGCTGCAGTGCAGGCGGTTCACTATTACTCTATATTAAAAAAAATAACGAAATATCATTATTCACTACTCAATCCAATATTGTGCATTACCTTAAGGTCTTTCTCTTGAATTTTACATGAAGCGACAACTTACCTGACTTCCACATAACTGGGAACATACTAGTTCGATACAAGTCTGTCTAGGCTAATGACAAAATATACCTGTTTAACCAACTTTGATAAAGGAAGTTGTAACTTTAAATAAACTTGAAATTCCTTGATGACGACAAAGAAGAAAAAAAACAAACCTGCCGGCTAAAAGTGCACTAAAGCTTTTCCACTGGCAAACTTGTGTTTCGGCTTAAAATTACAAAAAAAATCGAGCCATTCGAGACAGCAACTCATGCGACTAGGCAGGAAAAGACGAGCATTATTACAAACTTGAATGAGAAAAATGTGAATCCTACCCATATTACCAGTTCTCTTTTTGAAAAGAAATATTAGCTGCTGATTTTACATTTCGTGCGAACGCAGCCTTAGGCTTTCAACTTGGTTTCATAGTTGTTTTAAGTACTTACTTGCTAGGCAAGAAATAATATAAGTGTTTTGCGGATGTTGGTAAAGTCTTGGTGATATTTGTAACATTATTCCATTTTTACTGGTTCTGTTGACACATTAAATTGTTAGTTTAGCACAAAAAGTCTCATTTTATATTCGTTTAGTTTCTACTTCGTTTTGCTATAAAAAGAAAAACAGCTATATTCCAGGTTACTCAGATCTTCTACAATTTCTATCATGTTTATGTACTGGACTTTACGTCGGCTTATTTTGTATGGAAGAAATAAAACTTCTAGATCACACAAAAAAAAAATCGCGAATCTTATAAGAAAATAGTCTAGAACCGCCTAGACCTGCACCGAACACGCACACAAAAATACCGAAGCTTCCATTTTTCATATCCGCAATCATACACTCAACTTTAGAACCGCGTTATAAAACAAAAACGTACAGAAGGTTTATCCCACACATCAAACCAAACACGCACATACTCATACGAGTAGATCCGCAAATACAGAGCGGTGGCGATGGCGTGGCGATCTCAAACAAATGACAGTAGCAAGGGCGCGGACTTACTGTGCGTAATAAGTGTCTCTATTAGGGTACGTTTTAATTCGTTGAATTAAGTTAGCCTGCTGAACTGGTCTATTATATACCGCTAGATCCCAGTGCGAAGTGTGCCACTTGCCCTTATTTATGATCTGCCATTTTCCTTAGCAATATCTTTTTTCTCTCTCAGTAAGTAGAACGGGTAGGGTTCTAATACTCGACGGAAATTAGGCGAGGAGAATTGTTGAGATTTTTATAGCAACTCACTTCGTTTTAGTTCTGACACCCTTGTCCAAAAAGAGATCGTTCAAACGGAGATAAAGAGGCTCATATGTAAACGATATGGTTGTATTATGCGCAAGTATATCCAAATTGATGAGTCATTTAAAAACTGGTTACTTGAATGTACCTAGCATAGTGTATAGATTTCAACTTTAATTTTCGGTGGGAAAGTCATAAAATGACTCCTCCCGCTCTGTGTGGATTGAAATGGAGTGACAGACTTCTACTGGGCAAAAAGCCCATACTTTTCCTTCATTTGCCCTTATTTTCCGGTGTCGCTGTACCTCGGTACACATTCCCGTACCCAAACATTCCCACAACCTTCAAAGTAGGGACTCTGATTCGGATTCCAGGAAATACGATGGTATAATAATCACTTGCCACCGTGCACAGCGAGGCTCAGAAGATAACTTTAAAATCACCTAGGGATGTGTCCTAATAAGCGATGCTCTGAGATGTGCCGGAGTGATCTTTTAAGAGGTAACGGGGCTCCCTCTATATGCTGATGTTCATCTCCAGGGTGGTTTTACGGAGGTTAAAATCCTACAATCCCTTATCCTTTACCCAAAAGTCCAGGATCCTTTTGAAGCTTTCCCCTCTATAACAAGAAAAGGCAGATTAGATTGGTTAACATCAAGGTAAAAATATATTTTAACAAATGCTTTCTAAACTCTCAACATCCCCATTAATAAAAAGCTTTTCAAGCACCGAAATAAGACGCTACACTTAGTATATTACATTGAAACTAAAAATAACCATTTCTAAGCTTATAATCATGTAAACAAGTTTGAGATCCAAAATACTTGTAAGAAAATCTAAAATTAATTTCTTGGCTTAGCCAATTTTAAATAACTTAATTTATTATAGCATACATGTGTACTACAAAACAGCGCTACCAGAAAGATTTGGACTAGCTCCAAGTATTATGTCAGTGTCCTGCAAAACCAGACGGTTGACGGTTGTAGTGGGACTACATGACACAATTAACAATATAATGAAAACACCACATTTTGCCTCTGAGAGATATTTTATGTTTGACCTTTGCTTTATCAACATTCAAGCTTAATCTTAACATAATGAAATCTAGAATTATGTCTTATTGTTTTAGTCCAATTTGTAAAGATCTCTTTGTTAGTTATACAAATATACTTAACGCCAACGATATTATTCTGAAGGAAGTCTGAACATTTCGAAAGATAAAAACAATTCAAAGATAGACAAAATAAAACTGATGTTGATACGAGTCAACGTTCCAAATTCGAAAATTCAAACACTGACAATAATAAACCGACTCCTACCAAACAAAGCAAAGAAAAAGCAATATCTCCTAATCCATATTGATTCAATTGTAAAAAGAACCTCACAGGAGTCACAACGGCTTTTATTCCCCGAAAAAACAAAATCAACATACACCACTTTTAAGAGGAAACGGCGTCTCACATTTGAAAAGGAGCGAATTTCCTTGGGAAAAATACTCACGAAGTGGACTCCCTAAAAATATAATTATATACTTTTGCGAGCTTCCCAATGTATGACCGATTTCCGTTCTCGTCGCCCGCTTTAAATGATTTTACTTCTTGAAATCTGTCTCTATTTCTCCCCGCTTCAGTGCTCACGTAAGCCTACTATTATATATTTGATCGACGTTTGAGTTTTCCATAAGGACAGTGGAACTATAATTCCGTTCCATTTTCTTTAACAAAGTAATTATCTATATTTTACAAATTAGCATATAATAATTAGATATTATTTTATTATATATATATTGAAAATAGCGGACACAGCTGTTTTCAAGACTAGGTTTGTAAAAAAAAAATAACAGAAATAAAAAATTGTTGGCTTACAGGGAAATGAGGAGGTCGACACATTAGCAAAAACTGCAGCTGTTACTGGATCAATTCTTAATATAAAATCTTGTTTCTTTGAAATCTTACCAAAATTTTTAAATTAATTGCTTAAAAATGTGGAGAGAGTATTTCGACTTAAATTCATTAGTAAAAGGTATTTGGTACAGGACAATGCAGTGCGAACCTCCTCGAGTTCCCTGGTTTGCCAACATTAGAATTAGTAGAAAATACATTGTACTAGCTCATAGATTAAGGTCTGGGCACATTCCACTCAATAAGTTTGGCTTTTTAATGAAAAAAACTGATAGCCCTAATTGTGAAGTATGTGGACTTGTTGAAGATGTTCACCACTTGTTGGTGGAATGCACCCGGTATAGAACAGAAAGAGACATACTACTGTCCCAGTTAAATATTAATAAGTTAGACATAGGTGCCTATCACACGATTTTATCGAAACCACACTGCGATGACGCAATTAAAATATATAGATTTGTGAATAATTTAAAAAGAATATAGCAGTAGTATCTCTCTCCTCTTAGGCTACGATGAGCCTGGCATGATCATAAGATTAAAGGGCTCAAAAAAATAAAATAAAGAGAAAAAAAAGCAATAAAAAATGGGTATACGCCGATCAACCAGTACAATATAATTAACTTTAGTTTTCGATTTAATATTGTTCACTAACAATTATTAAATTAAAAAAACGAGACTGACTAGATATAGCGTGTTTTTCGAAAATAATCTAGACATAAATCGAGACCTAGTTATTTACCAAAAGACGAAAAATATGAATAATATAGTTGGGCCAAAAACTACTATTTTGACTATTTTTGTGGGCTTACCGGTCCGCTTATTTTTATAACTGACTAATACGGTCCTTGAATTTTCTATGACAATAAGTCTAAAATCTTGTGGTGAAGTGATACAAATGCGAGAGAAAATAACTTTTGAAACAATCTTTAAATAAAAACTTTTTACCAAAAAATTAAACCGACTTCCAAAAAACACTGCAAAGTGAAAAATAACTTTAATTTCGGTAGTCGGTGTCTTTAGTTTTGTATTTTCGTTTTTGGCACCGACTTCCTAAATTAAAGTTATTTTTCACTTTGCAGTGTTTTTTGGGAGTCGGTTTAATTTTTTAGTAAAAAGTTTTTATTTCACTTTTTTAGTTGGTCTATTTTTAATTTACCTAGTTACAAGAGCCTAATTATCAACTACTTATAACCTTTTACAAAATATTGCTTTTCCCAATGCTGGGCCGTTAATTGTTGAGGAGTTCTCCTGGTACTTCACCATCAGCTCTATATCACCATATGCATTGTGACGAGCATAAAGTGCGTAACATTCAAGTAATCGAATCGCAATCCACTCAATACTTATTATTGAGTAGTTTCGGCGGCCATCTGTGGTCTTCATCATCAGTTCCACTTCCTCAAATGGTACTTTTTGAGAGCAACTGCACAAGTTACTATAATAAATACCCAAAACGACATAGGTGTGCCTATAATATTTGAAGAGTTCCCTCGATTTCTCCAGGATCCCATCATCAGATCCTGACGTTTATGAAAATGGGACCAATATCGAAGTATAGCCTTTCAATCAAAAAAGAATTTTCCAAATCGGTTCAGCCGTCTTCGAGTAATCGATGATCATACATTAAAAAAAAAAAATATATATATATATATACGCGTCGAATTGATAACCTCCTCTTTTTGTCGTCGGTTGGAAATTCAAGACCAACTTAGACTTTGTAATGAAATCTATCCCCAATAGTGTTTCATTATGTAAGGCATCGGGAAACACAACAAACTCAATAGGAATACACAAAGACATACAATTCACATTAACACATGTTAACAATACAATATTCGTGCGAGTACTACCATCAGCAAGTCTAACCGACATAGTCTGTGATTTAAATTTAACACCTAAACGTAAAAGAAGTGCGTACAGCGTTGAACCTGCGATACTACGCCGGGCGGCAGTATCTATAAGCGCTGAACCACTATAACCTAATAAGATCTCAATATTTAAAATAGGTCGATCTTGCGTGATGATATTATTCGAATCATAACTACTTACATTACAACAATCTTGTGTCGTGGTAAGCGAATAAAATACATTATGTTGAGGTTGTGGTTCGTTTGAAATAACATTACAACTCGAACTGGAAATATTACTTTTACATGTTTTTTCAAAACCTTTTTCACCACAACCATAACAGATAAGGCTAGACTTATTATTACTAGACGATTCTTTAGAGTTTCTCTTTGGGCACATATCACGCGTATGACCTCGATTTTTGCAATAAACACAGAATAGCTTTGATACACTCGCGGTATTATTATTATCGGCACTTAGCACTTCGTTAGACGTATTACGTACGGGTCGAATCTGCGAACACGAGTTTGACGGCTGCACTCCCGCAATACTGGGCGGCGGCGGCGGGGTCAATGCACCGTTTCCCGCCGAATTGACGCACGTGGTTGCGGCGCGCGGCGTTCGCGATCCTGTGGGTGGCGTCGTCGTTCTCGCTGGCGCCGACTGCGACGAAGTACTTGCACTGGAACTTTCCAAGAGCGACTCTTCTATACCTCGGGCTTTGTCGATTAGGGACTCGATACTATTAAACGTATCCCGGGGTAATCGCTTTCGAATACGTTTATGTAATAATCCATATATCATGTCTATCTTAGCTTCTTCGGGTAATACGTAAGGAAACTTGAAAATCATACCTCGTATACGTATAATGAAGGAGTCCGCGAGTTCTTCATTTTGCTCGTCAGCGAATATCTTTCGATATATTTTGTAGGCAGGACATGGAGTACCGTACATACTACGTAGTCGTTTGACGGCTTCGGACTACGAGGACACCTCGGTCCGGATCCCTCTCCACCATACTGCAGCCTCGCCGTGAAGCAGCATCGGAAGACCATGAAGCGCAAGGTCCTCGCTGACCGATGCACACTCTTTGTACATCTCGACAGAGTCGATGAAGGCTTCTACAACTTCTGGGTCTCTGCTCTGACCATCAAAGCGTGCTGAACACTTACACATGTTGCTTGATTTGCTAGTCGACCACGGTGTCGGTGAGGGCGTCGCCGCGTCGCGGGAAAACCACCTGCCGCGTGCGATGCCATGAGGGATTCGACGAGCTGCCGATTTGCTTCTGCCTGAGTATTCGCGAAGGCGGTAAGAAATGAAGTCAGCTGGTCACCAGACATGAGCCCTGGCGAAGGTCTTCTGGTTTCTTCATCCGAGCTGGAGTGCGCGTCAGCGTCACTGGCTTTAGGGTCCGTTCGTACTTTACGTGGAGGCATCTTCACTCTTTACGTAGGTACCAGAGAACAGGAACACCGAAAAAATCGTTAACGTTCGACAAGCACAAATCGGTTTAAATCGGATTCGCGGCCACGAGTTGGAGCGCCACTTATAACATTGCGTTATTGTTAGGGTGTCACGAACGGAAGAAAACCAAGTTTGAAAATAGAAAACGTCTATTCAAGCACACAATAGTTAAAGCTTACATTAGGCACACACAATTTACATAAAAAGTCGCGGAAGCGTATAGCGTGCGCAATCTCGACGACGAGCGTTTTCGGACTGGCTTGCGTCCGTTAAGCCCGATTTACACTTCAACAAGTACAGTAGCGAGTTAAGAACTCAGACAGTTAAGTAATAAGTAGTAAGTTGTAAGTAGCGTCCAAACGTAGGCGATTGAGTAGTCATAAGTTGCCCGAGAAAAAGAAAAGAAAATAACACGTGTACGCGGCCGCAACCTACAAATTTATGGACTGTACTAGGTATGTGAAATAATAATCGATTATGGAAATAATCGATAAAAAATCGATTTTTATAAAAATAAAAATTGATTAATATAACAAAATCGATTATTTATTAATCGATTTTTCATGCTAAATATATAATCGATTAATTAAAAATCGATTTTTTTATGTACAATGTTACATCCGTAGTAGGGATGTGACATAATAATTGATTATGGAAATAATCAATTAAAATCGATTTTTATCAAAAGAAAAATCGATTAATATAACGAACTCGATTATTTTCTTAAGAAAAATCGATTATTTATTAATCGATTTTTCATGCGAAATATATAATCGATTAATTAAAAATCGATTTTTTATGTACAATGTCACATCCCTAGACTGTACTAAACTCGCCCGTCTACATGCCAGCCAGTTAAGTTGGAGGGGTGCGGGAGACGCGAGAGAGGGGGCTACTTCGCACTGGACTCGCCGAAAAATAGGATTGCGATCTATTTAACTCAACTTAATCAACAACTTACTACTTAACTCGCTTTTGCCGTACAAACTACAATAACAACTTAACTCGCCGATGACGCAAGTTAACTCGCCACTGTACTTGTTGAAGTGTAAATCGGGCTTTAGACGCGTAGGCACGCGTGGGGCAGCAGAGGGGTGGGACTCCCGCTCACCGCGTACAATTATACCAACCTAAGGAATATCTATCAGGACGACACGTTACACTATTTATTTCCAACATAAAAGTTGTACTTGGTACTTAGTAGTGACAACTGATGTATCTACTACACAGTACCTACGCCTATTTACTTACATTCAAAGTTTTTCATTTAAATATACAACATTTCTGCTTCAATCAACATAGTCTTAATTGTAGTATTAATGCAAATATCAAGTAATTACGTCCCATAATACCCACCGACACGTGCAAGATAGAGCCACTGCTGCCAAAATTACACCCATTTACAAATCGATTTTGCTGTTAACGAACCACCAAAATATACTATCAGAATCCCTTAGAGTAGAACTTTAGACTAATTTATATTACCTAAGTCTGGTTAATGACATGACATGAGACTTGAACAATAGACATTCACGACGTACAATAATAGGTATCGTGTTCATTGAGGCGTGGTTATTGGGTGGTTAATAGAAGAAATTATTTTTAATATCCATTTATTAGGGATTCCATAAATGCTAATAAATATAACTAAGTTAGCCAGTAATAAAATAAGTCGTTACCCTTAACTAATAAACTCTCCTGTATCATAGGTGCGTTAACAAACATTTCACAAATATACATATCGACGCTTGAAAGGCAATCCTAACTAAGCGACATAAATCCGTAAAATGAGTTATATATACCATTCGAACCGGCAGATTTTTCTGCGTCGTTTGGTCTAGGTCTCATAGTTCTACGACGAGTTTTATTGTCGCTTAGATATCGCGTGATTTCGGTAAAATCTACATTTTGTGCTTACTAAACGACCAAAAAATAGTGATTTTTGAATATCTAGCAGTTATGACGTTCTAACAATTAGGAATATGAACTTAGTCGGTTTTTCATGTATTGACTTTTTCATTTATTTGTATTGACGTATTTTTACTTGTTAAGAATTTTTCCTTTGAAATTATTTAGTAGATTTTACCTACATAAAGCAATTGTGATTTATGTGGTTATATATTTTAACTCGATAATATATTTTGTGACAGTGTCATTTGTATAAGTTAGCCTGAAATAAAGTGGAAGAACATTAGAGCTTAGATATTTTTACTTGTATATCATAATATTTATTTTTTATTTTTAGATATTTTTATTTGACAACGCTTAATACTAATGATGTCGGTTAGATAGTCTTACTTGATTTGCTAAATGGCTAACAATGGCGCGTAGATAAATTTACCCGTACGCAACATTATATTTTCTCGTCGCTAAAGAACCGCACGAGTTTAAAAAACGTCGTGTAGGTATGCGCGACACGCATCGTGACACGTCTATACAGGTTCTAATTCAGGCACCCGCCGTCGCTTAGGGAGGTCGTACTTCACATTTTGGTGCATATTCTATGAAGACATGGTAAGTATTCAATAAAATTATGCAAAGGTAGTACCTATTTCAAAACTGCATTTTGTTTCGGATTATTTTTAAGCCCTATTATGTTTTAGATGGAACAAAGTACTCATTTTAAATCAATTTTGTTATCTTTGCAGTTAAAAATGAATTGCTTTTTTATAATTTGTTTGAGTACCTACAAGACAAATAAACAGTAGTTATTTATCTTGTAGTTTCACTTAGTAAAAATACACGGTATAAATCTGACATCATCGAATTGATTTTTTTTGCAGTCTGCGGCTTCGTCAATTAATAGCAACACAAACAGTTTAACAAAACATTAGAGTCAGCTTCCATCAGCATTGACACTTCGAAAGATTTAGCTTTTCCGGTTCTTGCCGATAGTTGATGCACCACAACAGATCACACTGAAACGACTGCATCGATTACTGCTCCACGTATATCGGTTGATCACGCATTTAATATTACTTTAACTGCTGAACCAGACATTGAAAAACCGACTATGAATGATCACCAGGTTGAGGAAAACACACAAAATACATCACTTACGTCCGATCATGATGTACCGTCTACATCGGCATGAAAGTAAAGAATCTACCGTATCAAATCCAATTAAAAGTAAAGTTGGAAAAAGAAAATCCAAGAAAGATATTAAATATATTGATTTTATGTGTAGATACAGTGCATGCTATTATTGAAAATAGATTGAAGAATACAACTGTTTACGCACCATCACAATGGTTTACAGTTTTTCCAGATCCACAGATCCAGTCTCTCCGTGAGGACATGGTTGGGCGCTTGAACTTGTCCTTGAAGGCTGTCATTTTATCATTTCATTGTCATTCGGAAATGGGGCGATGCCAACTTGGTCAAGTTTAATGCAGCTAAGACCCAGGCGTGTCTCTTCTCTGCAAAAAGGAGTCAATTCAAACCGGCTCCTACTTCCCGAGATGTAACCGTGCTAATAACCGATCGTATCGAGCTTCTGGGGGTAACACTAACTTCTACCCTCAATTTTGGCCCGTATATCGAGGCTAAGGCTCAATTAGCATAAAAAAAGTTGGGAATCCTAGCAAAGGTGAGACGGTACTTCACACCCGAACAGCTGCTCAATCTCTATCAAGCCCAGGTTCGGTCGTGTATGGAGTACTGCTCTCATCTTTGGGATGGATCTGCCAAGTACCAGCTGGATGCGCTTGAGTCTATTGAGAAACGTGCCAAAAGATTCATTGGCAACGATATACTGGTCGAATCAAAGCTCCAGAGCCTTGAACATCGACGACGAGTTGCTAGTCTATCGGTTTTCTATCGGTTACATTTCGGAGAGTGTAAGATGGAATTACACAATCTAATTCCGCAAAGCCCGTTCCATCATCGGAATACAAGACAAACGACGATGCGCCTTCGTTACATGGTGGACATCCCACCCATACGCACTAAACGTTTTGGGAATACCTTCACTGTGTGTACGGCTAAGTAGTGGAATTCCCTGACGGATTCTGTGTTTCCCGATAGCTATAACCTAGGGGTCTTTAAGTTGACTTAAAGACCCCTAGAAGTAGTAGTAGAAGTTACTGTTAGGTAAGCGTCCTCCATCTTCGACCACATCATCACTTACCATCAGGTGAGATGGTGGTCAAACGCGAGCCTATTATAAAAAAAAAAGTTGAAATTCAGTCTAAAACCAAGGTATCTCTTACGTTATATCTTTTACGTTGTTATCGATCGCAGCTTCCCATATCAAAAGCAATTGTGAGATATATTTTTTTTTAGAAACTGAATGATGAAGATGCTAGGTAATTTATAATTGCGACAGCAATAATAATTGTTCAATTAAAATATATTAATCTCAGACTGAATTTTATGTCATAATTAGTTTCCTGGTCGGCACTACATAGCGTATTTGTTTAATTTTCAATAAAGACTTTTATTCAACAATAATTGATTTCATTTATTTTTGTGCATGATAATAATTACCTATACAGTTCTTAGTTAAATGTCGGTTATGAAGGGAGGTTTGGGGTAATTTTAATAACTAAGATACAATTTCCAAAATCACAAAAACCATTAAAGAATGCTTAGGTAAATTTACTTATTTTATTTTATACTGTCAGATGTTTTTTAGATCAATATTTATGTTTCAAAATTCTAAACTAAGTAAGTTTACCTATTTTTACATGTTACTGCACACACTACAATGATGATTTAGATAATTTTACCTGTTTATCAAATCAGGTAAATTTTATCTAACCGACACAAACCGGTGTTTTTAAAGGTGTCAGGTGTCTTATTTTGTACAATTTGGATAGCTATAAAAACATGATTTCTAGGAGTGTTAACATCATTTTAATCGAACAATTAGGAAAATTTTTATGATTTTTTTTGCAAATATTTGAACTTTAAATCGCTCTCCTGTAAAGTTTACTCAATGTCGCTTAGTTATTATTGCCTTTCAAGCGTCGATATAGATAGATCTGTAACAACGGAATCGGAACAGCGAACTGCAGCGTGGCAACAAATTGCACAGCCACTAGGTCAAACATATTGTCATGTATATATCTTCTATACTCTCTTCTATATCTCATCTTCTATAATTATGTATATTACCTATCGTGGGTGCAGGACAGCCGCGCAGAAATCTCCCAAGAAGAACAACATCTGGATGTGTTAATCTAATAAGTTGTTACGTAATTATCTAACCTAACGACATCTTATAGTGACCATAACAATATTAAAAATCTTTACCGTTTTAAATAAATAGATTGACTCGGCCATCGCATGAAAACACAATATATCTCACAAGTAATACATATATAAATTAAATTGTTTATTGCGATTGCCAAGTCAATCTATTTATTTAAAACGGTAAAGATTTTTAATATTGTTATGGTCACTATAAGATGTCGTTAGGTTAGATAATTACGTAACAACTTAAGACAGAAGGTCCCTTAAGTAGGGACTGAATAAATTAATAACCGACTTGGTATTACATGGATCACACAACTTTTTACGGTAGAACAACTAAGTTGCGAGACTTGGGTTTTTGACAAGTATTGTTTTTTTATGGGATCTCATTGCTTTTTGTACAAAGTCCTACTTTTTTCCTTTCCGGTACCTTCTACTTCTTGTATACCAACAACGAGTTTTCTTAAAGCCCTCTCTCTGTCTTATGAGCTTTTCTTATTTTTGTAGGTAGCCTTCCTTTTTAGGGTTCCGTAGCCGAATGGCAAAAAACGGAACCCTTATAGTTTCGATATGTCTGTCCGTCTGTCTGTCTGTCCGTCCGTCCGTATGTCACAGCCATTTTACTATACATGTAAAACTTGGTAGATAGATGTATTCTGTGAACCGCTTTCCGATTTTAAGAGATTTTTTTCATGAAACCTATATGTGTGTGGTATCTGTAGACAGGTCTTTAAAAATGACATTGAGGTTTCTAAAATGACTTTTTCATAAAGTTAATCGTTTAAAAGATATACGCTTCCAAAGTGGTAAAATGTGTGTCTCCCCCCTCTAACTTCTATAATAATGAAGTAAATAATCTAAAAAAACCATATGTTGTAGATCTTAATGTAAACTTTCAATCAAAATTGGTTTGAACGAGATCGGGTTGGCAGTTTTTGAGATACAGCATATTTTCTAAAACCGCAAATATAACTTTGTAATTCATACAAATACTATGAAAAACAAAGTTATTTGGCGTAGTTGTAAAAATTGTAAATAAGCTAGTTTTAAGAAATTTGTAAGGTTTTTTGTTTTTTTTTTTTTTTCAATTAAATATGTTAAGTATAATATTATATATATTGTAGTTACCACGGAACCCTTCATGGGAGAGTCCAACTCGCACTTGGCCAATTTTTATTTTCCGGTACAACTTCTTGAACTTCAGCTAAAGTTTTTTTCAAAGCCCACTCCCTGTCTCTATGGGTTTTTTTCGGAGGCTTTGATACGTACGTACGTCTTTTGCATTAGTTAGTAATAATTAATGCCAAAACCAAACGTCTCGGTTAAAGTTAAATCATAAGTAAGTAATTATGCAATTTCGGGCAATTTACTCTACTTAATACTCCCCAATACCCTTAATACTTCTTGCTTTTTTATTCCGTTGACCATTGAACAAGTTACCTTTGAGAATAATTATTATATCTAGGTACCTATCTACACTGGAAGACACGGTGGAGCATATGGTCGAGGTGTGCCCTGCATGGGTGGAGCACCGTCGTAACCTCATAAAGGCGATCGGCGGCGGCGACTTCTCGCGCCCAGCTCTGGTTTAAACCATGGTGCGAAGCGAGAGGGAATGGGATGCAGTCACCTCCTGCTGCGAAGCAGTCATGCTAGCGAAGGAGGAGGCCTAACGTGCGAGGGAGAGGCAACTCTCTTCCTCGCGCCCCAGCCGCCGGGGGAGACGCCCCGGGCGTCGTGGATCGCGAGTCGATTTCGGGCCACCGTAGGCGCGGGCCTGCGGATGTCGAGCAGGGGTCACTCACCGTCCGGTAAGGACCAGGCCCGGGTCGGCGGCGCGTTATGTTCCACGCGCGCCTCAAAAAGCTGTTAATACCAGTGACGGGGCCTCATAGGGCCATTGCCTGTCGGGGTTTGCGGGAAAGTTCCATCGAGATACCGTGGCCCCGGAACTTTAGGTCTTTCGTAGGGACAGGGTGGGTTTTTAGTCAGTAGAATTCTGATACACCCGAGCGGAAGAAGTCATTCGATGATATTTTTCACCACGAAAAAAAAAGTACCCATCTACATCTATTATTTCATTATATTATACAGGTACACTAGTGTTGCCCAAACGAGAGTCTCGCAAGAGTCTTGCAATTAGCGATTATATATTATTGAGATCTCAGAACAATGTAACAGACTCTGTTACATTGTTCTGAGATCTCAACTACCGTTTAATAAATAGCAATAGGATAATCGCTAATTGCAAGACTTGCGAGACTCTCGTTTGGGCAACACTAAGGTACACTGATTAATTAACTGCAAATGTTACTTTGTAATCCTATATATTTATATGGGATTACAAAGTTATTTATGCAGTCGATGTATCTAGAAAACTGGAACGAAATTGAAAAATATTATAGTTTTTCCTTGATTCATATACTAAACACTATTTGTATTCTAAATTTAAGCTTCTATGTCTGCTAGAAGTGCTTTAGACTTTTGATGATCGGTCAGTCAGTCAGTGACAAAATTTACAAAATTAAGGAACTTTGACTCGTTATAATTCTTAAACTACTGGTTCAAATTGAATGAAATTTGAAATATACCGTGTTTATACAATGCCTGTTTGGTTACTGAAAATTCAGGCTTCTAATTTTATCCACAACGAAGTTATAGGGGGTCGAAAATGGCCTGAATTGCTTCGAGAAAAGAATGGTACGGCCGTGCCGCTTTTTTGCTCGACTTGGCGGGGGCACTGCCGTGCCCCCAGATTAACACATCTGTCCTTCACTGTAGGTCCCGTTCCATTAATCACTGCTGCCAGTGACTGTACAGGACTTCATCAGCCGCTATCAACAAATTAATGTCTTCAGTTTTGTTATTACAAGAAAATCCGACTTTTCTCACGAGCTGAACGTTCTGGTGATGAGTTGTGGATTTATAAGCAAGATCTTATTGTAATAAGTAGGTGCTAGTATTGTATACAATAACTGACTTATCAACCTTCTAAATTAAGCCTGACTTAGGGAAAAGCTGTAGTCCCCATAAAAAAGAGACGTCTGGTGCAGTGGTTGTACGAATATCTGCTGCGCTGAGTGTTGCGAGTTAGAAACATTTATTCCATGCGGGAATCGAAACTGTGTTGAGCAGCAAACAATCACTCAGCTACTGTTTCAACCGTGTCCTCAGTGTATTGGCGTAGCTAGGTATTCCAAGTCTGCGATATGCTACTTTAGTAGATAGTAGCCTTCATTATTTTAGTCTTTAGAAAAATAGCTCACTAATAAATACAAATAAGAGTAAGTTAAGATAAAGTTATTATTATGCCTAATTTTTTAGGGTTCACCCACACGTAAAGCGGGGATGAGGGATATCGAATTGGTCTTTAAAAAATAATGGGAGTGCGGGAAGACCAATTTTCGATTCAGTGATCCGTTTGTGAAATATTTTTAGTTAGAGTCAAGTTTCTCTCCCCCCCCCAACACCATCAACTAAGCGGATGTAGGAGAGAGTAGAATTCAAATGTCATGGTAGTAGGACCTACATATAACTGTATTTTGTTATTTAAGAAATTGGTTATGGACATTGTAACGGATGTCGCGGAACGTAAAGCCTGCATTACATGTTGGCCGAGCGTTGGCAAATAGGTACAAGGCAAGAAATAATGTCCACACGTTCGACAATTTCATCGAACGCCAATGCAGACGTACAATGTAGAAGAGGGTCTATAGAGCTGCCCACACGCTTTTTTAAGCTTTTTACCTGTAAATAAACAGTAAGTTTCTTCAGTAAAATGTTCAGGCAAAAAAATAAACATAAGGTAACGTGCTGGGTTTATTTTGTATTTTCACAGAAGCAAAGCTTTTCCATAGAAGTCTTTTCTTTTCTTACTTTCATAAGTTGAGCAAAAGAAAAACAGTTGATCCATCTCGACTATATTTTTGTTTCCATAGTTCCTATGAGGAAACCACGATGGATAAAACGCGCGATTCTTTCTTGTTCTTGGTTTAAAGAAAGATAACTCTGTGCTTTTTTGGTAATTTTCTGGCATAGTGTATACTTAGTAGTCTTAGTTTCATTGAGTAAATAAATATCGTAATAATTGTACGATATCATCATAATCATAATCATAATCTTTACTCTCTCACCACAATATTTATGTACAATTTTACAGTTATTAGGGACATATTCCATACAATAAACATTGTGGGAGGCTGGTGCCTAAACTAGGCCAGGGCCTGTATTTCAGGACACCAGGTCTCCACCCTTTGGGTTAACATTTCAAGTGCTCTATATCTTAGTGGTCAGGAGTCACCTTATAATTTACAAGTTTTTAGAATTTAAGAAGAAAATAAAACTAAAAATTTATCGAAATACAAAAAAATAATAATAATATTGTTAGTGGGATTAGTATTAAGTGGAGACGTAGGTGCGTGTATAGTGTGTATGTATAGTGAGTGTGTGTGGAGTGAGTGGGTGAATGTGATAGTTTTTTTTTTTCCATTGTCTATACAGGGATAGCAAGCTTATCTTCAGTGTCACGATAATTTAGTTCTTGGATCCAATTAGTTACTTTCGATTTACATTTATTTCTGTTAAAATCGTAAATATGCAGGATCCTGTTAACCTTATTATAAATGTATTGACCGAGAAAACAAAAAAATCGCTGAGCAAACTTGGTCGACAGCCGGGTTTGTCGATTGTCTACGGGATTGAACCGCCTTTTGCCACGAGAGAGAAGGGGGCTATATGTAAGGACGCTATGCTGTTTCAGTATTGTTTGCAGTAAGAAAAGTTGGCGTACGGTCAAAACTTTCGCTTCTTTATATAGAAGAGTAGTGGAGTAGTCAAAGGGTCGAAATAAGGACACTTTCAGGATGGCTCTCTGGGCTCTTTCTAATTCAAGTATAGTGGATTTTGGGGCACCTCCCCAAGAAGTGACACAGTACGCTAGCAAAGATTAAGCAAGGACAAAATACACTGATTTTTTCATATTTTCATCAGCCACCTGTCTCAGGGTCTTAAAGACGTAGATTAATTTGCGCAGCCTGCTACTCAGTGAGTGAATATGTTCATGAAAGTTTAACTTACTATCTATGATAATACCCAGATATTTTACATTATCTGCTTTGCGGATGTGAGTGCATGAGCAGGTGGTAGAGTGTGGCAACGGACAAGTATGAGCTACGATGGAGGAAGTATCCGAGGTTGGCCGGTTTTGTTTGATGGAGAAAGTGACGTAATTGGTTTTTGCAGCGTTAAGTGTGAGGATATTATTTCGTAACCATTCTGATACTAAGTTGAAGCCTGATTGAGCAAGCCCATAGACTTCACTCCAAGTATCCGCGTTGAATAATAATGCAGTATCGTCTGCAAAAGTTACAATTTTGCCTCCAGGGAGGGTGAGCATACCCAGGTCATTTATATATAGGAGAAATAGGGTTGGCCCTAGTACACTGCCTTGAGGCACGCCGTAGGTGACTAGGCGCTCATTACTAACGTGCTTGTCTATTTTCACACTCTGAGTACGCTCACTCAAATAGTTCTCAAATAGTTTTAATTGGACCCCTCTAATTCCAAGCCGTTCCATCTTCTCAATGAGTACAGGTACAGAAACCGTGTCAAATGCTTTGGCAAGATCGAGAAAGATCCCCAAGACTTTGCGCCCAGCATCCATATTTGTGACGATATAATTGGTTAGATCATGAACAGCATCGGAAGTCGATTTACCGGGCCTAAATCCGTACTGGGAGGGAGAGAGAAGGTTATATTTCTCCAAGTAATCAACTAGTCTACTGTTCATGATCCGTTCAAGAATCTTGGATAGAGCCGGCAGCACGGCTATAGGTCTATAGTTGTTGACACGGTTTCTGTCCCCATCCTTGAAGATCGGGTGTATAATGGCCTTTTTAAATGCCCTGGGAAATTTACCTGTGTTGAGAGCGAGATTGAAAATATAAGTTACAGGTGGGACTACTATGGCTATGTGTTTTTTAAGGAGACTGTTAGATATTCGGTCCCATCCCATAGAACATTCATTGCGAAGCGACAATATTAATTTTGTAACTTCCGCTTCGTCTGTTGGCAACAGAACCATAGAGTGCGAGGTATTGCAAGAGATATTACTAGGCGATACCACTGACCGCTTCACGATATTCTCAGCAAGGTCTTTACCAATCTCTGCGAAGTAGTCATTGACATCGTTAACAGATTGTTTTGGAGTTGCTGAAATGGATAACAAATCTAAGTCTGCGTCTTGCTTCTTGACCCTACCAGTTATACCATTAATAGCCGACCACAGCTGTTGTGATATGGTTCATATTAAAATTGCATATTAAGTGTTCCCCCTCGGGCACGCCGCAATTGCGGCGGTAAGACCCCTCTTTGAGGAGTGGCTAGATCGCCGTCACGGCGTCCTGACCTACCGCATGACGCAGGTCCTCACCGGACACGGAAGTTTCGGGAGGTACCTGTGTCTGATGGGAAAGGAGGAAACGCCTGGGTGTCACCACTGCGAGGGTCGCCCTGAGGACACCGTAGAGCACACGGTGCAAGACTGCCCCGCCTGGGCAGAGCACCGACGTGTCCTCACGGCGGCGATAGGCGGAGACCTCTCGCGCCCGGCATTGGTCGAGGCCATGCTGCGGGGCGACAGGGAGTGGGAAGCGATCGCCTCCTTCTGCGAAGCAGTCATGCTTCCGAAGGAGGAGGCGGGCCGCGTGAGGGAGAGGATGGCGTCCTCCCTCCAGCCCAGCCGCAGTGGTAGACGCCCACGGCGTCGGACGTCGGCCGACGATCTCCGGCCACCGTAGGCGCGGGCATGCGGACAGCGAGTAAAGGGCAACTCGCTGTCCGACCATGGACCATGCCCGGGTCGACGGCGCGTCGTGTTCCACGCGCGCCTCAAAGAGCGTCAGCAACATGACGAGGCCCCCTCTGCAGAGGGCCGAAGCCTGCCGGGGTCATGGGACTCATCCCGTTACCGTGGCCCCGGTACGTAAAGGGTTATTGAAGGAACACCGTGGATTTTAGTCAGTAAAAGTCTGACAGTCCCTCCCACCCTGCCCGGGGCGGGAGGACTTATTTGATAATTTTACCACGTTAAAAAAAAAAAAAAAAGTGTTCCCCCTAAGATTTTCCTGCCTCTAAACGTGAAGACTGTAAATTAGCTCACAGTCTACTATAATATATATTTCCTTTATATAATCCGGACACAACGAACAATCCGGAAAGTGAGGACGCCATGGCGTCTCCCCAGCCATTCCATATGGAGGGGACTTATCGCCGCGTCGAGATGCAACCCTGATGCCATGATCCTCGGACATGAGGGACCGAACAGAGAGAACCTCAATTTTTACGTGTACTGGCACATAAGGGAATATCAGCAAGGCCTTCTCTCCCGGTCAATCTTTAGATCAACTTAAAATACACTGCTACGGTGGGGCTACCTTGTAATTTACACAAGCTTTACTTATTAAATAATCGAATTTATACTTTACATAATTATTGTTGATGTTAGTTAATGACTTGAGTTTTTTTTTTTTTTTTAATTTCATTATTAAAATTTAAAAAAATACGTTTGAGTACTAAGTACAACTTTTGTGAACCGTGGGAAATAGTCAAAGTTTATGAGAAAAATCATACAGGAGATAAAATTTATTTTTTACCACAATAAATATTCATAAACTTACTTATTTAATCTCAAAATCCTTGAGGCGTATGTACGTGTTAGTAACAACATTAACGCCATAAGTAAACATATTCAAGACACTTCGCAAGTTTCAAACTCGGAACGAACAATTCAATTCTATATTATTATTCTATTATTCTATTCAACAATTTATGCTCAACGCACGAGTTTTACTAAACACTTGCATAGTTTACGACAACACTCTACGCGATTATTTTTTCTGTCGTACACTTATTATCTACCGGCTGTAACTCGATTTGCACTAACATTCGCAGTGCTACAGTAAACAAGGCAATATCGAGTCACACAACATTCTATCCAAAACAAATGTCCATAAATCTGTAGATCGTTTTGTTATTTTCTTTGGTTTTATGAATGTTCCCAAGTAAAATATGATTTGTCCTGAACAGCAAAATATTCAAAATGCGAGTTATATTTTGTAGGTATTTCCGGCGACCTAACTTAGAACTTTTATGGAGGTCTTTTTACGATATTTATGAGAACTACAAGGATCATAAAGAAATGCTTGTATTGAGAAAGGGGAGTATTTATTGAAGGCGAAGAAGACTTATATAAATTGAAAATAAAATATACGCAAATTTTTAAAATAGAAGATAATCAATTAGACGTGTTTGACACTTAAAACCCTCACAATCAAATAAGAATCTTCCAAGTTTTGCAAAACAAACTCTTAATGCTCAATCACTCCAAATGAATTTAATACACGTGAAATAAGTAATTAAAACTGGTTTCGTTTTAATATTTTTTTCTTTCACTTCTTTGGTGAAGAGAGTAATCTGAGGTCCAATTTATAAAATAAAAACTTATAAAATAAAGACATTTGACTTCTGTTTTATAAAATGAAATTTTTCATTACGGCTTGTGAATGAGTTTGTGAGTTCTGTTGAGATGGTTTCTTTACCTGTGCAATCCAAGAATATTAGATTAATTGACTAAAGTGAACAGAATTCAAACATTATTTTATTATTAAGGCATTAAAACCGTTTGTACTGAATACACCTATACTACTATTATACATGGGAAAAGTTTGTTTGTTTGAATGCGCTAATCTTAGAAAGAGCTAGGTGAATTTGGACCATATTTGTTATGGAAGTAGCTCGAACGTTAAGAAAGGTTAAAGGCTACTTTTACCCGATTGCAAAAGAAGGAGGTTATGTTTTTATCGAGATAAATTCCACGGGAGCGAAGCATCGGGCGACTGCTAGTTGTTTACATAAATAAGTCTTAAGAGGAGGCTCCCTAAATTGTATGTAACTTTGCATTAATATTCTAAAACAATCACGCATACAATCAAAAGGGAACTTTAGTATATGATTTATTGGATCTTTTTCTTTACATGTCTAAGACCAGTTACGTAATTGGAACATTTTTGCTCCATTCATTTTTTAATCAAAAATCATGTCGTTTTTAAAGATTATTCAAAATTGAATGAAGTTTACTCGGCTTTTATGCCTAAAAATAGTATTGACAGTAAGAAAATATAGTTTACTATCCAAATATAAGATAATTTTTCTCTTGTAACGATGCCAAGATGCTAGCTCAGCACACTTGCAAACAAGCGCGAAGCATCAAATTCCACGAGTAGCGCTTCCCACGGTAACGACGAGTCCCTGGGCTTTTTCCAACCTAACATCGGTGGGAACAGACACTCGCGCTCATCGCGTATAGTTTTACATACTTTTATGTTACTTTTAATTTTGATAATTTTTAAGAACTTTCAAGAACTTTTGTGAACATTTATTAAACTATTTTATTATATGAAACGGACTTTATTCTAAAAGTTTCCCAACACGCCCCACACACGTATCTGGCGCAGTCGGAAGTCGTCAAGGACTTTGAAAGTGTTGTCGTTGTGTGAATCACCCAAAAATCGGGCATCGCCGCGTCGACCGTCCTGACGAAGAACCTTCGGAGGCCAGTCGGGAAAGCTGCTGCTGCAGACATCGAGACTTCCAAAAATCGATGGATCGACGCTCGCCAGCAATAGTACAAATGTAAGTGACTTACATATATTATTGTTAATTGGATGCTATATTTTTTTACGCAGTGTACTATAATTTTTCAATATTTTTCACCCACGTAGTAATAGGGACCTCAGTCCTAGTAGGCGAGTTCAACTTCGGATAACCCGAAGTGACGCCAATCGTAACCTTGAACTCTTAAACGACTTAGATTTAGAAACTATGACTGAACAAAGTTACAGTTCATCAGTACCTTTGAGTCAGACGAGTCAGATGGCTTCGTCAGACTTAACTGATAAGATTTATAAATCGCTTAGATTAGTTCCAGAATTTAATGGTAACCCTAATGTTTTGACCAGTTTTTTGAATTTATGCCATGAGTTAGTGCTCACTTATGTCAGTACGGAACCAGGAAGTAAACTCTCCAATTTGGCTCTGATTAATGGAATTTTGAATAAGATAACTGGTACTGCTGCACGTACTTTGGCAACTAATGGAATTCCTAATGATTGGCATGGCATAAGAACCACGTTAATTAACAGCTTTTCAGATAACAGGGACGAAACTTCGTTATATACCGATCTATCTCTTTTAGTTCAGGGCAGTGATACTATACAAGTATACTACGAAAAAGTTCAGCATTTACTGTGCACTATAAAAACGTATGTCGAGTTGCATGAATCTGTAGGAACTACTGTGGAAGCAAAAAGAACTCTTTATAAAAACTTAGCTTTGCAGACATTCTTGAGAGGGTTAGATGAACCGCTAGGTTCTAGGGTAAGCATGCGACCTTCATCTCTCGAAAGTGCTCTTGAATTTGCCCAAGAGGAATTAAACGTTCTCTATTTACAAAAGAGAAATAAGTCTCTACCCGCAAAGAAATACCTATATAATTTTTACGAACAAGCACCTAATACTACTAACGCACAGCAAAATTTCCGTTCATCTGCTTCCAATTCATCTCACCATCTGCAAAATGTTCGTTCATACATGCCACCAAATTATAACCCTACATTCCAAGCATACCCCAGACCTCAAATTCGATCCTTTGATCCCCAATATCCTCCACAGATATGCCCACCACCCGTACCACTAGAACAGTACAGACAAACCTATCCCAGACCTCAAAACCCCACAAAGACCCAACAAACGTTGAGGGCTCGCCCTACCAATATGTCTACTGGATTCCAAATCCCACCTCGACCTCCCCAAGTACCTCAAATAAATCAAGCACCCCAATACAATACCCCCACACCTATGAGTGGTATTAGTTATCCAGTCCCGAAAACTCCCAGGCAAATTAAGGCATTTTTGGGTCTGCTTGGTTACTACAGACGTTTTATACCGGATTTTGCACGTATTACTAAACCTTTTACATCGTGTCTTAAAAAAGGTGCCAAAATAAATTTAACCCCAGAATATTTAAGCTGTTTTGAGCATTGCAAAACTCTCCTTACAAATGACCCCATTTTAATATACCCGGATTTCAGTAAAGAGTTTATCTTAACTACAGACGCGTCTAACGTGGCCTTAGGAGCAGTCCTTTCTCAAGGTCTTATCGGCTCGGACAAACCTATTGCCTATGCGTCTAGAACTCTTAACAATAGTGAAATTAATTACTCTACCATCGAAAAGGAATTGTTGGCAATAGTTTGGACTACAAAATACTTCCGGCCTTACCTTTTTGGCAGAGAATTTAAAATAGTAACCGACCACAAACCTTTAATTTGGCTTATGAATCTAAAAGAGCCTGGTTCACGACTTAGAAGATGGAGGCTCAAGTTAGCAGAATATGATTACACTATAGTTCATAAAAAAGGGAAAATCGATACTAATGCAGATGCTCTCTCACGTATTCAGATCAATCATAATGAAACTCAGTCTTTGTTCGTTAATCACTCCGATACGTCCTCCACATTATCAGCCGAGGAAAATAGTTCAACACTTTCATACTCTACTCTCACCGCTGCAGGCAACAGTCCAATATATTCATCATCTACTCTTACTGCACATTCACCCGCGAACAAAGAACCAAATCTCGCAACGCAACATTCGTCACCTATTTTTACAGAAAACTTACCTCCATTCGAAGAATCACAGCATTCAACACAACATTCATCGTCCACCCTATCTGCTTATTCGGCTCCACAAAATATCATACATCAAGCACAAGTACACACAGCCTCACCACGTACTCAAACCATACACACTAGCGCAGAAAATCCCGTTCTAGATATTCCGATATCAGATGAACCTTTAAATAAGTTTAAGAGACAACTAGTAATAGTTGTCTCTTAAACTTATTTAAGTAATAGTTTAAGAGACAAAAGTAATAAGCGGTAATTCTAAAACTAGACCAATAGTAACCGAACCTTTTCAGTCTATGCAAAGAACTTCAGTAGAAATTAGCGAACATAATTTGCAAAGTAATATTATAAATGCTATAAAATCTCACGTTAATCCAAAAATCCGTACTGCTATTTTAGTAAGCCCAATCGAAAAAATGTTCGATATAATACCAATCTTACAACAAACTTTTGAAAGTTCATCTGTAAACTTAGTTCTAGTTAAACGTGAGGTAGCCAATATTAGTGACCTCTCGAACCAATTAGATGTAATAAAAAAATATCATGAAGGCCAGACTAATCATCGCGGAATTACGGAAACCTATCTTTCATTATCTGAACGTTATTTTTGGCCCAAAATGAAAACCGAAATTACAAAATTTATTAACGAATGTAACATGTGCAGATGCGCAAAATATGACCGCAACCCAGTACGCCCACAGTTCAGAATTGTACCCCCACCAACTAAACCGTTTGAATTAGCACACGCGGATGTTCTAACTGTTGACCATGACAATTATTTAACTGTTATAGACTCATTTTCCAAGTACGCTCAAGCTTACCTTTTACCCGATTGTACCTCACCCAATATATTAAAAGCACTTTTACACTTTAGTACTCATCACGGTTTCCCTTTAAATTTAACAACGGATCAAGGCACCGAATTTAGCAATCAAGTCATATCAGAATTTCTCCGTTTGCATAATATAAAACATCATATGACTAGTGCATATGCATCTAATGAGAATGGTATCATTGAACGTTTCCACAATACACTTTTGGAACACCTACGGTTACTAAAAATTCAGCACAAAAATGAACTCAGTCGAAATCTTATACCGTACGCATTAATCGCTTATAATAATTCCATCCATAGTTTAACAGTTTAACAGAGTGTAGGCCATTTGATGTTATTTCTGGTCACTTTGACCTTCGAAATCCTATCAGTTTAAATATGACGGACCGATATCTTCAAACTTATATTCAAGAACATCGTGGTCAAATGGAAACAGTTTATAAAATTATTCATGATACTGCATTATCCAGTCGCGAAGATATAATGACTCGACGTAATGTCGATAGGGAACCAGTTTTAGACTGTGAACCAAATCAAACAGTTCATGTACGTAACCCAATGGCAAGTAGGCAAAAATTAGTACCTCGTTTTACTCAGGACAAAGTCGTTAAGAATTTACCTATACATATTTACACCGCAAAAAGTCGTGGCCCGGTAGCAAAATCACGGTTGAAAAGACCACCGAAAAAATGATAGTTTTCGTATCATTGTTTCAGGTACCTACTACTACTGCCAATTTTCGTAGTTGGTGCTCAAGAAATACGTCTCGATAGGCTAGATAATGGACCGGGAATACTACCCTTTAATCTAGGTGCTACCAAAATTATATCCCATTTTCATATATTTTTACAAGACATTAACCTTCAAGAAATCGAGTTACATGTGAACGCTATAAAATCCCAACTTACAGATACTACTTATAAACTATCCCATACAGATAGCTCCCTCTTTAAGTATCAAACTAGGCACCTATATGCGAAGTTAGATAAAGTTATAGTGCTATTAGATACCTTTAGGCCATCTAGAACTAAAAGAGGTCTGATCAATCCTTTAGGCACACTTATTAAAAGTATTTCCGGTAATTTGGACAATGAAGACGCCCTGAAATTCGAAAATGCATTACGCACTTTAAATAAAAATGATCAAATTTTATCGCTATCATTGAACAAGCATATTACTTTATATAAAGAGATGACGATACAGCAGAATCAAATTATCCGAAATATTTCATTAAATCAGGTTAAACTGGAAAGGGCTCTTACTTTTGTCATGAATATGACTAAAGATAATGAGCGAATTATTCACTACGCTCACCTTGTACAACTTTTTGCAATATTAAGCGAAAATGTTCAAGAACTTTTGAGCGAAATTGACAGAATAGAGAATATATTGGCTTTTAGTAAAAATAAATCAGTTCACCATTCCGTACTTTCTATTAAAGATTTAGGAAATATCATAAGCCAATTAAAACGCACTTATAGATCTGATCAAATAATTGACATGGACATCAGAGATTATTACGAAATTCTTAGCCTAGCCTCATACTTCACAGAGTCGAGAGTTGTAATAGTCCTAAAGTTCCCCATTACGTTTAGCACAGACTATCAGTTATATGAATTATGTCCCGTTCCAAATAAGGACAGCCTAATTATAGTACCAACTGCACCTTATATAGTGTCAAATTCTCAGGAATATGTGTATATGGAGGCTGAATGCCCGAAGGTCAGTTTCTGGCACATATGCGAGCAGAAGATTGTCCACCGGATCTCATCAAGGTCAGACTGTATTCAAAAACTTATACAATCTCAGGAGATAGATGGAACGTGCAAACCCACGCCTATCTCTCTGACTAAGGAGGCCCTGATTGAGTTGGATAGCTATCATTACATAATTACTTTCCCCAATAGTACGAAGACTCAACTATCCTGCGGTAAAGAGCGATTTGTAATACAAGGCAGTTTTTTGGTCAGCGTCCCTCAAGGCTGCAAGATTAAAACATCCGAACTTAGTATAATAAACCTGGACAATAAATTAGTCGGAAAACCATTAGAACTCATGGCTCTTCCACACTACGAAACACCAGTAAAGACACGGAGCTTCACTATGAAGACTACGGATTTAACCAGCCTTCGGAAAATACAGAACCAAATCACTTCACAAGATGAAATTAAAGTCGAAACACTGGACACTATCGGAATCTACCATACGACAATTCCATTCTACATACTTATATTATTTGGTACATGTGCACTAAGCATCATCTATGTCATTCGTCGCCGTCGAGCTGGGAGAATTAACATTACCACACAAACTAACACCGAATTAACGGAAGATGAAAGAAGAGCCGCAACTTTTGGCGTCAAGGTCACCAAATAGTTGCTCATCTGGCAGGGGAGATGTTACGATGCCAAGATGCTAGCTCAGCACACTTGCAAACAAGCGCGAAGCATCAAATTCCACGAGTAGCGCTTCCCACGGTAACGACGAGTCCCTGGGCTTTTTCCAACCTAACATCGGTGGGAACAGACACTCGCGCTCATCGCGTATAGTTTTACATACTTTTATGTTACTTTTAATTTTGATAATTTTTAAGAACTTTCAAGAACTTTTGTGAACATTTATTAAACTATTTTATTATATGAAACGGACTTTATTCTAAAAGTTTCCCGACACGCCCCACACACGTATCTCTCTAAATCAATTACTACTGTAGTTATAAACAAAATAAAAATTGAGACCTACGACATTTAGTTTCGAGCGCACGCGTGCGACAAAGAGCGCACGCGATATTCAACTTTATTACTGCTGCGTTAGTATTTAGCACACAACGGCTCAAACGGGGGTGCAGGGGTGTGGAGCTTGTGTGAAAATTATTTTAGAGTGCCTGGTCTTAATATTTCATAGGGCAACCACTAAACCATGTTATTGTTTCCTTTTAAGATGGGTAGGCCTTTAGTGTTGATATAGTATAGGATTTTACATCTTGTGTATATCAGTGTAAGATTAAAAATGAATGAGACTACAATATTTAGAATCACCATTTAAACAAAAATTTGCTTGTTCTTAGTAATATATTCAACATTTTCCTACTTCACTAAGATTACATTGGTATACGAGTAGTTACCTGTAAAACGAAACCCTTACCCCACACAGATAAAGGCACACGCCTTCATGATCAATGATGCTTAGAATGTCTATTCTGAGCATCACACTTATGAATACTTTGACGTCATATTTTCCACACGAATTCACCGATTTTCAGTCAATTTGTAAACCAAATGCGATTTTGCTGAAGAAAGCTTCCGGGGTAACACAGAAACCTGCTTGCGTTCACAAGAATGTAAATTGCACACAACTACTGCAAGCAAGAATGGCGACTCTACTTCAATGACGAGATCAATTATATTAATAGAAGTACTGGATGATGCTCAAAGTTAAGCAAGGCTTGCCGAGGTCGGTCCGTGGATGGATGGTTCATCTTAACATATCGAGATTCCTCCGTGCCTCGGAAGGCAGGACCAACTGTCATTTGTACATGTTTGATTGTCGTTACGGATAGTCAGAAGCCAGTCCAATCTGACTTCTATTTTGCCCAGGGGTATCATGTACTTCATAAATTATTATTTAGCCAAGAGCTACGCATTAAGTCGCCACTATTTACGTGCTACGCTATATAAGCACCTGCGGGCGGGCGGGCTATATAAATTCCAGCGTATTACCAATAAATTACACACCATCTTGCATACAGCTCAATATCCACATGAAACATGCATTAAGGAAAACAACTAATTAGGTTCAAAATTAAGGTTGTTCAGTCGTTAGTAGAGAAACAGAGTAAGAATAAAGAGTACTGTTTAACTTTTGTGAGCACAGAATTTTGTAAGAGGAGGAAACAGTGAAGTACTGTTAATTTAAAACTATGCTCTGAATTAAATTTTAAAAATCTGTTGCAGCAGAGGAATACAAATTCATACAAAAACTACTAGTTTTAATGGTAAATGATAAAACAAAATAATCATGTTGTCTTTTTTTTTATTTAAAGTAAACTTGCAATGTGGGTAGATTTCATATTACTACTTGCTAATAATCATCTATAAACGGGACATTTCATCGAGATTTTATTTAATTACTTTGTGGCTGCGCTGCGTAGCGCAGAATTAATTTATTTATTTGCACTTTATGCACGTGGGTACAACGGCGGACTTAATTAATGCCGTTGGCATTCTCTACCAGTCAACCATTCCCGCACGGAACCAAATAAATGTTTGTCTAGTCTATAGATACTTGTTCAGATACTGTTCGCAGCGGTGCAAGATTTTATTACCACAGTTACAAGAATCAATAATATAAAATCAATGTGATTATAACGTACCTTATTCAACCATTCAAGACAGTATCATGCTACAATCTTCTTGGCGCGAGTGAGTTCATGTAACAACGAAAAAAGCAACTAATTAATTAAAAATATTTCTTTTCTAATACTAAAGGAACTCAATTAACGATATTGGAGAATGGCAGACCAACTTTGTACGTTCGCAATTCGTCTGTACGCTCGCTAGTAACTCTGAAACTACATAGTTAGCTAATAGCAGAGATAAATTACTACTGTGTCGCGGATGTATTTGTATTGGATCAGAGTGGTGTGTGAATCTGTTTGAAATTTGGTATTTCAACGTTCGAATTGGGATTTTTGTGTGAAAGTTTTACCGTAACATAACATTAACATGATACTGAGTAAAAAAAAATCTAAATAAATGAAATTTATTATAAAAAATATTACAAGAAGGTGTTCTTATATCAGAACACATAGTTATCAAATTGTTTCTCGTTTTTTTTTTTAATTTTATTTTAAGCGTAATTTTGTTTAGGATGAAACATAGTGCCTTTAAATTATATATTAACCGGTAACATGTAAGTAGAGGTTTAATAAAAATGTTTAAACAGCATATTATCTTCTAACTATGAAGCTTAGTTTCATCATAAAGTCAGAATATAAAGATATAAAAGATAATAGATTTACCTATTTAAAAAAGAAAATAGTAATTATCTTCATAGTATGTAATAAAGTATTTTTCTTCCTTTGAAAAATAACGTTTCTGTATCCCAAACATGTATTTTCTTTTTAAATTCTCTTGCACTTACACCCATAGCCGGAATAGTTATCTGTAGGTAATACAAATACTTGTTCAGTGGGATAATCAAACTAACAACACACAATCGGACAAACGATCAACCATTGCGCCAACTTTCTAGTCAAATAGAAATAAAAGAGTCAAACAAACACTTAACATAACATAATCAGCCAATAACATTCACACTGCAAGTCTCCTCTCGTTAGCACAAAAACTTTAATTAATTAATAATCACGATTAAATATTATTTACAAAACTGCCTGAACATAGCCGATGTGCCCATACGTTCGATAGATAAGCAGATATATCAATGAGGACGAACTACAACTTTCCTTTGTGCGCAGAGACAACTTCGTACAATCGTCGAGTTTCAACGCCAATGCTTCTCGATTGCACATGATTGTGAGAATAAATTGATCATTCTACAACTTCGAGTTCGTCTGTTGTACTTACTATCGTAGTCTATTAAAATGGGATTGTCGTTCATCCTCGTCCGTCTCTAGAGGATTTGTTTGCATTTATCTATACTAATATTATAAAGCTGAAGAGTTTGTTTGTTTGTTTGTTTGCTTGTTTGCTTGAACGCACTAATCTCAGGAACTACGGTTCTGATTTGAAAAATTCTTTCAGTGTTAGATAGCCCATTTATCGAGGAAGGCTATAGGCTATATATCATCACGCTAAGACCAAATAGGAGCGGAGCACTAATGAAGAATGTTTCAAAATCGGGGGATATTTTTTCCACGCGGACGAAGTCGCGGGCGGAAGCTAGTATATGTATATTGATGAATCTATTTAAGGGAGGAGCTTGTGGCTAAATAATGACAACCACACACGCCGGTCTTCAAGGCCAGGTTAGGCCACGCTTGGCAAGGACCGACCAAGCGTGGCCGTGGTAATCAGAAGCCAGAAATTGTGACACTTCTCTAGTCACTTGTCTAGCTGTGGCTTGCGGCTTGCAGTAGTGGGGTGACACGATTCCTCTTAGCAAGACTGGTATCGATTTTTATTGGCTTCTGACTACCTGTAACTACGGTGAAAGATGAACATACAACAAGCGGGACCAACAGCTTCACGTGCTTTCCGAGGTACGGATGAATCTCGATATATTAAGATCACCCATTCACTGACCGAACTCGGCAGGTGTTGCTTAACCGTGAAGATCGCCGCAGCCACAACTCATCTAAATAAATAAAGAATCAACAAATATTGATAAGGAATAATAATAGCAATGCTTCAATATATATAACAATACGTCAAGCGCTTCCACTTAACCAGTCGCGCGTCTCTAACAGTTATCGACTAAAATCGGCAAAACTTGGCCAGTGTTGACACAGTCAGCGCTTTGTCACGGTGATTGATTGAAGTTCCAAGGATCTTACAACAAATTAGATTCGTGGTTCTATTTAGTTAAGACGACGGAAGGACAAGGAAATTCTGTAATATCAGTTATATTATATTTTATACTGCTAATCAATTTTTTAGTTTGACTAAGAGTAATATGAATTTTGTTATGAGTACTGAGCAGTGGTGGCCTAGTGCTAATTTGTTGAACTAACTGCTTGTAAATCATGACTTACGATTAAAAATATTAATTTCTCAAAACAATTTAATAAAACACTTATGGAGAAAACTAGTGGTATCTGCCAGTAAACCCAGAAAAATCGATCAAGTATATGTACCTGTAGTTTTAATCTAACATTACATACGATTTGTAGGTAGGTCGTGAGATCGAACCCAAGCAGCCACAAAACTTTGTGTTATTTTCATCATCACTACCTACTGCTCTCCAAGCAATCAAGAAAAATATCCTGAAGAAACCGGCATTACCTAGGACCGAAAAGTTCGAAGACATACGACATCCACCACCTTGTACAGGGCCCGCGTGCTGGATTTCAGGCCATTGCTCAAAACTAAAAGAGGTAATCAAATTTCTTAAGAAATTTAAAGTTAAAATGATGTGATAAAATTCATTAGTCCCCCCCCCCCCCCTTTACTATGATTTATTAAAAGCGGCATTTCTGATCTTGTTTGTTGTATTACAATGGTTATAAAACATAATGGGTTTTGATGGCTTCCGGGATATCAATGAGGACGGCCATGGTTCTGACTGAATAGCATTACTCGGACGGATAATACACTACAAAACGGTAAACTTAATATCCACATTAAATGAACTCTGACTAAGTTGTTTAAATTTGAATAGTTGTTGTTGTTATTATTTGTTTTTATTCTGCGTTTCTTTTTTTTTGTTGTCATTTTTATTTTATTTTACTTGTATATATATTTTTTATGTCATTTGCTTTAGTTTATTTGCAGTTTTGTAAAGTTAATTTTTAATGTAAATGTGTGAACATTATAGAAGTATAGACTCTGAGATTCATTTCTGTTTAGTTATATTACATTTTATTATGTCAATTAGTCTATACTGTCCTCTCATACCAAAAAAATAAATAAAAATTGTATCTGTTATGCAAATATTGTGAAAATCAAGATTTTTTTTTAAAAGAGTAACCGTGGAGTTTCTTGCCGGTTCTTCTCCATAGGAAACGACCAATTTCGAACTGTGCACTAACTTCTGACGTTTTATGAGTGCCCATTTAGGCCTATGTAAAATAAAAACAATTTTGATTTTGATTTTGAAAAGCTTGACTTAAATTAGGTACTTTTACAATAGCCAGACAAGCCGATAGGCCGAAAATTGGTTCAACAAAATGTACAACTAGCTCAAGGGTACTTCAAGGCAGAATAATTCAAAAATAGATAAAGTGCTTATTGATTTCGCCCAACAGGCAATCATGATATAATATTAAAATGGTGTATACATATTCTAGCTACAACGTTACCACAGCTGATACACAGGCCTCCTCTCTATGAGCCGTAGTGTACCACACAGGCGCAGTGCGGGTTGATAGCTCTCACATGTCTTTGGATTTTCATTCCTAGGAGATGCCAGTTTCCTTATGATGTATTCCTCCACTGTTTTCAGAGCAATAGAGATAATGAAGATTGCTTAAAGTTACGTGCCGGCCTGGGACCGACCTAAGCTCGTAAATCGCGCCTGTAACTACTGGGTCATCACTGCTAAATTGTGTATACAGCTGTCGTTTATCTAGGCGGTATTCAGTAAATTGAATTTCCAATTTTAATCTTAAACAAAGAAAATCACAAGATATTTTAAATCGTCACTATGCATTAATTAAGCGATCTTTACAGCTATTGACGCCCTTATTTGTAAAAAAATAAGAATCAGCGGGCCCTGTCCGTCATTCTGCTAAAAAATTGTTACCTATGAGTCTAATTGAAAAATAAATACTTGTTTGTTTTGTAGATAATAATAATTGTAATGTTTTCGGAATAATGATAAGAAACTTCGGTTCCATTTTAATTTTTTCTGTATCATTCAAATTTAATATTTTGTGATTGGTTCAGGCGTCTCCGCCGAAACTTAGTGCATTTATTTCATCTCACGTCAGATCTAACAAGACTCTTTTCACCATTACAATAACAAGACATAGGTCCGCCCCTAAATCGTCTTTAGTATTAAATGGAGGTTCCATTTAATGCTTCCATTTAATATTGTCTGTTGATAAATACTATATGAGCGCTCAACCAAATTACTGTGCCAGTTATAGGACCTACATACCTACCTACCCTCATTCTATCGTTAAAGTAGACTTCACAAACCAAATGTGTAATCAAAGTAGAATTTAACGAATTATAGACTGGAAAGGACGGAGCTATCGTTGCCAAAAATTATAAATGGTATAGCCTCCAATGCTTTAAAACTCTATGAATATTATATTAAGAAATATCCACAGTCAGCAAGACTTCGTTTTATTATATTAACATAAAAGGAAAGTTAACAGTCAGATGATTGGACTTGACTGGTTAGTTGTAGATAGTTTTCAAAATGAATGCCGCTATGGTTTTATAAATGCTTCTCTGAGTCTCATGTCATCTCATCTATATAAAGGGGACTTGATAGAAGCATTATATTTAAGATATGGATAACAGTTAAGAAATAGGTTTAGGTTAAATTACGTTTTTTTTAAAAACCTATACCTAATTTGGGTAACAAGCTTAGGTCAGATGTAAAAAGCCTTTTTTCCTGTTTAAATATAAACCTACTACTACTACTGTTTTGACACGGTTGGCGTAGAGGTTGAACAATTGGCTGCTAAGCTGGTTATCGCGGTTTCGATTTCCGCACCGGAATAAATGTTTCTATGGCCTATAATTATACGTATACCTACTATTTCCACGCCTGGGTTTTTGTGTAAATGCATCATCATTATCCACAGCCTGACTTCACCCACTGCTGTGTATAGGCCTCTCTATGCCTGTGTCAAGCTCTACATACCTGTGTCAGTCTCATCCAGGGTATACCTACTTACCCACGATGACAACAATGTCGTGTGCATCTCTCAAATGCACTCGCCATAGTATAATTTATCAAGGTTTTATGTGATTTAGCAGAATGAGACCGTGCAAAGCCGAGGCGGGTCGCTAGTTTATGAAACAACCACTTTTCTATTGATTTAAAAGGTCACCCTTTAATCGTATTTAAAAATTGTCTGTATTCGTTTTAAACAAAGAATATTACAACAAGAAATAATGATATACTGGTAACTTATGTGATGTTATATAATAACACCATCATTTAGTCTCGGAAAGCAATATAAATGCCCCGAAGATGTCTTAATAATACTCGAGGTCAGGTATAAGAGGGCAATAGATAAGTGTACAAGATACACTTGGACAAGTAACTTATTACATCCAAAACCTTGACCAAGCAAGCTGACCTGTTTTTTTAACATTATTGCATAAAGAAAAAATTGCTAATGAGTGTGACAGTCAAACTTGAATACATCACTATGAAAGTTGGTTGTTTATTTTAAAACGGACATTCCTATCATAACATGACATAACCAGCCTACCTTGTTCCCACCGCTAGGAAACAAGCTTCGTCTCTACCACCATTCAACCATTATTCAACACGCGGGATCAGCGCTTACTATTGGTGGAAGTCTAATGATTTTCAGTCAAAGGAAATTTTTTCATGCTGTTTTCCTTCACCGTTCATGGAGCCTGCGCCTGAGTTGAACCCATGACACTCGTAAACAAAATAACACTTTCCAATCAAATAACAGAATATTTTTATTACATGATTGTGTCTCAGCATTAGCTATATATTAACTAAAGCTAGACTAAACTATTATGGCATGTTTTATTTGGAGCTAAAAGAAGATTTTGAATATATTAATTTAAATTCCAGACCGAAATTGAATCAGTTCAGGGAATGACGACACAGTTAGCAGTGGTTTGATTACCGCCTGTATTTAATAAGTAGAATTTAATCAATCCAGTCGTCTGAAAATTTAAATTATAAATAAAAGTAAAAACATAAGCGAAATACGAGCACATCATCCTTATAAAAGAATTCTACAAATTCATTCGACTACCCTCATGTTATTATTAAACTAATATCATTATGAATGGACCGATCATACATCACAGTGGGATTTTGACGTGGAAGGAAACTTCGGAATCACTGCATCATAGGTATTCCATTAGATGGGAGCTTCGGTTAGGGGATATTTTGTGAATGGGGAACGGATTTGGCTGATGCTTATTAATCAGATGTCAGTTATGAATATATTGTGTAATTGCGTGGGAGATGCGTATATTTATTTAGAAAGAGTACTAGCAATTTGGGTAGAATTCTCATTACTAGCAATCTTGTTAACCCCTCCATAAGCTAAAAATACTTGTGTCTGGAGTAGGTTCACTGCAATAGCATAATGGGTGGGGTTCGAACCTGCGACCTATCGACCACACGTCCGACACCTTAGCCATTAAGTAAGCTGTTGATGCTTTTTTACACTCGTAACTTTGACTTCAGTACAGCCTGTACTCCCCCAAGGCTTCCTGGTGGGGTTGAGGGAGTACAGACCTACAACCTAAAAAAAAACATCTAATCTTTTCTATATCTATTTAACTATCCTACTACTGTTTACATGAATAGTAAATAACTTTTAACAGTCATTGGAAAGTCCAGTAACAGTTTTTTGAATTATTCCACACCTCCTGTGTATTTTTACAAACACCCAGACCCGGAAACTATTTGTAGGCCATACAAACAATTGTCTTGGCGCGGGAATCGAACTTGCGACATGCAGCGTAACCGGCCTCATCTAGTTAATATTTACGGAAAAAATTACGTGTAAAAGTATTATTTAACCAATTTGCAAAATAAGGTCATTTATCATTTAACAGCCAATCACTCAACACTTTTCGAGGTGGAAATCGTCATGGATGTCCTCCGCCCTGGGGCGAGCGAAGGGTCTGTCGGACTCATGCTGACTAAAACCACCCCGTGTTCCCCCGCACACATGCGCCGGGGGCTGTGGGAACACATAAGTATTCTTCAACGCGGCCCCCAACTAGTGCTGGGCCGCTTCTCCGGGCCCCATCCTTTAAGTGGAGGAGGTGAAGTATTTAGCTCCTCCTGTGACTTCTGAGAAGGAAGCGCGTGGAACAAAACGCGCCGCTACCTCGGATCTCTTGTTATAGGGAATGGCGGACATCCCAAAGTCCACCGTTTTGGACCCATTTAGGGGGGCTGCCAGAGGGCACGCTCAACCACTGCGCCAACTGTGTCGTTAAAAAAATATGTGTAAAAATTTACAACCCATTTCTACGTAAACGTAATACGTAGGCCCCGAAAGTCGTTTGGTTAAGCTAAACTGAGCTGTGGGTCCGTTTACCACAAACAACACGGTCCCGGCACACAAAAGACGATCACTGCTTAATATCCAATATCTTTACAAATTAAGGTATGAAAGCACTGCCCGCTTCATGAACGAAATTCATTAATGGGCTATAAACAAAATCCTTTTGTATTGAACGAGCCCTCAAATGGGTGTTATTAAGAGCTTCGACAAATTTCCAATACTTACGATATTCATTGCGCTTTTGGCATCACAATTATTGTATTATTTCTAAGAAAAGAGGCAATGTATTGTTTCTGGAATATAATTCGTAGTTTGTTTAGTGTACCATACCTTCTTTTTGTTGAAAGGAGATTTCCCTTTTTGTAAGGGAAGCTCGGTCCCAGTGAAAAATTGTTGTGCCCTGAAGATTTTTATTTTACATAATAGTTAAAACATTGTATTTTCATAATCATAAACAATTTTTCATTTATTCACCCTGGTTCAAGAGATATCATAGTTTTTCTGTTGCAAAAATCTAGGTTATAATTCGAAATTGACATTGACATTTTCTCCTTATTCTATTTAGGTTAAGTACTTCTACTACCTATCTACTATACATCACTATGGGGATGGTATTATGTCTCTATTACTTTATTTAGGTACGTATAATAGCAGCATAATAAAAATAGGTAGGTACTCATAGATGGTGTAGAATAATGACGTCTAAATATGATAAAAAATGTATAATTGACAGCTTCAACACTGGATTTTCATAATTAACGTTATTGATAGGTAGTTTATATCTATGTACCAAAGGAAATAAAATAAATCAAAGTTGAATAAACCATTTATTCTTCATAAAATATATCATCCAAGAATTGTGCTGGAGCACTTACATTGTTGAAGCGGCCCCAGCTCAGATACCATAATACTGTCATAGTATGAGCACAACACCCTACTGTACGGTTACCCACTAGAGAGTTACAATAATATGCAATGATACTATCTAAAGAATTTTCCCGATTTTCATCTTTACTTATCAATAAATAAGAATAATAAGCCTTATTGCTCACATGTCGGGACTTAATTCTAGCCCTAATTAAATAATTATTTTGACCCAATATTAAGGGCAAATCCTCTTCCAGAATATCATTGCTTACTTCAATATTATAAGTACCATTACTTCTTATGTGCCCCCATAATAGGATCTCGCCTGTTTTAGTTGGTAGGATCCCAATGCAAATCTTCTTAAATTGTCTAAAGTTAATCTAGGAAATTGGTCTAAATGAGGAGCACTGCTGTCTATGTTTTGGAAAACCGTACGTCTTCTATTCATGTTTTCCCTTTGAATAAATTCCCCTAAATAATTCCTAATATTTAATCTCGCCTGAGCAATTTGTAAGTACTCCACAGCATCAGGTCTGTCTTCAATTTTTGGGTGGAATTTATTCAAAAGAGCACAAGCAATTTTAAAATCATCCATAAGGTGTGTTGATGCTCTGTTAAAATATTCTTGTCTAAAGAGTTTGTAGTCTCTTTTAATCCGACCGTTGACAACTTCTACTACCCATCTACACATAGTCACACATCTGGACCTATTTGCTTGGTCAGTTGTCAATTGATATTCATCTTCCAATAATGACTCAGGCATATATGTTTTGTAATTATAGCTTTGCAATTCAGGGATTACATCTCTAAACCCTCTATCCAATATGAATACGTCCCCTTGTCTAAAAAATGAGCCCATTGGACCACTTTCGTTACTAAAAAGATCACTCATGATTGTTGAGTCATTTTTTGTTGCTTCATACGGTCCAATGCACTCTAAAATATATCCATCACAACATGTGATTAAAAACGGTTTAACCAAATTGACATATTTATGAAGACTATATGTCTGTTTCTGGTATTTGTAGTTACTACTATTCTGTACATAAACATATGTACCATCGCATATGACAATGGCAGGTTTAGTATCTGAAGCCAGGCTACTATCTCCAAATAGACCTTCAGGTATAATTCTGTTACGTGATGCCACATTTTGTATACTTGTATGATTAAGTCCCAAATGCATTGGAACAAAATGTTCTTTTAAACATTCTCTAACAATCTTCATTTTTTTCTCTAATGTACATCGTGGCAATTGAAAAAGAGTTGCCAGTCTTTGGTTGCTGTCCCCTGTCCTAAGTTTTACGAGAAATATGCTCAATGCAGGGCTAGGTTTTGTAACTTTATTATTTAAAGTCGGAATGGCATTTAATAGTTCATTAAATTGCATTTCTGTAAGTCCCAGCCAATAATGGCGTAAATGTGAATCCATTGCTGCAATATTATTAAAATCTAAAGTCCTTTGGGAAGCTCTTTCCAGCATGGAAAATATGTCATCGACTTGAAAGCCCGTAAAGTCATTTAAAGTGGCATTCAGTTCATCCCACTGATTATTATTTAAGTGGTGATGGCAGATTCTAGCATTTAAGGGTATATAAATATTGTACTGCAATAACAACAATTCCTTGATAGTCATAGGCACTAAAAGACGTTCATTATTTTCACATCCTACAAACATGCAGTGACGAGAAGCTGCGGCAACTCGTTTATACTTTTGTGAATTAACTTTAGATTGTAGTTGTGGTGCCTGTTGTGATTGGTGTGTTGGAGCTGGCATTGGAGGTGGTTCAGGTATCCCAGTATCTTCTAAAGAAGATGAAGCTGCATCCATGACACCGTCAGGTCTGTTTGTATCTTGAACCTCCAATTGTCGTGTTTCCCGAGTTGCTGCTAACCAGCAAGGAATGCACACTCTTTCTAAATGTGTAACCTAAAATAAAATAGGTACAGTTAGTATTAGTGAATGTCAGAATATACACAAAATCAAGACTTTGTACCCAGAAAAAGTTCGGCAAGTGAATTTTCAGTGTACAAAACAAAAAACTATCTATAATGTTATTGTAAGAATGTGAACAATAAAAAAAGGTATCAATTAGAACAAAGAGTCAGTACAAAAGTTATTCTTTAATGTATTTAATAAATCTATTAATAAAATATCTAATAGGTCTAGTGGTCGCAAGCGCGACTGCTGAGCATGAAGTTCCGGATTCGATTCCCGGGTCGGGTAAAGAGTTACTGGGTCTTTACATTTGGAATTTCTCAGGAGCAGCCACGGAGTCTGGATTTGTGCCTGATTGACGGTAATAAGCTCGTATTACATGGGACTTAAACATAACTGGTGAAATGTGGGTGTACTATTAGGTACACCTTTGCCTAACCCTTCAGGGATTATAGGCGTGATGTAATGGTATGTTATTAAAAAAAATACTGACCAGGTGTGCTAGAGTCCATCTTAAAATCAATCTACGTTGTGGGCAGTCTAACTCAACTCTATGGGTTCTCCGACTTGCAATAGAGATACCACATCCATAACAAATGTTCAAGTGGCCATATACAGGTGACATATTCTCGTGGGGTCCAGTTATATTTGATAAGATCCGTTCTTACAACAGCAAATAACATTCAATGCACAGGATATCATCCAACGCTACCTGGAAAAGATTATAAAATGATTACTCTTCTATATTACAACAGTATACAATCTATTACAGTTTCACTGACATTTAATGCACCCCTAAGACGACCCACTGACCAAGTGTTGTATACTTAGGTGGTTATATGTTTAGACCATTTATTTAAGAGTTTAACTAATATATTTAAAAAATATCATAATGCGTTTTGTGTTAATTTGACATAACGGCGTGTTTTATGAATTATGTTTCGACTGAAAAAGACATGCAAAAATTGTATATAAGTACCTAAAAGAAACTCTCAAAACGGACTATACAGTTTAGTTCACTCTAAACAAATTCCAGTCATTTTGAATTTGCACAATGCATTTATGTACTAAGTATTTAATTAAAGTCTACAACAAAACAATCGTAAGCACACGATAACTTACAGGTGTAGGCGTTGTCCAGGTTCGTAGAAGAACTGTCATTGGCTCGTTCAACTCCTCAACTGTATACCGGCGTAAATTAGGTGCTAATAAAATAGAACAGTTAATACAGCGTCGGGAACGCAGACGGTGTGTCCGATTTCTACCTGGGGTAGACATGGCTCTGACAATAACAGTTCGGTAGTCCAATATCTCACGAAGGATAGCACTAAGAGTCAAAGTCTCACAAATAAAAGCACTAATAAGAGTCAAATATCTCACAAAACAAAATGCACTCGAGGAACTTATTAGCTCAACTCGGTAGTAGCATAAAAAGCGCACGTATCGTGAATAATAACTAAGTAAATACGGAATTCAAAACTCAACGTAAGTGTACAAAGCAATCACGCACGTAACGAACCACAGAGCTCAGTCTGAGTCTGTAACACTGACATGCGCACGTAAATGTTGCCAGATCAATTTTTATAATTTATTAATAAATCGACTTCAGTTTTTTTCCGATCAATCGATATAAAAACTGTTAATAAGGCGTTTTCTATACATATGGCTATTATAACTGCATCTCTTTTTTTATACATATGGCTATTATAATTGCATCTATTGCTTTTGTATTATAGTATTATTTATCAATGTAGGCACATTGATAAATAATAGATGTTCACAAAAGCAAGTGTTCACAAAGGTGTTATGAATTTATGCAACCTATTCTTGTCAAGGTTCCATCGCTTTTACTCGCCATAGGCTATATCGTACAATTTAAAAATTATTGTTTTTTTTTTTACTGTTTAATCATCGTTTTATTTTGATATCGATTACTCAATTGATTAACAGACGTAATTTTCATTAGTTATTTAATTCTTTGCTACCTGGCAACTTTTTTTGTATACCAATCAAGGATCTTATACCTACTAACAAGTTCCTTGATACCAATCAAACGGATGACGACGTACTGTTTAACTATTAATTAAACTTTAACTTTATTCCCAGGGTGAAAGAAGTTGTGTAAAAAAACCCCGTACACAAAAAAATAAATAAAATTTTAGGTGATTATTCCAATCAGGCACACGATACCACAAAAGGGACCTGCTCCGTGGCAATCTCCTTTGTAATTTTCGGTTAGGAAAACGGGTACCCATAAAAAACAATACTTGTCAAAAACCCAAGTCTCGCAACTTAGTTGTTCTACCGTAAAAAGTTGTGAGATCCATGTAATACCAAGTCGGTTATTAATTTATTCGGCCATCGCATGAAAACACAATATATCTTACAAGTAATACATATATAAATTAAATTGTTTATTGCGATTGGCAAGTCAATCTATTTATTTAAAACGGTAAAGATTTTTAATATTGATATGGTCACTATAAGATGTCGTTAGGTTAGATAATTACGTAACAACTTAAGACAGAAGGTCCCTTAAGTAGGGACTGAATAAATTAATAACCGACTTGGTATTACATGGATCTCACAACTTTTTACGGTAGAACAACTAAGTTGCGAGACTTGGGTTTTTGACAAGTATTGTTTTTAGGGTTCCGTAGTCAACAAGGAACCCTTATAGTTAATGACGCCAAAAAAGTGGTAAAATAAAATTTTGAAAAAAACAATTATTTAGGGTACCTCCCATAGGTACATGTAAAGTGGGATGATAATTTTTTTTTTCGTTCTTCCCATAGTGTGGGATATCGTTGGATAGGTCTTTTAAAAATGTAAGGGGTTTGGTAAGACCGTTTTTTGATTAAGTAAACCGTTCCTGACTTATCAAGCTTTAAAGTACCAATTTTCGTTAGAGTCAAGTGTCCACCCCATCTATCAACTAAACGGTTATAGTTAGAAATTCAAATGTCACGGCAGTAGTACCTATATATAACGAAATTTAAAGGAAAACTATCACACATAAGTGGGCTTTACAAGTTTACGAGTAATAGTCGACCAATTGTATTTGACTCGAAAATTTCGAACAACTCCATAGAAATGTCGATAGATGGCGCTTAGCGCCAGTTGTATCGTGCTAGCTTCTTGTGACGATTGAGTAGTGTAGCTCTGTGTTCGTATTTAAATTCAAAATACCGGCTATGACAAGTTTTATACAAATCTCTAAAAGAAATTGAAACTTTCCGTGCAAAATTGTCGGATCAGGTGAGGATATGTATAGGAAGTCAAATTAGTTAGGTAGTCATGTTTGGCTTTTAGTTAGAGCATGGTACGAAACGATCAGTCAGCGAATACGACACGCACTTGGCTGTTATAAAAACTACGGAACCCTACACTGCGCGTAGCCCGACACGCACTTGACCGGTTTTTTATGGGATCTCATTGCTTTTTGTAGAAAGTCCTACTTTTTTCCTTTCCGGTACCTTCTACTTCTTGTATACCAACAACGAGTTTTCTTAAAGCCCTCTCTCTGTCTTATGAGCTTTTCTTATTTTTGTAGGTAGCCTTCCTTTTTTTATTTTCCGGTACTACTTCTTGAACTTCAGCTAAAGTTTTTTTCAAATCGCACTCCCTGTCTCTATGGGTTTTTTTCGGAGGCTTTGATTCGCACATATGAATACGCACGTACGTCTTTTGCATTAGCTAGTAATAATTAATGCCGCACTTGTCAAACGTCTCGTTAACCGAGAACCGTTACTTACTTATGGATTAACTTTAACAGTTAATCCATAAGTAAGTAATTATGCAATTTCGGGCAATTTACTCTACTTAATACTCCCCAATACTCTTAATACTTCTTGCTGTTTTATTCCGTTGACCATTTAACAAGTTACCTTTGAGCATAATTATTATATCTAGGTACCTATCTACACTGGAAGACACGGTGGAGCATATGGTCGAGGTGTGCCCTGCATGGGTGGAGCACCGTCGTATCCTCATAGAGGCGATCGGCGGCGGCGACTTCTCCTGCCCTGCTCTGGTTTAGACCATGGTGCGAAGCGAGAGGGAATGGGATGCAGTCACCTCCTGCTGCGAAGCAGTCATGCTAGCGAAGGAGGAGGCCTAACGTGCGAGGGAGAGGCAACTCTCTTCCTCGCGCCCCAGCCACCGTGGGAGACGCCCCGGGCGTCGTGGATCGCTAGTCGATTTCAGCCACCGTAGGCGCGGGCCTGCAGATGGCGAGCAGGGGTCGCTCACCGTCCGGTAAGGACCAGGCCCGGGTCGGCGGCGCGTTGTGTTCCACGCGCGCCTCAAAAAGCTGTTAATACCAGTGACGGGGCCTCATAGGGCCATTGCCTGTCGTCGTTTATTATGGAAAAGTTCCATCGAGATACCGCGGCCCCGGAACTTTAGGGCTTACGAAGGAACAGGTTGGGTTTTTAGTCAGTAGAATTCTGATACACCCGAGCGGAAGAAGTTATTCGATGATATTTTTCACCAAAAAAAAAGTACCCATCTACATCTATTATTTCATTATATTATACAGGTACACTGATTAATTAACTGCAAATGTAACTTTGTAATCCTATATATTTATATGGGATTACAAAGTTATTTATGCAGTTGATGTATCTAGAAAACTGGAACGAAATTGAAAAATATTATAGTTTTTTCTTGATTCATATACTAAACACTAATTGTATTCTAAATTTGAAGCTTCTATGTCTCCTAGAAGTGCTTTAGACTTTTGATGATCGGTCAGTCAGTGAGTGACAAAATTTACAAAATTAAGGAACTTTGACTCGTTATAATTCTTAAACTACTGGTTCAAATTGAATGAAATTTGAAATATACCGTGTTTATACAATGCCTGTTTGGTTACTGAAAATTCAGGTTTCTAGTTTTATCCACAACGAAGTTATAGGGGGTCGAAAATGGCCTGAATTGCTTCGAGAAAAGAATGGTACGGCCGTGCCGCTTTTTTGCTCGACTTGGCGGGGGCACTGCCGTGCCCCCAGATAAAATATGTAACATTAATTTGAATGGTAATTTGGCCACACTAACGTTTGTAATTAATACCTTAACCTGAAATTGAGTCGATCTTGAAGGTAAAGTAACTGTTGCCGAGGTCGGCCCGTGGAAGGGTGACCATCTTAACATGTCTATATTCATCCGTTGGTCTCGGTTGTCATTTGTACATATTTGAGAGTCGTTGCGGTCAGAAGCCAGATAATCTAACAGCAGTCTTGTCAAGTGGTGTCGTGATACCCAGCTACTGTCAGCTGTGTGTCGCTCCATGTGACACACTAGTCCTCGGCTGGATCCAGTTAGACTGGTAGCCGACCCTGACATTATAATTCCGAAAAGACTATTTTATTTGTTATATCAACTTTTTAATACAATACTATACTGGTGCGATCCACTAAAATAAGTTAGAAACTCAAATAGACTAGGCTATTACTTAATAATTTGGCTTTAATAACAGACTCAAAGTTATTTAGATAACAGTAAATAAGTTATTACAATGGAATTAAATTTTGACGAATTCCCCTACGAATTTCCCTAGCTTGGAAAGTGAAAATATATTACAAATTTAATATAAAATACAGCTGTTGGAACTCAGTTTACAAGTCATAATTATGTTTGCGTCGATTTTAAATGAGTAAAGCGAAACAGTTTCTTTGCTATGAACAGAAATATGAAACCAGTCTTTAAAGACGGTTTTGTTTTGTAAAGAACATGGAAATATTAAAATACAAATTTGTAGGTAATTTGATTATCTTGATGAAGAGTTACTTTCAATCTCCTTAAAAACGATATCGGTAATAATTTTTTTTTCGAGGTTTTTTATCCTCTTGGATGACGTCCACCCTAGAGTGGGCAGAGACGTTCGTCAGACTTGTACTAACAAAAACCAAAAAAAAAACAAAAATTTTGTTTTTGGGGCTGTGGGGGCAGTTAAATAGTTTTGAATGCAGCCCTCACCTGGTGGTGGCATGGCTTAGCGGGCCCCGAGTACAGAGAGTTAGAAGTAGTATAGTAATACTACTTCTAACTCTCTGTAATATGTAGTTAGAAGTAGTAGGTAACTTTAGCTTGACTGGCTATAAAAACTTTTGTTCCGCCCTGGACTTGATCTCGCTACACACAAGGCGACAGCCATTCGCCCAGCCACTGTCAATTGCCTAAATGAAAACTTATCAGGATTAGGTAAGTTTTGAAACTGAGATGGTTACTAATAGTATCATTAGCACTCAAAACGGGATGGAAAACTACATTTCAACAAACAAATTACATCTCAAGTGTCTTCAAAACATCATGAACATCAGATGGTCGGACCGTAATAGAAACACAAACGTTTTAAGACGAGCCAATGTCCTGGTTATGGAGGCTTACCTAATGCGACGACAGCTAAGGTGGAGTGGGCTGTGGATGTATATGTTTCCAGATACATGAAGAGAGACTGGCGAAGCGTATTTTCTATCCGGAATTCCAGGAGGGTAAGCGAAACCATGGCGGCCAGTTTTTAAGATACAAGGATGTTCTGATAGACCCTTCAAAAGATGCGAAATTAGCCTCTGTATATAGCAGAAACGGGCTCAAAACCGGCCTGAGTGGAGACGTCAGATCCTATAGCAGGATCTACGACTTTGAAAACAATTAGATGAAAAACGTGATGATCACCCACAGCCATCACTTACAATATTGTTAATGTTATATGTCCTCTTTGTTCTCGGATTTTTTCGAACAAAGTTGGATTTGTGTGTCACTACATGAGAGAGCTCACCAAAGCTCCATAAAAATTCATTGAATGCAGTCGCTGTGGCCGAAACCGGCTAGATATCATCATCATCATCATTATTTATGGTTCAATAACAGAGCTAAACAAAAGCAATGAGAGTCTTTGACAAACCAAGTACCCAGATCATAGCCAAACCGTGCCATAAATTATACTAATTAGTCTTAAACATCAATAATTCAAGTGGCGAAAATAATAATGATGACGAGTATTACGTGTGACGTCACCAATCACCGCCACACTGGTTGGAGTTGGTTTGGTAACAGGCAACTGACATTGACAAACTGTTGTGGAACTAATCCTCACAGATCACTCGTATCACCCAGGAGGTAATTAATTACACGTATTGGATGTTCAAGTGATGAAAATTAAATATTCAAATGTATTGTGGATTTTACAAATAGGTACAAGGCAAGAAATAATGTCCACACGTTCGACAAGTTCGTCGAACGCCAATTCAGACAACCAATGTAGAAGAGGGTCTGTAGAGCTGCCCACACGTTGGCCGAGAGCAGGCGAGCGCCTTTGATTTGTGACCAAAAACCGACACCGATCCGAAGTCAGGCAAATGAGCTCTATACACGTTGGCGCTGGCCTTCACTTGGCCCGCTAGGCAAGTGACACCGAGCGATAGCAAGACAAGGCAAATATACCGTCTACATGTTGGTATTGGCCTTCACTCGACAACGCTCGGCCAACATGTATTGCAGGCTTAAAAACGAGATCATAGTTTTTGGCATTGAATCTCAAAGCAATCTCCGCGCACCGTAACTTAACTTTATTTCACCAGAAATATCCCCAAAAAGGGAGCCATAAATATTAGGTCCAGACTAGCATAGCAACTCAGTACTGCTACTCGCCGCTAGATGGCGTTAGTGTCTCGAACATTCTAGATTTATGTCGAAGTTTATCGACGTACTTCTTCACTAAGCGACTGCCGTATCAATAGGGTTATTGGAAATACGTCCCGATCCTGTTAAGGGCGTGTAGATGAGGTCATTAACTAACAAATCAACCCTTAGTTTCTAGGCCTAAAGTATACCATTATCGAGAAAAATGGTGTTTTTAAATATTAAAATAAAATAGGACTTTATCTCTTTTAAAAATTTATAATTAAAAAACGAAAACACGTTTTAGCATTCTTATTTATTAAATAGCTAAAAAATTAAGTTGCGCATAATAAAAAAACATAAAACAATTAAAAACCTCCGTACTTTTGAAAAAAGAGATCTAATACTTATTTTATTTTTATGATTTTTGCAACGTCTTATGAAATATTTTTTTTTTTTCTCCTAACACTAATCTATTTTGACGGCGGAACATTTTATTTGTTAGTTAATGACCTCATCTACACGCCCTTAACAGGGTGGGGACGTATTTCCAATAACCCTGTATACGTAAATATTTTTAGGGGAAGAACATTGAATTGGCGATAGCTTTGAGTTCACTAGCGTACAAAGGTGACGTTAAGCCGGCTAGGGAAACACGAGTTTTAGGAGCAATATGGATATGTCTACAAGGAATAAGTAAACGTAACATTACGTCACGCTTTTATTCTGTGAAATGCTGTTAAATACGTACAAATGACAACCGGGACCAACAGCTTAGCGTGGTTTGCGAGACATGGAGGTTTCCTCCATGTCCTCTGTTAAAATGGTCAAAAAATGGTCACCTGTCTACGGACCAACCTCGGCAATCTTCTAAGCGACCTTGAAAATAGATCCGTGTGGCTGTTATTATTTATTGACGAAATAAATGTGATACTTACATGATAACTATATATAATCATCCACGACCTTTACTTGTACGTATGTTTAAGAAATAAGCGATTTTGATTCTGTTTCACATCAAAATGGCGTCATTTTAAATGCACCAGAAACCATAAATTTTCTCCGAAACACTGACAGTTCCTTTGGCGCTACGACTTAGAGCCATATTTATGACGCATGTTAGAATGAGAGGCCTATTCTAAAGTTATTAAATTGTCAATTGACATGAAGAAGTCAAGAAGGCTCATCCTGTTCTAAAATAAAAATGGATCCGATACCACAAAGCCATTAAATAATAATGACTTTCATTTTGCAAATTCGATACAAATAACACTTTTACACGTCATTTTCTTCTTCGTTTTTAGTTTAAACTAGATGAGTTCGGTTTTTCCTAACTACCCTGAGAAAAAACATCAAAACAAACTTAGAGGTCAACTTCTGTCTTAAAGTCCATACAATTTGTACTGGAACATTATTTCATTGGTTCATATGAGAAATATGTAAGCTTATGTCTGTGGTGCTCCCGCTGCCACCCAGCTTTCAGTAGACCTAAAAAGACAGTGCAATCATTTGACAGTTATCGTGTAGCACTAAAACTTCAGGACTCAACGATTTGACGAACAATGCCAAAGAGAGAACAATTTGGCCACACTTTACAAATATTTATAAAATGATTTTATAACCATAAGCACGTCATGTGCCGTGTCGTTACTGGCCGTGAATAGGCTTCTCGTCCTGTGGATACAATAAAAGGCAAACAAGGGTTTTAACCCATTAGGATGGGCAACCGTTACTTTTCATCCTATAAAACGATTATGTTTATCGCTTCGTTTACAATACACGTCAATTTTTCTTTATTTTTTTTTGATAAAAGGCTCGCGTTTGACCGACATCTCACCTGTTGGTAAGCGATAATGTGATGGTGTCATGATTTATTATTACTTTATTTATTTAAACATTTACTGATACAATTTAAAAAAATGTACATCTTATAAAACTTTAAAAAAATTACATTGAAATAAATAAAAAAATACATTGAAATTTCAGAGTTATTAAAATACAATAAATTGACATCAATTACATTTGAATAAAAATAAAACTAATTTAGGAATTTTCTCTATTACCTGTTTATCACTGGCGCTTACCTAGACTTGTGTTCGGGATACAAAATTTTAATGCTTCTAGAACCAGCTGTGTTGAAAGTAAGTATTTACTGTGACTAATCATATTTTTCCTACTACAGTGCGTTGTTCACGGGATTTTATCAATATTGGACTATCTGTTTCTTATCACGTTGTACATTTAGCCTTATCCTGTATCAAAATAGTCTCCTACAAATAGACTCCCTATCGCCAGTGATAGTACCAAAATAAAGAGATTAATATCTCATGATTAGACAGCCAAACACGACTGTATATCAATATCATCTTCCGAAATGTGTTATAATTATGTGGTTTTAATGGCATACTAATAATGCTAGTATGTCAAGGGTATTCGAGTCAGTGCAGTAGCAGTAAGCATTAAGGACGGAAACAGATAGGGCTATTCCCTGCTGGGGTTGCGAAAATGTTCTAACGAGAACCGCTGCCCCAGAACGCAATGGGCCGCGGTAGAAGGAACGGAGTAGGTCAGTACACGTCTGACACTCCCTTTCACTTCATCCAGAGTGCGGAAAACAACATTTAATGATTAACCCCCAAAAAAGACGAGGGTGTTGGACATATTAGGAAGGCAATTTTATACATTATCGTTAAGTACATATTTAATTCTTTTTATGGGCTCACTTGAAGGTGGCGACGGAACTGTTTTATGACTTGACCTTGGCCTTGAATTTATCAAAATAAAAGTTAATTTATTTATTACAATAAGGATTGCGTTTAAAAAGATATAATTTTGGAAATTTCTAAATATAGACTAGCATTAAACTCCAGATTTTTATTCAATAACAAATAATACAGAAAAAAATCTGTAAAATTTTGACTGCAAGAAATTGCTCAACAAAAGATAATGACGGTCCTTTTCGAGCATATTTTCAAGCGTGAGATATAGGCAGGTTAGTAAAAGACGCATTGAAGCAAGCGCCGCTCAATTATTTTTTATTAAAATTCATGAGTTAGATACGTGTTTCAGAAGAATCGGAGCATCGCATTAGCCTATCTCACCGAGGGTTCATTGGGAGCACCTCGCTTTTATTATTTATGCATTAAGTCTATATTAATAGTTACATAATATAATATGGGAAACTTAGATGTTTATTATTCAATCTCGCTGATTTTCTCCACGATCTCAACTCAAGATTACATTAATGCCAGAAGTAGATTATAAATATTACGAAAAAAAAAAGTTTAGATTATTTTTATCTCGTGAAAATATTCTATTTCAAAAGTATAAGTTTCAATCAAATTTTTTCTGCTAATCTCTGAAACGGCTGTTCTGATTTTAATGGAAAGTCCCATTGGAACTGGAAGATAGAGCAGGTAATGAAACTGCATATAGGTCACTTTTTAACCCAAAACTCACCCCCGATTGGGATTTACGTAGAAAGTTAGTAGACACAGCACAATACAGTTCATAAAGTTGCTTGAAGGCGCGATATCAAGTCTCAACATGATTTATGTTAATGAAGAGAGCATTACTTTGCGAAACATATTGGGTATTAATAATGGATCAGCTGGAAAATTGGCTGATGTGGTCTGAGGAAGTCGTTAAAGAAGAATCGATTCATTTATGGAGATAGTATTTGCAGTGGTTGCTTATATTATCAATCTTCAAAGTTCCCTCTGCTAGAACACAGGCCTCGCTATCTATGTGAGGGAATGTGCCGAAATTCACCTCACGTAGATCCAATACGGGAAGACGGCCGATCATCACCTGCTAAGCCTTGTCCCCACTATGTCGGGGTTCGCTTTCAGTGTAACAAGATGCAGCTGAGTGTTACTGTGTTACATGCAGCGACTGCCTCCGACCTCCACAACCAGTAGCTAGGTAACACGATACCTCTTGGCAAGACCAGGCTCGGATTTACTTGTTTCTGACTACCAATAACGAGTGTTTTCAAAGATGTTCAAATGACAGCCGACACCAACAGCTTTACGTGCTTTCCGATGTTCAGTAGAAACTCAGTATGTTTAGACGGTCACCCATCCACGGCCCGACCACGGCAAGCGGTGCTTAACCTTGAAGACTGGTCTGAACTGCTGTTATCATTTAGCTACGTAATAAGGTTAACTAGGCTCTATATCCGTTCATATTCATGGCATAAAGCAGTTTTCAGTGCGACAATAATAGTTACATTAAGCAGAAAAGTGAAACCCAAGAAAGACACTTTCAATCTATCTAATTTAATTTTAAGTCTTCACGACCTCAAGCAAACCCATAGCTCTTTTCACATCCAGTTTCTATATACGTTTCAAAAAAGAACACTTACATAACGAGGAAAATAATATGATAGATGAAAAATTGCGTTTCTTAGTGTTCCGTCAAGTAGAGTTTCTTGCTTTCCCAATATCACGAAATAGGGTACAGACATTTTAAAATGTATTGTTAAATTCGTATTTTCTCCAAGCTAAAGTATTTGTTTTTTCTAATCTCTTAAAATATTATTATTTGTTTAATTATATATATATTCATTTATTTTTATAATGTCTAGATGTATCTCTGTATTAATCTTAGGTATAAATCATCACTGCTCTCAAAACCGTGAAGAAAAACATCGTGAGGAAAGCGGCATGTCCTGGAACCAAACATTCGGAGATATACGAGATTCACCATCCTGCCCTGGGCCTGCGAGGTAGATATTCGACTATTTCCTCTCGTTGAGAGCAGCAGTCGGAACGTTATACACTGAATGATTATTATATGTATCTCATAGTCTGACACAGCAATAATGCTACTTTTTATCCCAGCAAACGTAAAAATCCCGTAGGATAGATTGATTTTAAGACATCGTATATATTTTCATATTTCCAAGTTAGTTCAATCTTATATTACTAGACTGCCAATAAATCCGATAAGTATTACATGATATTTACCATCGGTACAACTCAATACTTAATTAATTTTGTCAAAGATGAAGTTGTAACAAATGAGCAAGAGTAATTTCCCATCTGACATTTTCCTACCGATATTATATTATTGTATGAACCATTTCGTCTCTTTTATGTTTCATCTAAAAGACATTGTAAGTCCCCTAATATTCGGGCACGCCGCAATCGCGGCGGTAAGACCCCTCTTTGAGGAGTGGCTAGATCGGCGTCACGGCGTCCTGACCTACCGCATGACGCAGGTCCTCACCGGACACGGAAGTTTCGGGAGGTACCTGTGTCTGATGGGAAAGGAGGAAACGCCTGGGTGTCACCACTGCGAGGGTCGCCCTGAGGACACAGTCGAGCACACGGTGCAGGACTGCCCCGCTTGGGCAGAGCACCGACGTGTCCTCACGGCGGCAATAGGCGGAGACCTCTCGCGCCCGGCATTGGTCGAGGCCATGCTGAGGGGCGAGGGGGAGTGGGAAGCGGTCGCCTCCTTCTGCGAAGCAGTCATGCTTCCGAAGAAGGAGGCGGGCCGCGTGAGGGAGAGGATGGCGTCCTCCCTCCAGCCCAGCCGCAGTGGTAGACGCCCACGGCGTCGGACGTCGGCCGACGATCTCCGGCCACCGTAGGCGCGGGCATGCGGACAGCGAGTAAAGGGCAACTCGCTGTCCGACCATGGACCATGCCCGGGTCGACGGCGCGTCGTGTTCCACGCGCGCCTCAAAGAGCGTCAGCAATATGACGAGGCCCCCCCGTAGAGGGCCGAAGCCTGCCGGGGTCGTGGGACTCATCCCGTTACCGTGACCCCGGTACGTAAAGGGTTATTGTAGGAACACCGTGGATTTTAGTCAGTAAAAGTCTGACAGTCCCTCCCACCCTGCCCGGGGTGGGAGGACTTATTTGATAATTTTACCACGCTAAAAAAAAAAGTCCCCTAATATTACTTTCCAGAATCCGAGGTTACGAAGAAACGAGAACTTATTGTCGTTTTGCTTGCCGTCAATACGGAATTGATTTAATAATAATTACGGTTAGGTAAGAAAAGTTATGTTTTCTGTATTCTCCCGGTTTTATGAAGCAGAAACAAGAAACTGTTTCATGTAACATTCATGTATCAATTTTATATTATTGTGTAGCATCTTGTAGCGTATTGTATTCATGTACCTAACAAGTATGCACTTTTTATGTTACATCTATTATTATTTTATCATTTTAGTATTCATTTCATGATATATGTGACTGTGCTTTTGTGTGTTTTCTGTTTCTTGTCCAACAAAAATTTAATCAATGTATATAAATGTATATATGTCTCATTTTTTTATTGCTTACCATAATTTTACACAGATGGCAGGGAAAAACGACATGATTATGGATGTAGGATGACATTTATGGACCCTGTTGGGCACTGCATAGACGGTAAAGTAAGAAAGAGGAGGAAGAACACTCTGCGTTTGATGTCATACATTTTATGATTATTTAATTAAATGCGTGGTATGCTTTGAGGCAAACGCGATCTGCAGTCGTATCTACTCAATATTCCTTATGTATCAAACCTAAATTATGTGTAAACATAGCCTACCCAACTTCAAAAGCGTTATGGTATTAAGTTAATAATACTGATATAAAACATATAATTAGCATTAAACCAGATTTAATTATAACACAATTTATTCAGTGCTTTATTGGTCTATTGTGGGGCATTTTGTGTCTATTATGATCATGCAAATTCAAACAATTCCGCACGGTTGATCTGCAAATGTTTAATATTTAGCCGAGCATTACGTGAAACTGATTTAGTATACATTGATAACAGGCGTAGGGATCGATGTTCAAGGGTAAGCTACGCTCGGCGAAGCAGCTCCGTGCATGGGTCATCGTCTTAACACAGTACAAAGACACCTTCATGCCTCGAATAGTTCGTTAAGGTATTGATCTCGGCTGTGATTAGCAGGTACATCTTTGCTTGTCTGTAGTTACAGATGACCTGTATTCTGACACCAGACTTCAGTCTTGCCAGGGGGTATCGTGCTTAGCCTTTTTCCATGTTGGGGTCGACTTCATGTCTAACCGAATGCATCTGAGAACCAGTGTTTTACATGAAGCGACTGCCTGATCTGACTTCCTCAATCCAGTAGCTGAGTATCATGATACGCCTTGGCAAGACTAGTGTCAGATTTTCATCCTTCTGACTACCCGTAATGACTGTCAAAGATATACGTACAAATTACAGTCGGTACCAACGGCTTAACCTGTTTTTCGAGGCGCGGAGCAATCTCTATATGTAAAGATGGCGACCTATCCACGGACTGAACCGAACGGCCAAGCGTTGTTTATCCTCGAACATCGAACCGAGCAGAATTTATTATTTAGCCACGAGCTCCTCATTATAAAAACAGATTCACCCAATTATAACCGGCCACTTTAAAATATGTAAAAAAACATACTTAAACTTAATACAAATATATACCTGAGAGTCTTTAAGGCAAGAGAGAATAGGTTACATCTCAGTAAACGAGATTCATCTTCGACCGGTAGTGAGATGGGAGTCAAATGCAAGGCTATTAACAATAAAATAAACAAAAAAGAAGTTCTAGAATGTTAGTAATTTGAATTTTGCACCTTTTTGCGCCAGCTCACTTGTACTCGATGATACAAATACCTACTAAATATGTACATGCATATTATAACAGTTATAAGAAAAGAACAGTTTTTGTTAAAATTAAACAGCTTATTTTAATTAATAATATAATAGAAGGTCAATTTAATAAAAGAAGTCTTATTTTCCCGACTCAGCGATTCTTTAACAACACAGAAGTTTTCGTAGATTAATTATACATATTGTATTTACCTACATTTAGGGTATGATGGGGCTGTCATACGCAGTGCGCAAAAGTCCCCAATAAAAAAATTGAAAAGGAACTTTTATTCAGCACATCCCTCCCACACATCAAATTTAATTGTAACACCACTCTTGCCATCTGAGTTTGCCATTACGAATCCCCATTCTATACTCTGTGTGAAAATAAATACAGAAACAAAAGTTTTAGCTACGATCACACTTTGGGATAAGATTATGTAACATTTACCACGTGAGAATCCGCGTAGCTAGTGTGTTTATGGATTTACTTTGAGTATAATGTGGTTTTCAAGTTTTACACGTGTTTATGCAAAGTCATGTTCAAAGCCAATTTCTTACTTTGAAGTAAAAAATTACATATTTTGTTATAGAACAGAAATGTCACGTTGTATGGCAATACTTAGCTTTTAGGTAAACTAAAACCCAGCGCTAGGGCCACGACAACTGCCAACCAACTTTTTCAAAAAGGCTGTCAGCAGAAGGTTACGTCCTAAAATGACCCTGATTTTTTTTTCTAAGCCTATGTTGTATCCCACTGCTGAGCACAGGCCTCCCCTTTCGCCTTCCAAACTTCTCTGTCCTGTGCGATTTCTCTTCATGTTTGCCCCGAACATGATCAGATCGTCACCCCACCAGCGCCATAATAATTATATACCTATATAAGTAAAAGATGCTTGTCTTTTTACAACTGACAAAGAAATTTTAACTAATTCTTAACTTAAAAGGACGGATCCATATTACCAGCATTATTGCCAGTAAACCCAAAAAACCTAACCTAAATTTACTACCATTCAATTTAACTATTAATCAAACTTCATATTTTGTCAATAAAACTTTTATTATTTCTACTTTCCTAACCAAACCAAAGAACCCATGAACCCAATAATGTATCAATAGCCCTGAGCAACTGACGTATTAATGAGAAAACAATATAGGAAACTCAAATATTATACAGAAAAGTTGCCAACTCAATGTGATATTGAAAAATAATATTCTAGTAAAATTTCCTAACATAAATAACGGTGAAACGAGAAACGTGTGTTATTCGGTTGTTCCTGAAGTGGAACCATAAGGAGCGTCAATAAACGGTGTAGGAATAAAATCAGCTTTTGCGATGTTAAGCCTTATTGTAATTAAAAAGAACAAAGAATGTGTAAAAACCCTTTTGTCAATGCAATATAACTTCGATAACGAGACGATTGGCCAATATTGAGCGATAGGCTGCAGCGCTACGTGTCGCGGGCTCGATTCCTACTCCGTAAATTATGTCTGTATGGCCAACAAATAAGTGTTCCTGGTCTGGGTGTTTATAAAAATTAAGGAAAAAATCTAAGTTTCGGACAATGTTAAATAAACATTTGCTTTAAAAGAGTGTCCGTGAAGTTCCTTGCTCGTTTTACTCCAAACAGATCTTAAACTGACCTTGAAAATTCAAAAATGCTTCTAGGTATGACTTATTTGATACGAAAGCTTTCGAGTCTAATCGCTGACAAAAACTGAGTTTCCTTGCCAAAAAGTCAAGACAACTTACAAAACTTGTTGGAAGTTATTTTAACAGTGTCTCTGTGTAATAAGGAAGACAATCTACGGAAATAAATAACAAAATAGCGATAGACACAGAAGAAATAGTTAGTAAGCTCTCGCATCAAGATCAAACATATTAAAATTTATAAACGAAAATGCAAAAACAGAAAACAAGCACATTATACAGCGTGATGTGTTTTGTGAAACTTTTACGATATATCATTTTCTCTAACTCATATACAGAATATGTATCTAAGTTGTGAGTTAGTTAGTTGAGTATGTTTGTGAGTCACCGCGACGAGATTATGTTAATCACATTATAAGCGTTACGTTGACGTTTTTATTCCAGCTTTTGAATATGTTCGAGTTATTTTTTCTCCGGGATTCCCTTTATATCTATTCGGTGCAATATCGCCTTTGCCACTTTTTGGAGTTAATTGTGTTAACATGACGCGTATCTTATGAAAAATGCAAATGTGCTTTCCTAAACTCATAAATATCTTCTAAATGATGTAGAACTAAAATTAATATGATATGGTATGGTTTATTCTCTAACTAGCAGACCAAACAGATGTTGTCTTTTTGACCTTTTAAACCTTCCCTGTGTGAGAAGGAACATGTCTTCCTTTCAAAGGGCAGCATCAAGTGGCTCCTCCGGGTTTGGGTGAGTGGAAGGGAGTGTCAGACTTCTATGCACTAAAATCTCACTCTGTTCCTTTAGTTGCCCTTGCATACCACGGCCGCGTTAGAACTTTCCAGCAATCCTGACAGGGGAACATACCTAATAGGTATAAGGCTGAAGAGAACGGCTGGAGATCGATTTCAATAATTATTTTGAAATCGATCCAGCCGTTCTCGAATTTTAGTGCGACTAACGAACAGCTATTTATTATACTAGTGATTGCCCCGTGGTCGAAATTCGATCATAATCTAAATTATTTCGAATGCATTATTATTTCAAAAAGCATATGGGAAGGAGATCCTTCTCAATATAAATTTTAACTGTGCCAAACATAACCCTTCGTCTGTGTCATTTTCGTAAAAAAGGGTCACGTTTTAATATATCAAGATTCATAAGTAACATCAAACTTAGTTTTTTTTCAATTAAAAATGAAATAACCTGCCGCGTCAACGTTGCTCATATATACAAATCAATTCTGAAATAAAATTATTTTATATTTCTGAATTATTATTTTAAAATAAAAGAGAATACTATAAATTCTCATAGCACATTTGTACCTACTGCACACAAAACACATAATACTTTAAACGACCACCTATTTGTATTTCATGAACAGCGCGCATGAAAAATATAAAACCAGTAAATCCTGGCTTAATAAAAATAAAGTTATATAAAATCCCAAAGCAGGCCACGGAATGCACTCAATTTAATACGTTTACTATTTTGATTAATGAAAAATACCGCGGTTCGGCTCCGGCGCCAGACATTACGATTGTTCTGAACAGGCGGTAATCTGCGAAACAGCACAGCTTTGCTACGGCGATTCATCTCTTTCTGCCCGAGCTATGAGACGAAGCGGGGGAGGATTTAATTTGAAGATGATAATGAGTTCTATTGCGTATAGAACTCATTATCATCTGCTTATCCCTGTCTCAACTATGTTGGGGTCAGCTTCCAGTCCACCCGGATATAGCTGAGTGCTTTCACATAGAACGGCTGCCTATCTGTTGCCCACAACCCAATAACTAGGCAACACGATACCCTGGCAACACTAGTATCAGATATTCTGGTTTAAGACAACCCGCATGTCGGTTAATGTCTATGTTGCTATATTAAGACACAAATACCTACGCAGATTTCAGAGGACCGGTCCAAACGTTAGAAGCATTTTGTAACTGACAATTAGTAGACAAAGTAAGAATTTTATATAGGAACAAGGGGCTTGAAATACATTGATATTCAATTACAGACGTTTTTCAGTCCGAAATTTTTTCGATAGCTAAGACATTTTTTTTTTAATTTAGCCTTAAATCATGCCTTTCTAGACTGTCCCTGGCCGGGAATTTTCTGAAGAATAAGAGCTTTGTGCTTCGTGTTACACCGGAGTGAAAAGGAGATAAAATAAAAATATTTTATAGTTATTAAATGTTTTGTGTTTTTTGTTAAAGGTTTTAATTCAGAACCCAGACTTATTTTAATATAAAGAAAGTTAACTCAAAGAAAATAGCATGGATTTTCTTTTGTATTAGCCAAGTAATAAATAAACAAAATAATAAATTATAATTTACTGTCAATATTAAGCTGTCATTCAAAGCGGAGATATTGAGAAAAGTATAAACATTTAAAGCGGAATTATTTCCAGTTTTGAGTCACTCGGTTCGCTGAATATGAAGGATATGCAATATTTTCAACGTCATAAAGTGAATTTATTTTTCAAGGCAAGGCGAATTTATTTTGTATTTTTTTGTTACATTTCTCAGTCTTGCTTACATATCTATCTGTCCTCGATAACTCAGTAGCTGGGTATAACACCATACCTCTTGGAGAGACTGTTGTCAGGTACTCTGACTACTGACTACCTTCATGACTGCGAAGGATGTACAAATGACAGCCGGGACTTACTGCTTAACGTTCTCTCCGAGGCACAGAGAAATTTAGATATTTTGAGATGCTCTCCCATCCATATACTAACCTCGGCAAGCGATGCTTAATCTTGGAGATCAAGCTGTGCAGCTGTTATTAGTTAGCTAGGAGCTCTTACAAAAATAATATTTTTTATGCGATACGCGATGCGAATACGAACGCTCGTTAAAAAAAACATGAATTGGCCCTTTGTTTACAAGCCTACGAATAGTCTTAATAAAAGTGAATGTATTTAATTATTTAAAAGTACCCATAACCTTTTTTATGTTGTCAAACAAGGAAATTCTTAAAAAAAAAACACTTAGTAGTAAAAAATTACACTTCTAAAAGCTACTTCGTCGGTGGGAACAATAATTACAAACAACAACTAACGTGCGACCATTCTCGCAGAGAACCAGAGACTAACCCATTTTACTTTCTTTCATTTTCACTCCGACACTGTAATAAGCCGTATTAAATTAAAGCGTTGTTCTCTTTTATAAAAATCATTATAGAGCTGAAATAAAAGACAGTCCGTATTATTTTTTACTGGTACTAAACCAAAACAAAGCAAATCCTGCTTTTTTAAATTTTCCTTGCAATATCAGTGACAAATAATTTCCCATACCTGTCTATCCTAGGGTGTAGATAGAGGTAGATTTGGCAATGTGGTCACAGGTGCAGAATGCAAGTGTTCCATTTGTTTGCCGAAATGTTGATGTGTTGAACACGGGCAAAGCTGTATGGTTTGCAGGTGATTTGCATCAAAATGAGGAAAAATCTTTCTATTATGGGGTTCTAAAAACTATTACTACATAAAAACAATCGTTCTGGTGCGCGAATAATATCTGCGGCACGCAGCGCAGCAGCCAATCACTCACGTATAAAGAAGGTAGTCTTTATAGAATAAACGGGTATATATAAAAACAGACCACTAACAAACCTAAAACAGACAGCCTTGACATCCGCCGTAATACCTAAGGGATGCCTGACTGCCTGTTAACCTTATAAGTAAGTTCCTTTTAAATCTGCTTACTAAGAAATATCTTTATTATACTGGTAGGTCACGTCAAATATCAGACTTAAAGCTGTCAGCTGACAAGCAACTGCCTAGGCTCAATGAAAATTTTTAACTTTATTTTTTCAAATTGCCCACCAGATAAAATAGAAACGGGTTTCTTCAAACAGAAAAAATATTTAAACCTCCAGCAGTGTAATTATAGTACCTCATTCGTTTTAGAGTCGTTTGGTGTTCAAACTCTCGGACAATGAATCCCTTACGTGGCTACTACAGCATCGTCTGCTTAGCCTTCTCACAACTACTTTGTGTTCGGCTTCCAGTCTAACGGGATGCAGCTGAGTAATAGTGTTTTACTAATACTCAGCCGCCAGGATATCGTTTACTCAGCTAGTTGGCTGGGTAACACGATATCCTGGCAGCTGAGTATACCCTTTAGCGAGACTGCTGCTAGATTTTCAAGTTTTTGACTACCCGTGACGACTGCAAAGATGTTCAAATAACAGCCGGTTGAAGATCGAGCAGCTGTTATTATATTGTTAGAAGGCTACGCTTCTGTAACCCAGAGTGTGCAACTAAAAACAAACAAACTCAAAGATTACTTGAGCTCAAAATTAAAATATATTTATTTACGTAAAGACTTTCATTATGTCTTACTAAGAAAAAACAATCATCTTCAAAAGTGACTTCGTCACGTCAATAGACAATCTTTCTAGCCAGCAGCTCAATTGAATGGAACCTTCAACATACATATATAGCCACGAGCTCCGTTGCACATATGCTTAAAATATTTTTTAAAAATCGAACAGGCACTTCCCCACACTTCCCGTGATCTTGGCTGTATTTTAAATTAGCCAGATGTGTGATACATCGTGGCAATGTAGCAAGTCTTTTGGGCACATTACCAACTGAGAGCGTTGAGAACGAGTTATTCTTTGGGAAATTTTTGTGTATGGTTTAGTTCAGAATAAAAATATAATCATTCAGAATAAGTTTCTTTGAGAATAAAAAACATCGCATCGTGGTAAGTAGATGTTCTGTTTTTAAATACAAGACATTTATTATACGCTTTTGCCCACGACTTCGTTCGCGTGGGAGGTTTTTCCCGAGTAATTCCTGATCCCGTGGGAATTCCGGGATAAAAACTATCCTTAACTATATGTCCTTTCCAGGGTCCTAAACTATTCCCATGCCAAATTTCGTGCGTGCAAAGTTTTACGTAACAAAACAAAAGGTAACATACAGACAGACAGAGTTACTTTCGCATTTATAATATCAGTATGGATTAAAAAAAAGAACCCCTTTAAATTGTTTACAAAAATTTTATTGTTACGCTTCTATTTCATGAATATTAACATCCATCTATTACTCGGCATAAAATTTTCATGCCGCAGTATTGCCACTAATTAACTTAAAAAAAGTTGGAGTTCAATTTTGTGTTCTTAAAAACACTTTGAGTTTGGTTAGTTGATTGTAGTACTTGGTAACAGAATCTTGGACGGGAACTTGAAGCGACCTTTCAATATACCCAAGGGATCTATACATTTTCCTGAATAAAATGTATCCAATGCTCCGTGGTCGCCAGTACCTAATAGTGTTATGTGTTGTTAAATAGTTTATTCTTTTATTAATGGTTTTTTATTATATTATACTTGGTTAGGGACTTATGGCTAAATTATAACTGCCATACATATAACGGGTTACTTGAACAACGCTTTTTGAGGTCAGTCCGGATGGGTGAACATCCGGACATATCGAAAGTCCTCCTAGCTTCGGAAACAACGTTAATCTGTCGGTCGCAGCTGTCATTTGCATATCATTGACAGTCGTTACTGGTATATAGAAGTCAGATATTAGGCACAAAAATATAATCATGTGTATCTATCTATATAAATAAAAATGAATCGCTAAATGTGCTGCTAAGCGCAAAACTCGAAAAAGGCAGAACCGATTTGGCTGATTTCTTTTTTGTTGTTTCATGAAGTCTGAGGAAGGTTCTTATGGGGAGAAAAAACGCAAAAAATACGAGTAAAATAGTAAGAATAATATTTTTTTTCCCATTCAAACCACTCTGTCCCCAGCTGTCAAACGTTTGACGTCAATCAAAGTAAAACAAAGGCGTGTTAGGATTATCTTTGGTAAGCCTTCAAGTCTATTTTATTGTGTAAAAAATTGTGTTATTTTACTTAATGATGATCAGTAACCGTGAATAAAGTAAGTAAAGGAAAATAAGTGATAAGAACATAAACGTCGGAGCAGTATTTTGGATGGAAAGAGGCTGCATGGACTTATTATCACCACATTAGATATTACTAAAGTCTTTCAATGTTATTTTATTTGTATTAGACTGCGACAGGCCAATCACTTTTGACAGAACGAAATCTGTCGATGCAGCTATTAACATAAAAAACAACATTAGTTTGTTTTAGAGAAATGAGGCAGAACAAGGTCTGCCGGGACAATTTTAAAATTGCGTATGATTTGGGTTGTAGAGAGAAAGCGTTGTAGAGGTACAAGGCTACATACGCTTTACACTAAGCACAAGAAGAATGGTGAAGGAGCATTACATCTCCCTATAACTTTTCCCCTTCTTTCTCAATTATACATGTAATATTTATTAGTATATGATTTTGGTATTGTATGTATTTTATATTATTATGTTCAATTAATATTATGATGTTTGTACACTGACAGCCCTTAATCTGTCAAGTTTGTCCATCCAAAGATTGTCTGTAAGAGATCGCCCTGTGCGATAAGACCGCCCATTGTACACTAGTTTACATTTTTTGTATCCATATAAATATTGTAAGGTGTACAATAAAGTATATAATAAATAAATAAAACGAAGCTGGAGAATTAAATCTCGCTACTGCCAAGCAATGTCTGCACGCAGCGCACAAAATATTGGCTAGAGTTCTAGAATGATCTGGAATTTACTGTATTGAACAAGTTTGGAGTTTTTGCCTGAGGGTACTGCGGATTTTATTGTTCTTTCATAGATATTGGAAGTGAATATTTGAAACATTACGCTTCTTTTCGAATTTAGGGTTTCAGCGTAAGACTAATGGGATTTTGTCAACGGAAATACGGAAAGTAGCAAATAAAATTGCTGCCTGCATTGTTGATAAGCTCATAGCTATATAATAAAAGCCCTACAGGTCGATCTTAAAGGTAAAGCAATACTTGCCGAGGTCGTTAATGGATGGGAAACCATCTTCGATTCTTCTGTACTACGGTAAGCACGTTTAGTTGCTGGTCCCGGTTGTTATTTGTAGATCTTTGGCAGTTGTTATGGGTAGTGAAAATCCAGAAAATCTGACACTAGTCTTCCTTCCCAAGGGGTCACGATACCTAATCGTGTTACCCAGCTTCTGGGTTGTAAAGGTCCGATAGGCAGTCGCCCCATGTAAGACACTAATACCACAGTCTAAAATATGTTTTTAGACTGTGCTAATACTCTACTGCATCAGGTTAGACTGGAACCCGACCCTAACATAGTTGGGAAAAGGCTAAACAGATGATCGATGATGATGATGAATAAAATTAAAAATATATCTAAAAATAAAGAAAAAGCTCTGCTTAAAGCAACACAAAAGATCATACTCGTATCCTGTGCTAACACGTACATACATGACGTACATGACAGTTAATTAGGGAAAGCAAATTACTTACACGCCTCACAATCAATCATGTTCCATCATCCCCTAGAACGCAATTGTGGAAATGTTCTGCTTATTTTAACATGATACATTCCAAAATATGTATACCAGGTGATTAATACGCCTCTGTATCTACTGCTGGGAATGGAGTGCCTATCATTGGAGAAAAAGGAGGCTCAACAACAACATACCAAATCCTGGAATTGATTCGTTTAATAATAGTGGAAACCTGAAGCGTTCAAGGGTAGGAAGTAGACAAGTCAATTGTGTAACATGAACACATAGTGCTGATTACAGGACAAAATAATTGGAGAACCCAGGTAGCCTTCGTGGAATGGCGAGGAAAATCAGGCTGTTGCTCGTCTTTCTTCAGGAGTTGAAGTTCGATCCAATGATATATTTGTCCTACCCGTATGAAAAGACGCGGTTAATCATGGAGTTGCGGACACCAGTCCGACATATGAAGCATCAATAGCCTAAAAGCTAAGATGTCAGACTTGTGATCGAGAGGTCGCCGGTTCAAGCCCCACCCATTTTACACTATTGCCGTGAACCCACTCCAGACACAAGCATATTTAGTTTTGTTGGAGGGGTTAACAAGATTGCTAGTGATGTGAATTCTACCCATATTGCTAATTCTCTTTATAAGAAAACAATCATACCTACATACATACACACAATAGCATAGTTGCAATGTGGAAAGAAAACGAAATTTAAATAATAATTAGGGTGTACAATAAAGTATATAATAAATAAATAAAGTAAGAATTTGAGCGTGAAGAACGACATAGGAGGAAAGCAAGGAAGAGGGGTGGGGTTTAAAATTATTGCTATTTACTTTTATAGATGAAAACTCAACATAAACTTGAGAACTCCGTAGATTAAGTAGGTTATGCAAGAATATCACAGGTTATTCAATTAATACCACTACACACATTGTGTTAAATAGTATTCTAGCACGGTATCATCCAATGCTTACTCTATTCCAAACTATGTATGTTGGTGTAGATTTTTGGTCTAACCACAAGTGGCTGAGTATTTCACGTGGAAAGACTGCATATCTGAACTCCTTATCCCAGTAGCTGGGCCAACAAGAGTCAGAATTTCTGGCTTCTAACTACCTGTAATGACTATGTATAAAATAGTCACCCATCCACGGACTGACCTCGGCAAGCTTGCTTAACGTCAACCCGTGCGGCTGTGTTTATTTAGCCATTAACTCCAATAGTACCACAGCGTAATTACAGTATAATAATTTTGATCGACTCGCTAAATGGGTAAAAGACAGACGTTGATACGAAATTATGCTGCAAATATCGAACTAAAGCTAGATTGTCTGTTGATTATTCAGAGACATTTATTAAATTGAGGCTACTGCAGAGAGACACAAAACATTAGGTGTTGGAACTCAAATTACCGCTAAAAATAAACCGCTTTTACACAAAACTATACATAAAACTAAATAAAAAAACTGTCACATATCCAGGATAACTATTATACAACAGGGCTAATCGTTAAATTTATGCAAATACTACTAAGCCATTACCTTGCCCAAATCAAAGTCAACTTTATTCTCATCGTGTTAAAGTTTAAAGTAAACAAAATCATAAAATAAAACAGAAGTAAAATAACCCCCCCAAAAAAAAAAAAAGAGAATTTGCATAGCAAGAAATCAAGCAGGTTTTGTACTTTTTTCAGTCGGTAGATTGCCAACATCGTTAGAGTTTCGTTAGTTATGAAAAATTCTGTTATTCAGTTAATTATATATTCTGGCAAGTAACACCCGTGGCAATTGAATTTATTTTAATAATGTGACTTATTTTACAGTGTTAACATTTTTAGATTAAATGTTTGAGTGGCAAAAGTTCTGACGTTTAAATTAGTGATCCAGTTTGCTAAAAACATATTGGGAGCTCAATTTTATTTCATGAAAAATAATACGGCTCTATACGCGGGTATAATTCCAGGTCCTAAACATTTTTTTTTACTTTTATTGGACACGGGTAATATTCGACGTTTGCCAAAAAGTCCTGTAAATATAAACCTATTCTACACTGCATTGACAATGGCATATTGGAAGTGATATATGAAGATAATTACTCCTTTGCAGAGCTGTGACACAGGTCACCTCGTTATGAGAGAGAATGTGCCGTAAGCCACCATGCGGGCTAAATGCATGTTGGTGTTATGTAACATGTCTTCGAATTTTTAGTACTAGAAAATGTCGATTTTCTCACGATCTTTTCTTGCACCATTTTCATAGAGTAGTGATGAATATGAAATCTTCACAAAGTGTATTAATGCGCCTGCTTGGTATCAAACCCACGACTTACAACTCATAAGTCGTGTCTGTAACCACTGAATTGGTGGCCATCACTGCTCTTAAATAGTGAATAAAGATTTGGAAAGTTTGACGCTCCAATTCATACTAATGTTCAATTTGAATTCCTACAAAGCCGTTCAACCGTACCTAATTAAAAGCACTAACAGCACAATTCGTTCACCAAACAGAAATAATAAATCTCAAGCCAACCTACCCTTACCACATTAATTAACTTCCAAATTCGAAATAACTCAAAACAATTTCACACTAATCATAACAAATATAGTATAAGCAAAAACCGCAGACAGATGTCTCGTGAGAACTACCACGAATAAAGTCATACCGAACTTCAAAACTGAGGTGGAATTTAATAATTTAACAAGATCATAATTATTAATATAGCTTGCACCAAGAAATACTACTTTCATATTACTCCAGCATCTAGCTACGTTTCAAATGTCAAAATAATGACATGCGAAGATAAAATTGGTGAATATTTATTTTGGAATAGAATTCCCTTGTTCTAATAACTTTTGGTAGAAGGGTTTCTAAATAAACACGCTGGATATTTATAAATTAATAATATCGTTTGGGAAAAGGTAAACAATATCTAAACATGGATTTTAGTAGTATTACATAACGTTGTTGATTAATAAATCTTAAGAGACAAACACGAAACGATTTTAATCTCATGAAGAAACTGGTTGAAAAATGTAACTTTAATTAAGTAACACATTACAGATGTTTGCGAACGCACATGATTGTTGTTTGCCACAATGTGTAAACGCTGTATGCGTTTCTGGTGCGTGGAGGCAGCATCATCATCATTCACAGCCTGATTTCACGTTCTGCTGGGTGCCTACAGGCCTCACTTTGCTTGTACCAATCTCCGCGACCCTGTGCCAGTCTCATCCAGATTATACCCTCCACGGCAACAGTCTCTGTCTCGCTACTGGACGACCAACACTCCTTTTTCTAGTGCTTGGACCCCACGCGGTCACAGCTTTACTCCACCCGCTATCACTACACCTTGTGGTAGCATCAACAGTATCCTGTCTCGTATTTCGAGCAAGCTGGAATATTCCTAAATGAATCGCTGCTGTGCCATATCCCTTGGTGTGATGACTAATAAATAAGTCATAGTTACATACTCAAACAAATATATTTGATTATTTCCTTGTACCAGATTGAGGATATGTAAATATTTCCATTGAATACAGTTCCGAGTCAGTAACATTAACACACTAGCATAAAAAAATATTTCAATAATTAGCTTGCACCCAAATAAACACTTCCTGCACTTTCAAAGAAATAACTCAAACAATAAACAATGCGTGAAGTTAGTTTAAGCATATATCACCATATATTATTTATTAGTCAAATTATAATTCTAAGTAAAATTGTTATGAATGCATTTAAATGAATGTCAGAGCGCAGAATTGCCTTGGTTAGACACAATGACAAAATGTATGTGTACTGTTACATCACAATTTAAAATTCGTAGATTGCTTTGGTAGTAGTAGTGATTTGCCGGTTCTGGCGCACCAATCCCGTGGCTCACCGGTTCTGGCGCACCACCGCTTCTGGCGCAATCGCGGTCCAGGGCGTTTCAAACCTAAAAAAAAAAAAAAAAAAAAAAAAAAAAAAAAAAAAAAAAAAGGGTTTTGGGGTCCGCTGATCACGTTTCTGCAATCCGTTTTCGCGTAAGATGCATGGTTCCGGAGAAGAGGCCTATACCTACACCCAAGTTTTTGACTTTTATGACAAGAAAATGTAAAGAAGAATGAAATTTAAGATAGTGAATGGAACAAAACATGTTTTGTACTGACCCAAGTAGCATGAGACAAGGGAAAAACTTGATGCATTCCACAGAATATCGACGTTCGATTACCCATATAAATACGGCACCACATCATCACGGCATTATTAGCAACATCAAAAAGCCCCCTGCCGGGGTTGCGGAAGAAATATTCTAACGAGATACCGAAGGAGCGGGGTGGATTTTTAGTCTATAGAAGCCTTTGACGTATCATGAGATGAGCATCCCTCTGAAAAAATGATATAAAAAGTAAGTTAAAAATTCAAAAAAACCCGACTGCTGCTGAGGTAATATTACCTCAATGTGAGCAGTCGGGTTTTTTGATCATTGAGGTAATATATACTACGTAGTACATGTTACCTCAATGACTGCACAACTGAAATGCAAGAAAAAAGCCAATTTTATTTTAAAAAGTGACAAGCAGATGATACCCATCCAATTTAAAAAAATGTATATTATGTTCAATTGGGTCCCGCCTGCAAACTGAACTGAATTCAAATATTAATTACCATTTTATTAGTTTCCCCGGTCGTGTCACATTGACATCCCACCGGATTCAGAAAGTGAAAGAGCATATATTTAAATTTTCTCATTGTATTATTTTGATTAGTATTACACTAATGATAATTATGATATACCTTTATGAAATCCTTGAGCCCTTTAATTTGATACCCATATTGTAATATTTTAAATATATTTTTTTATCTCAATTATGTAAATCCGTTCAGCGGTTCTGGAGATATGAGGTAATAAAGAATATACCATACATACAAGATACGCGTGATAAACATAACCCTTCCTTTGCAGTCGGGTAAAAAGAACACATTATTAAATTTACGATAAAAGGAATGAAACTCATTTACTCTTTTCCACTCACTCATACATAAGTAACAATACACCAAAAGTAGTAGTGATTTGCCGGTTCTGGCGCACCAATCCCGTGGCTCACCGGTTCTGGCGCACCACCGCTTCTGGCGCAATCGCGGTCCAGGGCGTTTCAAACCTAAAAAAAAAAAAAAAAAAAAAAAAAAAAAAAAAAAAAAAAAGGTTTTGGGGTCCGCTGATCACGTTTCTGCAATCCGTTTTCGCGTAAGATGCATGGTTCCGGAGATACAGAAATCAATTAACAACAATCTGTTTCATTTCCGGTGACCCGAAACCCTCATTATCGACTTTCATTGTTCGCCTTTTCTTATCTATTGTCCGTGCGTCCGGCCGCTCACCCTCATTAGGATTGCATTGACGTATGCATGTATTACTCATTGTTACTGCTACTGCTATTGTATACTTTTATTGTTCATAAACCATTGCTTACTTTGCTATTCGGGGTCATCAAAACGGAATCAATAAAACACATGCGTCATTAACAAATTTTATTTTTATCTACAAAATATGAGCGGAACATCTCATCCACTAAAATATCGTTGTACAGTGTGTTCCCTGTAAATATGTTTGTAAAACTATGCATTGAACATCCCTGAAACTTATATAGCAAATACATTAAGCAATATTCACCACAAACTGAAGTCCAATCATTCTGAATCCTATCAATACTCCAGCCCCATCTTTTACAATTCCTTTTCAAAAACTCGAGATGATATCGCGCAGGTGTTCGCCCATAAGAATCAAAATATTGACCGATGCCATTCGTATCGATATGTACAGCTACCCAGTGTGAACCTGGCTTATCATCCGCATCCAAATTGCATATTATATACGTTGGTGCATGGGTATACATAGGGAGTCTATTAGCAGCATAAACATTATTTTCTAGACTGGGATGAATCTTTTTCAGATGTTTTTGTACTTCTAGTGTATCCATGATATAGCATATTATTACACTACCAATCTATTCAATGGTTGTCATAGGAATGTTCAATTATAGTGATTTGTAAATATTAAATCGCATTATTTTGTAGCACTCACAAAACAGGTTGATGCCAGCAATGTGAGATAAGTTTGTTGACTCATAGAGTTACTATCAGTTTCCGGAGGAACGTGAGATAATTTTGGTGATTCATAGAGTTACAATCAGTTTCGTTGTATTTAGGAATTTGTTTTAGATAAGAATGGTGCTATATAAGATCCTACCATTGCAGTCATGCAGCCAGTCTATGGTCGTTTGACCGCAGTGGATTGTATACGTCTACCAATACTACGTTTGTGTTACTTCAACGCATCAATGGCCATGGAGGTAAGTGTTTATTCTATTGACAAACTTACTTGTATTCTTGTTGTTGTTTCCTAACGTGTGTGATTAAGTGTAAACAAATTGATATTAACATGATAACTGTCTTGTTGCAGAAATCATTCAACTTCGATGAAAATACCTATAAACAGTATTACTACTCACCGCTCTCCCCTCAACATGAAGAAGAGAACGATGACATCGTTATTAATAACACATGTGATGGTGGAAAAAGGAAATCACAACCGATTGATCATTTTTTTGAAGTGGCACCAAAAATAAAAAAGAAGAAACTGTTATCGTCAACCGTGGCACGAGCCGCTAGAGATGGTGTATCATACATTTCTAGTAATTCTGACGACGGAGACCAAGCGACGCATCTCATTAAAATTGAAATGTACGATATGAAGAAGCTATGTAAGATTCCAACTACTGATCATTGGAAACACGCTACCACGAGGATTAAATATTATGTAAAGAATAATAAGGATAGCATCTACGACAGCACAAACGGGCTCGTATACAACATTACAAAGACAATAGCAGAAAGTGAAAAAGTTAAAAAATACTTTTTTAACAATGACACCCATTAGTTGATTAGTGAATGTGATTCTGTTTACTTAAATTACTTCTGTGTACTCATTAGATTCTACCTGACTTTCTAATCCTTTGCTAGACTCTATGTAATGAACATTATTTGAAATTGGGTATCGGTTTGTCTACCAACACTTAACTGTTACTTACTGTGCTACCTAATTTCTTCTTTGCTATAAAGATGGAAAACTTCAGTGAAGTGTGTACCAGTGCTTTCTTTTCCGCACCCATGGAAGAGAATATGGAACTATTCATCAACGAATTCGATCAGGAGCTGCCTAAAGTTTGTGATGAAATGGAGAAGTGTGAACTGTTTGATTCATCGTATGATGATGAGTTGTATAATCACTGTGCGATGGTTGAAACAGCGTTGATGTAAGTATTAGAAGTACAAACTCAATAAGAAAGATTATTGTTGTATTGTTTTATTTTAAGATTTGTCTAATAATTTTCTTGCTGTTTTGTTACAGTCAACCACAAGTTGGAAGAGGTATCAAACGAGGTATCACTACTGACGAAAATAAGGTTCCCAAGAAAGCAAAATTTGATGAAGGAGCTTCTACATCATCGACTGAAACAAATAACGTGGACAACAATAAGGTGGAATGTGACACATGTCATGTTTTTATTAATAAAAGGTATCTAAATAACCATTTAAAAAGCAATGTTCACAAAAATAATCTTTTAAAATCACATAATTCACTAGCAAATGTTACAGTTGTTGAAACCGCTTTTGGCAACCGAATTTTAACATATAGAATTAATAGTAAAACAATTCAATCGGGGCAATATTTTGAAACACCGGAATCGTTTTTAAATTCATTAAAAATTGATATCTTATTTTTAATCAATGAATGTATTCAACAACATACAATTTTTAAAATAAACTTCATATTGCATGCTGATTTCATACAACAAACTAAAGATATTAAAAATACATTTGATTTTCAAACGTTTAATTATATAATTTGTCAGGGTGATGACTTAAATATATTTTTTTCATCATTAATAGACACTGTTGTTGGTAAAATTTGTCAATTTGAAAAAAAAGATAGTGGTTGGAGTCTTAATCAAATTAAATACATAGATATGAATGTTAACAAATTCAACCCCTTACGTGGTAGTTCATATATCGATCTTCCTCAGGATATTAAATTAAAAAAAGCTGTAATCAATGTTAAAAATAATGATAATATGTGTTTCAAATGGGCATTACTCTCCGGTTTATATCCTGTATGTAAAAGTGTAGATCGCGTAACATCATACGCAATTCATGAAAATAAACTAAAATTTACTGGTATTTCTTTTCCGGTTAAAATTGTAGATATATCAAAAGTAGAGAAATTAAACAATATTAGTATAAATGTTTTTGGTTTAGAGTATAATAAAGAAAAAAAGTGTAATTCAGTTGTAGGTCCTTTATATTTAACAAAATGTCGTACACCTAATCATATCAACCTACTATATTTATCGAATGGTACTAACAATCATTACTGTTATATTAAAAAGTTATCGCGGTTAGTTAGCTCACAAATCTCAAGTAATCATCACGCAGTTTATATATGCGATTCATGTTTACTTCATTTCCCATCAGAGGAAAGACTTAATAACCATCAACAATATGATTGCGCTCACATTTGTACGGAATTACCAAACGGTAAGGATTCCAAAAAGGATTGGTTCGGTAAAGCAACATCAAATAATAAAATAAAATTTGATAAATTCGTGAAAAAGTTGGAAATGCCTTTTGTGGTTTATGCAGACTTTGAAGCATTTTTGAACCCAATAGAATCATGTAGTAACGATCCATCCAAGCCTAGTACAATTAATATTCAAAAACATGAAGTGTATAGTTTCGGATATTACATTAAATGTTCATATGATGACAGATTATCAAAATATGAGACGTATAGTGGGCCAAACTGTGCACAAGTGTTTATGAATCGCCTTTGTGAAGATGTGAAAACAATAGTTAAAAAAAATTGTTTCCAAAAATGTCCCGTTCCATTATCAGATGAAGATAAAATTAAAATTTCAAATTCAAACATTTGTCATATTTGTGAAACTCAGTTAAATGAAGATCCTTTTTACGATTTTGATTGGTACACTGGCAGTTTTAGGGGTGTTGCGCATCAAGTGTGTAGTTCTAAGTACAGAACCCCTCGTTATGTTCCAATATTTTTACATAACCTCGGTCACTACGATGCTCATTTTATTGTCCATGCATTAAACCTCGATGATGGCAAAGTTGAAGTTATTCCACAAAATAAAGAACGATACATATCATTTTCAAAACAGTTAACAATAAATAATCAACCTGTAAGTTTAAGATTCGTAGATTCATTGAAATTTTTATCATGTAGTTTAGATCAGCTAGCTAAAAATCTTAATGACGATCAGTTTAAAGAACTAAAAAGAAACTATCCTATTAATGAAGATTTTTTACGTTTAAGACGGAAAGGTATTTATCCTTATGAATTTATGCGTAATAGTGATTGCTTGAAACATCCGTCACTTCCTGATCAACACCAGTTTTATAGTTCACTCACAGATTCAAATATTTCAAACGATGATTATAATCATGCAAAAGATATTTGGCAACATTTTAAGTGTAGTAGTATGTCTGATTATTCCGATTTGTATTTAAAAACTGATGTTTTACTTTTGACCGATATATTCGAAAACTTCAGAAAGCTTTGTATTAAAACTTATGGATTAGATCCTGCCCATTACTATACTGCTCCAGGTTTAAGTTGGGATGCAATGTTAAAATTTACGAAAATAGAATTAGAATTGTTAACGGACTATGACAAAATTGCTTTTTTTAAAGCTGGTATTAGAGGGGGTGTATCTCAGTGTAGCAATCGTTTTGCTAGAGCAAATAATAAATTCATGGAGGATTATGATGGTGAAAAACCTAATTCATATCTAACATATTTTGATGCGAATAATTTATATGGTTGGGCAATGTCCCAATCCCTTCCTGTTGGTGGTTTCGAATGGATAAATTGTAATACAGATTATAATGTGTTGGATACGTCTGATTTTGGTTATGTTTTAGAAGTTGATTTGGAATATCCTGATGAACTTCATAATTTGCATTCTGACTTTCCATTATGTCCTGAAAACATATGTGTGGGTAATACTAAAGAAACTAAATTAGTTCCTAATTTAAATAATAAAAATAAATACATCATTCACTACAGGAATTTAAAACAATGCATTGAAATGGGAATTAAATTAATTAAAGTACATAGAATTTTAAAATTTAAACAGAGTTCTTGGCTAAAGAAATACATAGACTTAAATACTAGTTTGAGAACGTTAGCTAAATCAAACTTTGAAAAAGACTTTTTTAAATTAATGAACAATTCTGTCTTCGGTAAGACAATGGAAAATATTGAAAAAAGAGTAAACGTTAAACTACTAACTCACTGGGATAATCGTGGTAAAGTTTTAGGTGCTCAGGAATTGATTGCAAAACCAGAATTCCATAGTTTATCAATATTTTCAGAACATTTAGTCGCAATACAATTACGAAAAACAAAATTGATTTATGATAAGCCAATTTATTTAGGATTTTGTATTTTAGATATATCTAAGACCCTTATGTACGAATTTCATTATAACTACATGGTTAAAAAGTTTAATAACAAAATTAAGTTATTGTACACCGATACCGATAGTTTGATATATCAAATTTTTACAGATAATTTGTATGAGGATATAAAACCTGACCTACTTCACTATTTTGATACATCAGACTATCCAGAAAATAATATTTATGATTATCCAAAATTAAATAAAAAGAAGTTAGGTTTTTTTAAAGACGAGAATAATGGTAAAGTGTTGAAGGAATTTGTAGGGTTGCGATCAAAAATGTATGCCTTGGAAGTAGAAGATAAATTTATAGCAAAGGCAAAAGGGGTTAACAAAAGTGTTACCAAAAAAATGAATATGGAAAATTACAAATCGTGTTTGTTTAATAAAAATGTGCAATATTGTAGTATGCTTCGGTTTAAGTCAATCAAACACACCATTTTTACACAAAAAATAAATAAAGCATCTTTATCATATAATGATAGCAAACGATGTATTATGGACAACAACATTGATACATTGGCTTGGGGACATTATAAATTACGTTAAGTGTTGATACTTTTTACTTTTACTTCTGTACCTATACGAAATTTATATTGATTGTAAAATTATGATATTACTATAATGTTATATAATAGTTTATTACATATTTAAAATGTATTGTTTGATTGTAAATAATGTAAGAAAATTGTGGTTTTTATTTGTAGGTTTAAATTTGAGATTGTAAAATTCTGATGTACTAATTGTGTTAGTTTTAATTATTCGATTGTAAATAATGATATCTAAGTAATAATAAAACGGTGAACATACATTTGAGAAGATTGTAAAGTTCTGATAAGTAATAATTTTAGCAATATATATATATTTAATTTTTACAACATAATTTTCATTTTTTATTTCCTCCCTTTGAACTCTAGACGTGTGAAATGTTTCACTTTATCCATCCGTTTACTGCTATTGTGGCAGGACCAAGTGGATGTGGGAAGTCAAATTTTGTAACAAATTTCATAAAATCAGTTAAAGAAATATGTAATTGTGATTTTAATCAGATCACATGGTGCTTTGATGAAATGCAACCTTTATATAATTTACCAAATGTTAACTATCATCAAGGAATTCCAAATCTTAATATGTTTGATGGTGAAAACCCACATCTTGTTATTATTGATGATCTAATGAGAGAGTCTGATGGAAGAATTGTGGATATATTTACAAAAGGTAGTCATCACAGGAATCTGAGTGTATTTTATTTAACACAAAATTTATTTCATCAGGGTAAAGGTCAAAGAGACATTTCTTTAAACTCAAGTTATATAATATATTTTAAAAACCCTCGAGATAAAACTCAAATAAGATATTTAGCACGACAAGTGTCACCAGACAACCCAAAATTCATTGAAGATGCCTATAGGGATGCAACTTTAGAAGCGCATGGATATTTAATGGTTGATTTAAAACAGAATACCAATGATTTTTGTCGTATCAAGACAAATGTCTTCCCATTTAATGGACACTGTACAGTCTACGTCCCCACAAAAGAGTTTAAATACACCAAGAATCAAACAATTCAAATCATTTCTAAATGATGCATCGTCGACTCACAACGCATAAACATTTGCTAAGCGCTTTGCATACGCTTAAACCAAAATATCAAAGAGCGTTACTTAAAACATGTGATGAAGAAGAAATAAACTGTATTTGTGAATGTATTCATAACGTTTTACAAGGAAAGGTACCTCTTAAAGATCAAGATAAACAAAAATTGAATAAACACAAAAATATACTCCGTAAACTGGTGCATAAGTGTAAACATAAACTAAGAAAAAATATAATCATACAAAAAGGAGGGGCTTTCTTACCAATAATATTAGGTGCAATATTGAGTGGATTAGTAAGTGGACTAGCCAGTTAACATGGAAAATGCAAAGAAAATGATACTTATTGAACCTGGATTGATTGAAAAATTAAAACAAGAAAATAAGGTTAATAGTAATTTGTCTCGATTAGATATTGAAATGCAAAATATTATGAATAGTAAGACGGAAGACCGCAAGAAGTGGATGTTATATTTACAAACACTACAAAGATACCTTCACTTTACCGAAGAGGATCGTCAACCACTCAGATTACCAATTTATTCTGATACATCTAATGAAGATTCAAATGAATCTAAAATTGGTTTTAAAAATAAAGATAGAGATCTAAAAAGTTCAGTTGATGCTGAATCTTTGTTGGATGAGAAAGGATCCATTAAAAGTAAAGAAAATGACACAAATCCACTTTACACACCAACTCAAATACTCAGTTTAATACCAAAAACATATAATAAAAAGGTGAGTCATTATTAAACTTAATTGGAACAAGTAAAAGTAAAATACATTGGGATAATGAAGGCACAGTCATAATTGATAATGAAAAAATTCCTGGAAGTAATATTGTTGATTTAATAAATGATTCACTAAGACCCTTAAAAAGAAGTGATCCGATAGGGTGGGATAGATTTGCTAAAGCATTAAAAGATATTAAAGTACCACTTACTTATATTGGAAATCCAAAGAGATGTGAGTTTATTAACCAACTTCAAGCAAAAGATCTGAACAAAACCTCTGAGATTGAAGTTCAAGAGTTTTCTACACCGAGCAGTGGAGATAAAAGATCTATAACTAAAATACGTAAAAAGCTCGATTGGGAAAAATGGACCCCGTACTAGAAGAAATTAACAGGATTTATTATGATCCATCTAACCCCGCTGGTTTTGGTAGTATTGATAAACTATCAAAAGCCATGAAGGGTAAAATGGATAAAAAGCAAGTAAAGGAATGGTTACAATCACAAGAAACATATACATTACATAAACCCAGTCGGAAAAAATTTCCACGTAATAGGTACATTCTATCAAATATTAATGAACTGTGGCAAGCTGATTTAAGTGATATGCGAACTTATTCTCAATATAATGATGGTTTCAACTATATACTTTGTGTTATTGATGTATTTAGTAAATATGCTTTTGCAAGACCAATGAAAAAGAAAAACTCAGAAACTACTAAAGAATGTTTTGAAAGTATATTTACTGAAAGTAATTCCACACCTACTCACATACAATCTGATAAAGGTACAGAATTTGTTTCAAAAGATGTACAAAAATACTTTAAATCCAAAAAGATAAATTACTATACCACTAACAATCCTGATATTAAGGCTAGTATTGTTGAACGATTTCAAAGAACTCTAAAAATGAAAATGTGGCGTTATTTCACTCATAACAATACTTATAGATACATAGATGTTTTACAGGATTTAATATACTCTTATAATCACAGCATTCACTCTAGTATTAAGATGTGCCCATGTGATGTAAGTTCCGCCAATATTATGACAGTTTGGACTAATCTTTATAATAGAGGATCAAACAAACTTTCTTTAGAAAATCCAAAACCAAATTTCAATGTGGGTGATTATGTTCGAATAACTAAATATAAACATGTTTTCCAAAAAGGATATGAATCAAATTGGAGTGATGAAATATTTATTATATCTTCAATAATTGATAGATCTCCATGGGTTGTTTATACAATAACAGATTTACAAGATGAAGCAATAGTTGGTACTTTTTATGAAAGAGAATTACAGAAGGTCACTTACAACCCCACCTCACAATATAAAATAGATAAAATAATTGGTACTCGTTATTCGGGTAACAGAAAAGAAGTATTAGTGAAGTGGAAAGGTTATCCAGATAAATTTAACAGTTGGATTTTAGCTTCTAGTTTAAAAGAAATATGAATAAAGAAAGTTTTTATTTAACTTTGCTCAGCAATAGTTCAATGGAATACTTTCCTGATAACAAGACCACAAATTTTTCAACAAAATTACCAAAAGCTATGAAATTAGAAGGTGAATGGTCGGTTGGAGTTGTCGAGTTTCAATATCCATGCACCATGTTTACTGTTCAAGATCATGAATCATGTTGTGTACATTACAAAAACCATGTTAATGCCTAATGAAGATAAACCATCAACAGTGTACTACAAAAAACATATTCCGGCTACCAACTATGATAACGTTGAACATATTTTAAGAGCGTTAAATGGTATCAGAGAGAACTTGAAATTTCGTTATGATGAAATAACAAAATTTGTGTCTATTTCTGTTTTGGATAAAAATATAACATCCGTAACATTATCACCCAAATTAAGTTTACAACTGGGTTATGAACCAAATACAAATCTTCTAGACAGAAATTTTGGGAAGTGTCCTGCTAATTTACACTTAGGGTTACCATCTCAACTATTTCTATATTGTGACATTATCGATCCTCAGATTGTGGGTGATGTTATGACTCCGCTATTAAGAGTCATTTCATTAGATCCTTCAAAATACATTTATGGTGCGAATAAAATGCACGTTTTCTCTCCACCTCACTACTTACCTGTAATGCGAAGAGAGTTCGATACGCTGGAAATAGATATAAGATCGAGCACAGGACAAAAAATACCATTCCAGTTTGGAACCGTGTGTATTAAACTACATTTCCACAAATTATAATAATGTATTCTCCTCATGATCATCATAAATGTCCATATGAAAATTATTATTCACATCAAGCTGGATCAGGAGTTGGTGTAATTTATAAGGGTTCACCATACCAACGCGGTCATGGTATTGGTAGCTTCTTAGGAGGGTTATTTAGATCAGTTTTACCTTTACATTCAAGTGGTGTTCGAGTGGTTGGTAAGGAGGCATTAAACGCTGGAGTAGGACTTTTATCGGATATGGTTCAAGCGCGTCCTATGGAAGCCTCAATAAAAGATCGTCTTAAACAAGTTAGTACGAACTTAAAACGAAAGGCTGATAACAAAATTGATCGATTTAACATGACAGGATCTGGATATATAACTAAAAGAAAACGATTGGCATCGTTCATTCCACCACTAACTGCTAAAGTGAAAGCTACGAAAAAACTTGGTCTAAAACCAAAAAACATCGAAGATATATTTTCAAATTAAATATGTCTTTCCTTCATAATCATTCTTGTGAGTGCGTTAAGTCAGAATTAGATTTATTTGCATTACCGTCTACACAAACAAGCATTGAAAATGGATTGTGGATTCACTATAAACCAATTTCGTCTCTTGCTGATGATGGACCTATCGAGTTTCAAGTTCCTGGAACAGGCGATGACTACATAGATTTGTCTCATACATTACTCCAGATAAAGGCAAAAGTATTAAATCAAGATTCATCAAACTTGATATCAGCTACCGCAGTAGCACCTGTAAATAATTGGCTGCATTCACTTTTTAGTCAACTTGATGTTTATTTAAACCAAAAACTTGTATCACCACCTAATAATACCTATGCCTATCGAGCATACATGGAAACTCTTTTAAACTATGCTCCTGCTGCTAAACAATCTCATCTTACTTGTAGCCTTTGGTATGAGGATACAGCAGGAAAAATGGATTCCACAGATGGTAAAAACATAGGATTTGTTAAAAGACAGGAACTAGTTAATGAAAGTAGGGAAATAGAAATGATTGGTCATCTTCATGGTGACATTTTCAATCAAGATAAATTTTTAATGAATGGCGTTGAAATGAGTGTAAAATTAGTTCGATCAAGAGAGAGTTTTAATTTAATTGCTGGGTCAAATGATGTAAAGTTTAAAGTTTGCATTACAGACGCAACTCTTATTGTTCGAAGAGCACGAATTAATCCAAGTGTATTACTCGCACATCAGAAAGTTTTAGCTTCTACCACTGCTAAATATCCTATTACTCGTGCTGAAGTTAAAGTTTTAACAATTCCATCAGGTGTTCAAGGAAAAACTCTTGATAATATATTCTTAGGACAGGTACCCAAAAGATGTATTATTGGATTTGTAAACAATTCTGCATTTAATGGTTCGCTTACTAAAAATCCATTTAACTTTGAAAACTATGGTATTAACTCTTTCAGCTTATATATTGATGGTCAACAAATACCTTCAAAAGCTTTGCAACCATCTTTTAATAATAATATATTTACATCAGCATATCATACTCTATTCTCGGGGACTGGTATTCACTTTCTAAATGAAGGAAATGCAATCTCTCGTGAACAGTATGCTAAAGGTTACTGTCTTTTAGCATTTGATTTAACTCCTGATTTATCAGCTAACTCATCAGCTCATTGGAATCTCATAAAGCATGGTAGTGTAAGATTAGAAGTACGATTTGAATCCTCACTAATACAAACAATTAACTGTATTGTTTATGCTGAGTTTGATAATATTATTGAAATAGATAAAAATAGAAATGTTACTGTAGACTATAGTAGTTAAGGTTATGTGTATGTAACTAAAGGAAAAATTATAAAATTTAATAAAACAAATTATATGCAATATACTATTTTTTTATTTCTTTATAAACACCCTATTCAATCTTATACAGAACACTGATCGAGTTTAAACTTTACATAAGCACACTGACTAAACCACTGAACATGCTGCTGCCAAGGATCATCATCATCTTCCCAATCTTTTAAACCGCCACCACAATGGAAACACTTGGTCCTGTCTTCATGACCAGTATAAAAGAAACCGGCTTCTGCAAGATCTTCAGGCTTCTGTTTCATAACGAGTGGCCAGTCTCCGAAACTGAACAACCGTCTAGATTTTGAACTGAAAAATGGATATTCAGCTCTTGGGTACTGCATATTCTTCACTTTTTCTTCTCCAATCAGTTTTGTAGTTTTGCTTTTCAATGAAGTGATCTGTTCATGTATGCCACACTCATCTCTTCCTTCTAATCTTGTTTTTCTCTCAGCACCACAAGACGACACCTCCTTGGATCTAATGAATACACAGAAGTAATTTAAGTAAACAGAATCACATTCACTAATCGACTAATGTCATTGTTAAAAAAGTATTTTTTAACTTTTTCACTTTCTGCTATTGTCTTTGTAATATTGTATACGAGGCCGTTTGTGCTGTCATAGATGCTATCCTTATTATCCTTTACATAATATTTAATCCTCGTGGTAGTGTGTTTCCAATTATCAGTAGTTGGAATCTTACATAGCTTCTTCATATCGTACATTTCAATTTTTATGAGATGCATCGCTTGGTCTCCATAGTCAGAATTAGTAGAAATGTATGATACACCATCTCTAGCGGCTTGTGCCAAGGTTGACGATAACAGTTTCTTCTTTTTTATTTTTACGAGTCAGGTAGAATCTAATGAGTACACAGAAGTAATTTAAGTAAACAGAATCACATTCACTAATCAACTAATGGGTGTCATTGTTAAAAAAGTATTTTTTAACTTTTTCACTTTCTGCTATTGTCTTTGTAATGTTGTATACGAGCCCGTTTGTGCTGTCGTAGATGCTATCCTTATTATTCTTTACATAATATTTAATCCTCGTGGTAGCGTGTTTCCAATGATCAGTAGTTGGAATCTTACATAGCTTCTTCATATCGTACATTTCAATTTTTATGAGATGCGTCGCTTGGTCTCCGTCGTCAGAATTACTAGAAATGTATGATACACCATCTCTAGCGGCTCGTGCCACGGTTGACGATAACAGTTTCTTCTTTTTTATTTTTGGTGCGACTTCAAAAAAATGATCAATCGGTTGTGATTTCCTTTTTCCACCATCGCATGTGTTATTAATAACGATGTCATCGTTCTCTTCTTCATGTTGAGGGGAGAGCGGTGAGTAGTAATACTGTTTATAGGTATTTTCATCGAAGTTGAATGATTTCTGCAACAAGACAGTTATCATGTTAATATCAATTTGTTTACACTTAATCACACACGTTAGGAAACAACAACAAGAATACAAGTAAGTTTGTCAATAGAATAAACACTTACCTCCATGGCCATTGATGCGTTGAAGTAACACAAACGTAGTATTGGTAGACGTATACAATCCACTGCGGTCAAACGACCATAGACTGACTGCATGACGGCAATGGTACGATCTTATATAGCACCATTCTTATCTAAAACAAATTCCTAAATACAACGAAACTGATTGTAACTCTATGAATCACCAAAATTATCTCACGTTCCTCCGGAAACTGATAGTAACTCTATGAGTCAACAAACTTATCTCACATTGCTGGCATCAACCTGTTTTGTGAATGCTACAAAATAATGCGATTTAATATTTACAAATCACTATAATTGAACATTCCTATGACAACCATTGAATAGATTGGTAGTGTAATAATATGCTATATCATGGATACACTAGAAGTACAAAAACATCTGAAAAAGATTCATCCCAGTCTAGAAAATAATGTTTATGCTGCTAATAGACTCCCTATGTATACCCATGCACCAACGTATATAATATGCAATTTGGATGCGGATGATAAGCCAGGTTCACACTGGGTAGCTGTACATATCGATACGAATGGCATCGGTCAATATTTTGATTCATATGGGCGAACACCTGCGCGATATCATCTCGAGTTTTTGAAAAGGAATTGTAAAAGATGGGGCTGGAGTATTGATAGGATTCAGAATGATTGGACTTCAGTTTGTGGTGAATATTGCATAATGTATTTGCTATATAAGTTTCAGGGATGTTCAATGCATAGTTTTACAAACATATTTACAGGGAACACACTGTACAACGATATTTTAGTGGATGAGATGTTCCACTCATATTTTGTAGATAAAAATAAAATTTGTGAATGATGCATGTGTTTTATTGATTCCGTTTTGATGATCCCGAATAGCAAAGTAAGCAATGGTTTATGAACAATAAAATTATACAGTAGCAGTAACAATGAGTAATACATGCATACGTCAATGCAACCCTAATGAGGGTGAGCGGCCGGACGCACGGACAATAGATAAGAAAAGGCGAACAATGAAAGTCGATAATGAGGGTTTGGGTCACCGGAAATGAAACACATTGTTGTTAATTGATTTCTGTATCTCCGGAACCATGCATCCTACGCGTAAACGGATTGCAGAAACGTGATCAGCGGACCCCAAAACCTTTTTTTTTTTTTTTTTTTTTTTAGGTTTGAAACGCCCTGGACCGCGATTGCGCCAGAAGCGGTGGTACGCCAGAACCGGTGAGCTACGGGATTGGTGCGCCAGAACCGGCAAATCACTACTACTGATATACGACATTCACCATCCTGCCCTGGGCCTGCGAGGTAGATATTCGACTATTTCCTCTCGTTGAGAGGAGGCCTATAGCCCAGCAGTGGGAACGTTATACACTGAATGATTATAATATGTATATCATAGTCTGACACAGCAATAATGCTACTTTTTATCCCAGCAAACGTAAAAATCCCGTAGGATAGATAGATTTTAAGACATGATATATGTTTCATATTTCCAAGTTAGTTCAATCTTATATTACTATAGCCTACCAAAACGTCTGATAATTATTGCATCATATTTACCGTCGGTATAACTCAATACTTAATTAATTTTGCCAAAGATGTTGTAACAAATGAGCAAGAGTAATTTCCCATCTGACATTTTCCTACGGATATTATAAATGATGGTATAAACCACGTCGTCTCTTTTATGTTTCATCTAAAAGACATTGTATGTCCATTATTACTTCCCAGAATCCGAGGTTATGAAGAAACGAGAACTTATTGTCGTTTTGTTAGCCATCAATACGGAATCGATTTAACAATAATTACGGTTAGTTAAGAAAAGTTATGTTTTCTGTCTTCTCCCGGTTTGAAGCAGAAACAAGAAACTGTTTCATGTAACATTCATGTATTAATTTTATATTATTGTGTAGTGTCTTGTAGCGCATTGTGTTTATGTACGGCAACTTTTTATGTTAGATCTGTTATTATTTTCAACCGACGACAAAAAGAGGAGGTTATCAATTCGACGCGTATATATATATATATTTTTTTTAATGTATGATCACCGATTATTCGAAGACGGCTGAACCGATTTGGAAAATTCTTTTTTTGATTGAAAGGGTATACTTCGAAATTGGTCACGTTTTCATAAACGTCAGGATCTGATGATGGGATCCTGGAGAAATCAAGGGATCTCTTCAAATATTATAGGCTCACCTATGTCGTTTTGGGTATTTATTATAGTAACTTGTGCAGTTGCTCTCAAAAAGTACCATTTGAGAAAGTGGAACTGATGATAAAGACCACAGATGGCCGCCGAAACTACTCTATAATAAGTATTGAGTGGATTGCAATTCGATTACTTGAATGTGGATGTGAAGCACTTTATGCTCGTCACAATACATATGGTGATGTAGAGCTGATGGTGAAGTACCAGGAGAACTCCTCAACAATTAACGGCCCAGCATTGGGAAAAGCAATATTTTGTAAAAGGTAAGTAGTTGACATTTAGGCTTTTGTAACTAGGTAAATTAAAAATATACCAACTAAAAAGAGTGAAATAAAAACTTTTTAGCAAAAAATAGAACCGACTTCCATATAAAAACACTACAAAGGCAAAAATAACTTTAATTTCGGAAGGCGGTGTCTTTAGTTTTGTATATATTTTCGTTTTTGACACCGCCTTCCGAAATTAAATTTATATTTGCCTTTGTAGTGTTTTTATATGGAAGTCGGTTCTATTTTTTGCTAAAAAGTTTTTATATCATTTCAGTACTCATTTCATGATTTATAAATGTGACTGTGCTTTTGTGTGTTTGTTTTCTGTTTCTTGTCCAACAAAAGTTTCATCAATGTATAGAAATGTATAATTACATCTATTTTTTTTATTGCTTCCCATAATTTTACATAGATGGCAGGGAAAAGCGACATGATTATGGATGTAGGATAACATTTATGGACCCTGTCGGGCACAGCATAGATGCTAAAGTATGTTTATGATTATACTAGTACTCTCGCGGGGCTTCGCTCCCGTGGATTCTATCACGGTAAAAACATAACTCTCCTTTTTTGCAGTCGGGTAAAAAGTAGCCTATAACCTTCCTCAAGCTTCAAGCTACTTCCATACCAAATTTCATCCAAATCCACCCAGTACTTTCGAAGATTAGCGCGTTCAAGCAAACAAACAAACAAACAAACAAACTAACAAACTTTTCCGCTTTATAATATTAGTATAGATAATTAACTGCATGTATTCTTTGAGAGGAAATCGTGGTGTGTAGTCGTAAGTACTCAATAGTCCTTGTGTATCAAACCTAAATTATGTACGAACATAGCCTTACCTCTCGCGCCCGGCATTGGTCGAGGCCATGCTGCGGGGCGAGAGAGAGTGGGAAGCGGTTGCCTCCTTCTGCGAAGCAGTCATGCTTCCGAAGGAGGAGGCGGGCCGCGCGAGGGAGAGGATGGCGTCCTCCCTCCAGCCCAGCCGCAGTGGTAGACGCCCACGGCGTCGGACGTCGGCCGACGATCTCCGGCCACCGTAGGCGCGGGCATGCGGACAGCGAGTAAAGGGCAACTCGCTGTCCGACCATGGACCATGCCCGGGTCGACGGCGCGTCGTGTTCCACGCGCGCCTCAAAGAGCGTCAGCAACATGACGAGGCCCCCTCTGCAGAGGGCCGAAGCCCGCCGGGGTCGTGGGACTCATCCCGTTACCGTGGCCCCGGTATGTAAAGGGTTATCGAAGGAACACCGTGGATTTTAGTCAGTAAAAGTCTGACAGTCCCTCCCACCCTGGAGTGGAGGAGTGGGAGGACTTATTTGATAATTTTACCACGTTAAAAAAAAAAAAAAGCCTACCCAACTTTAAAAGCGTTATCGTATTAAATTAATAATACTGATACAAAACATAAAATTTGCATTAAACCAGATTTAATTATAACACAGTTTAGGCTAGCGTGCTTCATCTTCGACCACATCATCGCTTAACATCAGGTGAGATTATGGTTAAAATCTCGGCTGTGATTAGTAGGTACATCTTTGCTTGTCTGTAGTTACAGGTGACCTGTATTCTGACACCAGACTTCAGTCTTGCCGGAGGGGTGTCATGTCTAACCGAATGCAGCTGAGAACCTGTGTTTTATATGAGGCGACTGCCTGATCTGACTTCCTCAATCCAGTAGCTGAGTATCATGATACGCCTTGGCAAGACTAGTGTCAGAGTTTCATCCTTCTGACTACCCGTAATGACTCTCAAAGGTATACGTACAAGTGACAGTCGGTACCGACGGCTTAACCTGCTTGTCGAGGCGGAGGAATCTCTATATGTAAAGATGGCGACCTATCCACGGACTGAACTGAACGGCCAAGCGTTGTTTAACCTCGAACATCGAACCGAGCAGAATTTATTATTTAGCCACGAGCTTCTCATCATAAAACCAGATTCAACCAATTTTAACCGGCCATTTTAAAATATGTAAAAAAACATAATCCTCATAAAAATATATGCCTGAGAGTCTTTAAGGCAAGAGAGAATAGGTTACATCTAAGTAAACGAGATTCATCTAGGACCGGTGGTAAGATGGCAGTCAAATGCAAGGCTATTAACAATAAAATAAACAGAAAAGAATTTCTAGAATGTTAGTCATTTGAATTTTGCACCTTTTTGCGCCAGCTCACTTGTACTCGATGATACAAATACCTACTATGTACGTGCGCATTATAACAGTTATAAGAAAAGTTTTTGTTACAATTAAACGGCTTATTTTAATTAATAATATAATAAAACGTCAATTTAATAAAAGAAGTCTTATTTTCCAGACTCAACGATTCTTTAACAACACAGAAGTTTTAGTAGATTAATATACATGTTGTATTTACCTACATTTAGGGAATAATGAGGCTGTCATATGCAGTGCGCAAGTCCCCAATAAAAAAATAAATAAAAAAATAACTTTTATTCAACACATCCCACACATCAAATTTAATTTTAACACCACTCTCGCCATCTGAGTTTGCCATTATAAATCCCCATTCTACACTCTTTGTGAAAATAAATACAGAACCAAAAGTTTTAGCTACGATCACACTTTGGGATAAGATTAAGTAACATTTACCACGTGAGAATCTGCGTAGCTAGTGTATTTATGAATTTACTTTGAGTATAATGTAGTTTGCAAGTTTTACACGTGTTTATGCAAAGTCATGTTTAAAGCCAATTTCTTTAATTTGTTTATTTTGTTATAGAACAGAAATGTCACGTTATATGGCAATACTTAGCTTTTAGGTAAACTAAAACCCAGCGCTAGGGCCACGAGAACTGTCAACCAACCTTTTCAAAAAGGCTGCCAGCAGAAGGTTACGTCCTAAAATGACCCTGATTTTTTGTTCTAAGCGTATGTTGTGTCCCACTGCTGAGCACAGGCCTCCCCTTTCGCCTTCCAAACTTCTCTGTCCAGTGCGAATTTCTCTTCATGTTTGCCCCCAAACATGATCAGATCGTCACCCCACCTGCGCCGTGGTCGACCTCAACGGCGATGTCCTACTACAAGCGTCTACTAGCCTGCCTACTTCCACTTCAGCTTGCCTGTAATTTACCTCCAACATCAGCTACCTCAGTATTGGAGCGCAGGTGGTTTTACTAACGCTTTCTGTTCAAACTTCCACATAAATACGCTGTGCTACATCACCCGCTTGCAATTATTGAGTTTGGACTTTTGTTTATTTATTTATACACACACATGACACTTACAAAAGAACAAAAATTAATACAGACAAAAGAGCACAAAGGTGCTGCTTATGTCCTAAGAAATTTCTTCCAGCAGACCTGCGACAGGGGAGTTGTTTTGTTGTTCAGTGATTAAACAAATAATAATTATATACCTATATAAATAAAAGATTCTTGTCTTTTTACAACTGACAAAGTCATTTTAACTAATTCATAACTTAAAAGGACGGATACATATTAACAGTATTATTGACAATAAACCCAAAAACCTAACCTAAATTTACTACCATTCAATTTAACTATTAATCAAACTTCATATTTTGTCAATAAAACTTTTATTATTTCTACTTTCCTAACTAAACCAAAGAACTCATGAACCCAATAATGTATCAATAGCCCTGAGCGACTGACGAATTAATGAGAAAACAATATAGGAAATTCAAATATTATACAGAAAAGTTGCCAACTCAACACATGTGATATTGAAAAATAATATCCTAGTAATATTTCCTAACATAAATAACGGTAAAACGAGAAACGTGTGTTATTCGGTTGTTCCTGAAGTGGAACCATAAATGGTAGAAATTAATTGGAGCGTCAAAAAACAGAGTAGGAATAAAATCAGCTTTTGCGATGTTAAGCCTTATTGTAATTAAAAAAAAAGTTCAAGACGAACTGAGAACCTCCTCCTTTTTTGAAGTCGGTTAAAAAGAACAAAGAATGTGTGAAAACCTTTTTGCCAATGCAATATAACTTCGATAATGAGACGATTGGTCAATATAGAGCGATTGGCTGCAGCGCTACGTGTCGCGGGCTTGATTCCCACACCGAAAATTATGTCTGGATGGCCCACAAACAGGTGTTCCAGGTCTGGGTGTTTGTAAAAATTTAGGAAAAAATCTAAGTTTCGGACAATGTTAAATAAACATTTGCTTTAAAAGAGTGTCCGTGAAGTTCCTTGCTCGTTTTACTCCAAAGAGATCTTAAACTGAGCTTGAAAATTCAAAAATGCTTCTAGATATGACTTATTTGATACGAAAGCTTTCGAATGTAATAGCTGATAAAAACTGAGTTTCCTTGCCAAAGAGTCAAGACAACTTAAAAAACTTGTTGGAAGTTATTTTAACAGTGTCTCCGTGTAATAAGGAAGACAATCTACGGAAACAAATAACAAAATAGCGATAGACACAGAAGAAATAGTAAGCTCTCGCATCAAAAACAAACATAACATATTAAAAGTTACAAACGAAAATGCTAAAACAGAAAACAAGCACATTATACAGCGTGATGTATTTGTGAAACTTTTATGATATATCATTTTCTCTAACTCATATACAGAATGTATCTAAGATGTGAGTTAATTAGTTGAGTATGTTTGTGAGTCACCGCGACGAGATTATGTTAATCACATTACAAGCGTTACGTTGACGTTTTTATTCCAGCTTTTGAATATGGTACAGTAATTTTTTCTCCGGGATTCCCTTTATATTTATTCGATGCAATATCTCCTTTGTAACTTTTTAAGTTAATAATGGTGTTAACATGAAGCGTATCTTATGAATAATGCAAATGTGCTTACCTTAACTCATAAATATCTTCTAAATGATGTAAAACTAAAATTAATATGTTATGGTGTGGTTTATTCTCTAACTAGCTGATTAATTTGTTGTCTTTTTGATCTTTTAAAACTTCCCTGTATGAGAAGGAACATGTCTTTCTTTCAAGTGACAGATCATCAAGTGGCTCCTCCGGCTCTGGGTGAGTGGACACTCCCTGTGTCAGACCTCTATGCACTAAAATCCCTCCCTGTTCCTTTAGTTGCCCTTGCATACCGCGCCCGCGTTAGAACTTTCCAGCAATTCTGACAGGGGAACATACCTAATAGGTATAAGGCCGAAGAGAACGACTGGATCGACTTCAATAATTCTAATGAAATCGATCCAGTCGTTCTCGAATTTTAGTGCGACTACCGAACAGCTATTTATTATACTAGTGATTGCCCCGTGGTCGAAATTCAATCATAATCGAAATTATTTCGAATGTATTATTATTTCAAAAAGCATATAAGTTTCCTTATCAATATAAATTTTAACTGTGCCAAACATAACCCTTCGTTTGTGTCATTTTCGTAAAAAGGGTCCAAAGTGCGTCACGTTTTAATATATCAAGATTCATAAGTAACATCAAATTGGGTTTTTTTTTTCAATCAAATAAAATAACCTGCCGTGTCAACGTTGCTCATATATACAAACAAATCCTGATATAAAATTATTTTATATTTCTGAATTATTATTTTAAAATAAAAGAAAATACTATAAATTCTCATAGCACATTTGTACCTACTACACACAAAACACATAATATTTTAAACGACCACCTATTTGTATTTCATGAACAGCGTGCATGAAAAATATAAAACCAGTAATAGTCCTGGCTTAATAATATAAAGTTATAAAATCCCCAAGCAAGCTACGGAATGCGCTCAATTTAATACGTTCACAATTTTGATTAATAAATAAATTAATAGTTTAAAAAATACTAGAATAACACGCTTTTATAAATGCACGTAAAAACTAAACGAGTAGTGAACAATTAAACGGTCGATCCCCCAGAGGATTTGAAAGTGACATGTGTGAGTGATTAAGCGGTAATTCAAAAAGATTAAGAAAACCGATAACAAATTTTCTAGGTTTTTTAGGTTTGTTATAACCTTGAAACCTGATCGTGTTCAAAGTCCATTATATGGCCTTTCTAACAAGTGCAAACACGACTATGATACGATATTCCATCATGGAATGCCAGTGCCTATCTTCCAGCTTCATCATCAGACCTTGAAACCTAATGGTGGTCAAAGTTCATTACAAGACATTTCTAAGAAATCCAAAACAGTTATGATACGATTTTCCATCATGAAATTCCAGTTCATATCTTCCGGCTCCATCATCAGATCAGTTTGACAGTACCATATTATTGTATTATCATCAGAACTACATACAGCTGTCAATTTTCATTACGCTACGACCCTTGGAAGATGGTTAAATTAGTTACCTTAGATTTCATTACATAGTTACATACAGGTCGACCTAATAAAAGCGTGTTAAAAATACCGCGGTTCGGCTCCGGCGCCAGACATTCGATTGTTCTGAACAGGCGGTAATCTGCGAAACAGCACAGCTTTGCTACGGCAATTCATCTCGTTCTGCCCGAGCTATGAGGTGAAGCGGGGGAGGATGTCTCGAAGGCGGTTCCATTCAATTGGAAGATTACGCAATAGAACTCATTATCATCTGCTTAACTCTGTCTCAACTATGTTGGGGTCAGCTTCCAGTCCACCCGGATATAGCTGAGTGCTTTCACATAGAGCGGCTGCCTATCTGTTGTCCACAACCCGATAGCTAGGCAACACGATACCCTGGTAACACTAGGATCAGATATACTGGCTTAAGACAACCCGCATGTCGGTTAATGTCTATTGTACTATATTAAGACACAAATACCTACGCAGATTTCAGAGGACCGGTTCAAACGTTGGAAGCATTTTGTAAGTGACAATTAGTAGGCAAACTAAAAACTTTACATAGAAACAAGGAAATACATTCCTAACTAGCAAAATACCCTTACAAACAAAAGCTTGTAAGAGCTGTGGTTTCATATAAGGTTTATACGTGTTCTGATTAAGCCAGAAACCCTTAGCACCGTTACAAACAAAAGCTTGTAAGAGCTATGGTTTCATATAAGGTTTATATGTGTTCTGATTAAGCCAGAAACTCTTATAGTGTTATCTTATAAGTCTATTTAAGTTTTAAGAGCATTCATACTTGTAACATTATTCTTATAGACGTATATAAGAAAACGTAATATAATATTAATAAGAGCAGTGGTCTTATAAGCGCCTTTTACAAGTCTAATTGTCTTTGATTCTTAATTAAAACTTATAAATACATTTTATAAGTACATTTAATCTTATAAGTGACTATACTAAGTGTTTTATTATACTTCTGTAAAACGAGTGTTTTATAAGTGTGATTATCTCACCTAAGACATATTAAAGAGTAGAAGCACTTTTAAAAGTCTTACAAGTGTCTTAACAATTCTCTATTAAGGGTTATTTATTTCCCGTGTTGTGTTTGACACGAGAAATTGTTTTAAAATCAGGTAATAGACTATTTTAATATTTAGTACATTTATTATGATTAAGTTTCTATTAATAATAAATTAATAATCCAAAGACTTGCCCCAGGTCGTTCCCGGCCAATATTTGCCAAATTACTGATATATTACCCTGCTAAAATATCTGTTTATTTAAGGATTTTCACCAATGGATTTTCAAAAATGGAAGCGGTTTAAGAGAAGTGTAGCATACCGAAGAAAAATAAGTAGAAAATACTTGTAATGAATACAAAAATCAGTATCTCTCCGAGCATCTCGTGCAACTGACACAAAAAATATTTTTGATGGTTCGGTACAAAATAATCACGACTTTTTTGGTGGCATTGAACGAAGTAGTAATAGTAACTGCAGTGACCGAAGTAGTGAAAATGAATCTGAGGTTACGGATTATGAAAAAAAAAAAATACAGTTTCGAGAAGATATAAAAAATGGGCCATAAAATATAATATAACACAATTAGCTTATAATGAACTAGCTGCAATTCTGCATAACGAAGTCAAATACATGTTACCCAAGGATGCTCGCACGCTATTCCAAACAACCGCTCAAGAAATACGTATTATTGCATTGGATACTGGACATTATTGGCATAAGGGCCTAATAAAACAATTGCGAACAATATTTGACAAGGTTGTTGTGCCAAATATTATTTCCCTTAATATAAACATCGACCGGTTTACCACTATACAATAGTTCAAGAAAGCAATTTTGGGCAATGGAGAAATTTGTTGAAATGTTTAAAAAAAATATGGGAAGGACTATGTGTCTAGTAATGTACATAATTTAACTCATCTAGTTGATGAAGTAAGAAAATTTGGAATACTACAAAGTTCTAACGCTAATCCTTTCGAAAACAAACTGTATGTCATAAAAAACCTTATTAGACAAGAAAATAAGCCTCTCGAACAAGTTGCTAGAAGATGAAATGAAAGATTATATTTAGAAATACAAAATATTGAGCAGAACCAAACAAAATATCCCTTCGTAAAAAAATGTAAAATACAAAATTAAATCAACATTTACACAAAACTTCGACTCCTTTATGCTATCGCCAGAAGAGCAAAACAAATGGTTTCTAAGCAATGAAGATCATGTTATTGAATTGCAATTGATATTTGTCAAAAATAAAGAAGATGCCCAACACATTTTAATACATGGATATCGTATTGAAAACATTTATAACGTTTTTGATAAGCCTCTGAAGTCTTCATTTTTGAATATTTTCAAATGCGGTGATTACTTATAACGACAATTATAAAATTAAAGTTGTATGTGAAGTTTCTAATGTGAAACGTAAATTAGTTAAAATTGAGCACAGCTCAGAACTTATTTTCATACCTTTGTTGCACTTTGTGAATGTGAAGCAAAATAGAAAAAAAAACGACAATACACATATATGTTTGAATTATTTATTTTCATTTTCTTACCATAATCATAATCATTTTGTACTCTCAATCGTAAAGCTTCCTTGTAATCATTTTTCAGTCTCATTTGTAGAGCCCGACAAGAGAAATATGAATCCTGTCAGTGTGGCGTAAGTGTAGCGTGAATAGCGCGATGATGACATTTATAAAGATAAAAAATAAAGTAATATTTATGCATTTTAAAGGAAATATTCTGCACATACAATTCCGTCACTGTCAAGGTTTCATATCTAACTTTTCAGGCTTTATTTTAAAAGATCTTAATGTAAAATTTCAACCAAAGTTGGTTTGAAAAAGATCAGGTTAGCAGTCTTTACTGAGGGTACAATGCGGCCGTTCTAACTTGGCGAGTGTGAAAATAAAGGTTTTAAAAAAATAAATGCCAATAACAGTTGTTAACAGGAATAACAACTGCTAATTGCATTAATTTTTTTAAAAACTTTATTTTTGTATGAGTGCACAAGCGTTAAATTTCGCAGAGCCTAACTTCACGTTCGCCAAGTTAGAACGGCCGTACTGTACGTGGCATGTAAAACGTACCGCTTGCCGCCGCCGCCCCACCTGCCGCGCCGCTCGCCGCAGACCAAATTCGTGAATGGGCCGTAAGTATTAAAAAGTCTACCTACCCAAAGTTTTTAAATATGTAGCTTGAAAGTGCGTTATGATTTCACCGATATATTTATAATTTTATTTATATATTATTATGTAATCAATAGAAGTTTATTGGTTAATTAGTTACACAATTCACATTCATCACCTGAGTAGTGGTCGTAAATTGCAAATTTATGGCAGCCTGCGCACCAGAAAAAATCCAAATACAATAAAGTCATGATATCATTTTGGGCCATTGTAAAATGTTGGGGAAGGAACTTTGAAGTAGGATATCCACAGGCTATACATTTTTCACACAATACAAAGTGCGTTATGTTCCATGGCCAAGTTTCGTTCTTAAGCATTCGGAGTTTTTTTTTAATTATGAAATTAACAGTCGACATCCATAATTGCAACCATACTGTGTGTATATTTGTCCCTAAAACATAATATAAGCGTATTTACATTGAATTAACGTAGTGGATTAATTATTTACTTGTACCTATAATGACTTCGTTGTTTGGTATGCTTTTAGTTATTAAGGAACCCTAAATTATGAGCAGTATGGCCGTGTAGACAATGGTTTTGGGTTTAATTTGACTTTTACGAGTGCGATATAAACCTTACACAAGACTACTGGACTTATATTGTTCTGATAAAGCACTTATGAGTCGTGGTTGGTCGTAATGGCGACATTTTGATATTATTTCACAAATAAATTATAATTATAATAAAGGACACATTTTTGAGAAGGCCCGTGAAAATACTGTTATTCAAATTTCAAAATAATCGAGAAAAAGTACTTCGCAACCTATAATCGCTTAAAATGCGTGACCAACTAAGCTTACACGCTTAGGAAAATGAAATCAAATTTAAATAATACTTACGTTCTTTAATTATTTTCGCAAAGTTTCTCTTTACCTCACGGCGCGGCGGTGGTTTGTGTTTGCGATTACACTCTTATAAGGGGATCACAAAGAGGGCTATAAGCGATATTACACTTAAAATAGCATTGGTAAGAAGACTTTAAGGGTATTTGCCCTTAAAGCAAGCTCTTGTAAGTCACTTGTAAGTTTGTTTTTCCTTATAAAAGTATCAGCAAGAGTTTTATAAGTTTGAAAATACACTTCGCGAGACCATTATAAGCCAATAGTAAGGGTGAATATACTTATAAAGTGCGCCCAAATCCACACTTATATATGTCTATAAGTGTGATATAAGACTGAAAAAAATATGGTCTTGGGATATTTATAAGATTATTTTTTGCTAGTTGGGTTGATATTCGATTACAGACGTTTTTCAGCCCTAAATATTTTCGATAGCTAAGGTGAAAAAGAGAAAAGAGAAAGAAAGAGACAAAGAGTGAAAAATCTGGGGGCACGGCAGTGCCCCCGCCAAGTCGAGCAAAAAAGCGGCACGGCCATACCATTCTTTTCTCGAAGCAACTCAGGCCATTTTCGACCCCCTATAACTTCGTTGTGGATAAAACTAGAAGCCTGAATTTGAAAGCAATAAACAATTTAATTTATATATGTCTTACTTGTGAGATATATTGTGTTTTCATGCGATGGCCGAGTCAATCTATTTATTTAAAACGGTAAAGATTTTTAATATTGATATGGTCACTATAAGATGTCGTTAGGTTAGATAATTACGTAACAACTTAAGACAGAAGGTCCCTTAAGTAGGGACTGAATAAATTAATAACCGACTTGGTATTACATGGATCTCACAACTTTTTACGGTAGAACAACTAAGTTGCGAGACTTGGGTTTTTGACAAGTATTGTTTTTTATGGGATATTTCTTACAGTAAGTATTTGGTTTACTAACTAGTAACGAGTAGTACACTAGGCTAAGTAATGTGGTTTAGTAACTCGAAAATAATTATCAATGTACGATATAAAGTCTGTTTTACCAGTACATAATACAAGTAACTAAAGTTAGAAAAGTACCTAACCAAAGTTAGAGTTTCAAGTTAAAAAGCATAGCAACAATTTCTAATTCTCTATTAATATGCGGGCAAAAGCTAATAATTATGATCTTAACACACTTAATAGGCGTAAACTAGGCTCGTTCGTTCCGTCGTAGACCTTATCTTTCGCGTACAATCAGAATAGATTCAGGTCAAGAGTGGGCTCATCCACAATAAAAAAATATGACGATTATAAAAAAAATATAGGTCCGTATATTATTAGTCCGTTCGTTTAGGAGCTAAGTTGCCACAGACGTCTGTCTGTGACGTCGTGCGGGTTCTATAAGTTTGTGTAGTGTAGACATACGGACACGTCAAACTTAGAAAACCCCTTTCTTTGCGCGGAGGTTAGTAAAAACATTGACCCACTGAACCAAAGAAGGTTGAATATCCGTATCAAGTAGACAAAGCAACGACTTGGCAGTTGTACAGAAACTATTTTTGTTTTACAATTTACAACATATTTTTCATCTACACACCCGTAGTTAGTTTTAAATTCAAACTTAACAAAAATATGAGCAGATATGAGCAACATTTTCATTTATGGTAAGATAATTTCATTTTTATTGTTTAGAGATCAATATAGTGGCCCGGTGGTTACATGCTTGACTTACGACACACTGAACCAAAGAAGGTTGAATATCCGTATCAAGTAGACAAAGCAACGACTTGGTAGTTGTAGGGCTACATAGGGCTACATACATTGTGCTAAAAAAAACTTCTCACGAGCGAAGCCGACCTACAACAACTATAAATGCGATTACAACTCTGCCTTTCAGGCTGTTACATTTTTACGTCTATATTCTATATTATCGTAATGTTAGTTGGGAATCCTAGCAAAGGTGAGACGGTACTACATACCGGAACAGCTGCTCAACCTCTATCAAGCGCAAGTTCGGTCGTGTATGGAGTACTGCTCTTATCTCTGGGATGGATCTGCCAAATACCAGCTTGATGCATTTGAGTCTATAGAGAAACGGGCCAAAAGGCTCATCGGCAACAAGAAACTGGTCGAGACAATGCTCCAGAGCCTTGGACATCAGCGACGTGTTGCAATCCTATCAGTTTTCTATCGGTTACATTTCAGGGAGTGTGCGATGGAATTGCACAGTCTTATTCCACCAAGTCCGTTCCATCATCGGACTACAAGACAAACGGCGACGCGCCATCGTTATATGGTGGACATCCCACCCATACGCACTAAACGTTTTGGGAATTCTTTCATTGTGTGTACGGCTAAGGAGTGGAATTCCCTGTCGGAGTGTGTTTCCTGATAGCGATAGCCCGGGAGTCTTTAATTCAATAGTGAATAGGTTGCTTCTAGGCAAGCATACATCATCTTCGACCAAATCATCGCTTAACATCAGGTGAGAACGAAAACCTATCAAATATAAAAAAAAAAAAAACAATTCTGATGAAATTCGGTATAGAGATTTGAGACGGTAAAAGAAAACTAGCAAGCGAAGCTGCGGGCAGAGGTTTTAATTATAATAAGAAAAAATACACACATATGTATGTCTTTCAAAAACATTTTAAAATATATTGCATATCATATAACAGCCGAGAATAAATGCTTACCACTTAAATCTGTTGAAATCATATAATTAAGGCTTCAGTAATTCATTAACCAGAAACTGGTATTACAGTAAATCTCGGAAAACTTGCACCAACATGGAATTTAATCCATAGCCCCTGACCGGAGCAAAATAGTACACTGCACAAGACATTTCATATCCATGAATCTAACGTGTTCAAGCAGAGATATTATTCATATAGTCATAAAAGCGAAATTTCAATGACACAGTGCGTTCTGAAGCACTCATATAGAAAGGATTACTCAGCTCAACGGTTCTGTTGGAATGATTCCAATAATAATGATAATGATTTCCAATCATTCCAGCTAGTGCAATACGTAGGCTCGGTTTAAATATTTTCGGGAGTATTTAAAGGATGTTTTTATTTAAGTACAATGTATTCTTTACAACCTACCTACCAACATAAAGCTACAAATTAAATTCAACTGAACTAGAAACTGATTTGTCATCTTTTATTAGTTTTGGTTCTTGTTAGTTGTGGTACTTTATAATATCATTGGGATTAGCACATTAAACTACTTTATCGCAATAATATATGCGAATTTCACGCAAACAAAGTCGCGGGTCACAGCAGGTATTTATAAATGTATGTTTGTAGATATTGGTTACGCAAGTTTGAGCGGCAGACAGCTACTGTCTGGCAACATTTAGAGATTTACCTTTTTGACGCAATCGTGTGACTACTGTTGAATTATAGAGTTTACAAACGGTGTACCCAACGAAAATGAAAAAAGAATACTATAGTTAACGTATAGTAAGATTAGCAATTACACTCAAAATTTGAAACAAAATTACCATTTGTTTTCTATATAACTTAATATTTTGATTCGTTTCTAATACTACATGTATTAGAAACGAATTGTCTGATAATACTGGAAGAATAATTGATATAGAAACAATAGCAATATAGCCAAATGCCGAAGAAACGAAATGAGAAGAGGAAATACTTTCCCAGCTGGAACACCACATAATGTTGAAGCCCGAAGTTCTCTTTACGTCGTATGACGTTACAAGAGACAAATATCACGGAGAAATTAGTTTGATAGTAGGTACTTCCACTTACAGATTGGGTTCTGGAGGGTGCCAAATTTTACTTAAACAGTATAAGTCTAGGTGAGTTTTGAAGATTTGCAAACATAAATATGTGTGACGGTTATTGTTACTCGTATATTTAGTTCATTTACTGTTTGAGGAGCTCGTGGTTAATAATAACGGCGGCACAAGTAAAATCTTCAAAGGTTCAGCCATCCATAACCATCTTAACATATAGGAACTCCTCCGTGCTTCGAAAGTCCCTTAAGCTGTAGGTTTCGATTATTACTTATACATCTTTAAGAGTTGTTACTGGTGGTCAGACATCTGAATACCTGGCATCAGTCTTACCAAGGGGTATTGTGTTACCCAGCTACTGGGTTGTGGAGACCAGATGGGAAGTCACAGCATGGAATAAAACTAGTAAGTTAGGAAACATCGGCCTCATCTATTTTAACTCCAATCTACCCAAATTCATTCAGTTTGCAAAAACAAAATATCATTTACTAGTACTCACGCGGGGCTTCGCTCTCGTGGATTCTATCACGGTAAAAACATAACTCTCCTTTTTTGCAGTCGGGTAAAAAGTAGCCTATAACCTTTTTTTTTTTTTGTTTCGAGGTGGAAATCCTCGTGGATGTCCTCCACCCTGGGGCGGGCGAAGGGGTCTGTCAGACTCCAACTGACTAAAACCACCCCGTGTTCCTTCGTACACATGCGCCGGGGGCTGCGGGAACGCATAGGTATTCAACATCGCAGCCGATAACCTACCTCAAGCTTCAAGCTACTTACATACCAAATTTCATCCAAATCCACCCAGGACTTTCGAAGATTAGCGCGTTCAAGCAAACAAACAAACAAACAAACTTTTCCGCTTTATAATATTAGTATAGATGAGTTACGGGACAAGTAACTGCAGAATCGTACGCTGCGTGGTCGGATACGCAATTGGCCAGTTAATTTATTTACACTTCATGTATACACTGGCACACTCCGCCTTTTATTATTTGACGTATTTTGATGAACAAATTTTAGTTTCAGCTTACGGGTCTGTGTGACTTTCTTTTAGTACATCTTTCTTTGAAAAAAAAAACGTTTTCAATTTACCTAGGAATAAACAACAAAGCCACGAATTCATTGAATATTTAAATGGATGGTTAAAAATTTGCGGAAGCAAAACTACAACATAAACTTGCACAAGATTGAAAGAGACAGACGAACAAAATATAAAGAGTTAGGTGCAAATATGAAAGTTCTCCTCGTGAAGAACGGGCTTTTACTATACAGAACAATGAAAATACCATTTATTTCAAGTCCCGTTTAAAAGCCAACAGAAAATTTTATGAATGCTCCCAGTTTGTTCTTATTGGTTAATTTTTTTGAATTTAGCCTCAAACCATGTCTTTCTAGACTGTCCGTGGCCGGAAATTTTCTAAAGAATAAGCTTTGGGCTTCGCGTTACACCGGAGTGAAAAGAAGATAAAACATTTTATCGTTATTAAATGTAGAGGGTTTTAATTTGGAACACAGACTTATTTTAATACAAAGAAAGTTAACTGAAAGAAAATAGCATCGGTTTTCTTTTGTATTAGCCAAGTAATAAATAAATAAAATAATAAAGAATAATTTAGTGACAATATTCAGCTGTTGTGATAGTTAGTTGTTTGAATCTAATACTTATTTTTAACTAGCTGTTGCGCCCGACTTCGATCACGTGGTCATTTTGATTAATGTATCTCATCCATCCATCCAAAAAGTAAATTGCTGCCATTATAGACTACAGTCAATTTCTGTGCCAAGTTGCATCCAGATCCGTTCAGCCATTCAGGAGTGATTGAGTAACAAATATCCACAACCAAACGTTTGCATTTATAATAGACTAGCCTTATTCGCGTAGGAATATCACATATTTTCCCGAAGTAAATAGTTTTTGTTCCCACTATACTCATCATGTGTTAGTAACATTTACCGACATAAACACTATCGGTGTAAAAGCAGTCCTTCAAAGCGGAGATATTGAGAAAAGTGTAAACATTTAAAGCGATATTATTTTCATCATTTTGAATCACTCGGTTCGCTGAATATGAAGGATGTGCAATATTTTCAACGTCATAAATTGAATTTATTTTTTAAGGCAAGGCGAATTGATTTTGCATTTTTTGTTACATTTCTCAGTCTTGCTTACATATCTATCTGTCCTCGATAACTCAGTAGCTGGGTATAACCCCATACCTCTTGGAGAAACTGTTGTCAGACACTCTGGCTACTGACTACCATAATGACTGCGAAGTATGTACACATGACAGCCGAGACTTACGACTTGACGTTATTTCCGAGGCACAGAGAAATTTAGATATTTTGAGATGGTCTCCCATCCACGTACTAACCTCGACAAGTGATGCTTAATCTTGGAGATCAAGCTGTGCAGCTGTTATTAGTTAGCTAGGAGCTCTTACAAAAATAATAATTTTCATGCGATATGCGATGCGAATACGAACGCTCGTTAAAAAAAAACCATGAATTGGACCTTTGTTTACAAGCCTACGAATAGTCTTAATAAGAGTGAATGTAGGTATTTAATCATTTAAAAGTAGGTACCCAAATTATTTTTTATGTTGTAGACCAAAGAAATACTCAAAAAAAAATCACTTAGTAGTAAAAATTTACACTTCTAAAAGCTACGTCGGTGGCAAAAATAATTACAAACAACAACTAACGTGCGACTATTCTCGCAGAAAACCAGAGACTAACCCATTTTACTTTCTTTCATTTTCACTCCGACACTGTAATAAGCCGTATTAAATCAAAGCGTTGTTCTTTTATATAAAAATCGTTACAGAGCTGAAATAAAAGACAGTCCGTATTATTTTTTACTATTGTACTAAACCAAAACAAAGCAAACCCTGCTTTTTTAAATTTTCCTTGCAATATGTTGCAGTGACAAATAATTTCCCATACCTGTCTATCATAGGGTGTAGATAAAGGTAGATTTGGCAATGTGGTCACAGGTGCAGAGTGGAAGTGTTCCATTTGTTTGCCGAAATGTTGATGTGTTGAACACGGACAAAGCTGTATGGTTTGCAGGTGATTTGCATCAAAATGAGGAAAAATCTTTCTGTTGTGGGGTTCTAAAAACTGTTTGTGGACTATAAAAACAATCGTTCTGGTGCGCGAATAATATCTGCGGCACACAACGCAGCAGCCAATCACTCGCGTATAAAGAAGGTAGTAGTCTTTATAAAATAAATGGGTTTGTATAAAAACAGACAACAAACCTAAAACAGACAGCCTTGACATCCGCCGTAATACCTAAGGGATGCTTGACTGCCTGTTAACCTTATAAGTAAGTTCCTTTTAAATCTGCTTACTATGAAATATCTTTATTATACTGGAAGGTCACGTCAAATATCAGACTTAAAGCTCTCAGCTGACAAGCAACTGCCTAGGCTCAACGAAAATTTTTAATTTTACTTTTACAAATTGCCCACCAGATAAAATAGAAACGGGTTTCTTCAAACAGAAAAAAATATTTAAACCTCCAGCAGTGTAATTATAGTACCTAATTCGTTTTAGAGTCGTTTGGTGTTCAAACTCTCGGACAGTGAATCCCTTACGCGGCTACTACTAAGTACTACAGCATCGTGTGCTTAGCCTTCTCACAACTATTGTATTCGGCTTCCAGTCTAACGGGATGCAGCTGCGTAATAGTGTTTTACTAATACTCAGCCGCCAGGATATCGTTTACTCAGCTAGTTGGCTGGGTAACACGATATCCTGGCAGCTGAGTATACCCTTTAGCGAGACTGCTGCTAGATTTTCTGGTTTTGACTACCCGTGACGACTGCAAAGAAGTTCAAATGACTGCAAAGATGTTTTAAGGTCGAATTCATGCGCTCTACCATGGCCTTTCTGAGAGTGGTCGTCGTCCCTGGCCGCTCTAGCACTGGATAAGTATCTCTCTGCGACTATGCTGTCATCCGCGTACCCAACTGCTTCCAGCTGAAGTAGGTCATTGATATGCAGCAGAAAAAGAGTCGCAGAAAGAACAGATCCTTGAGGAACACCGGCATTAATTGCCATAAAATCCGACGAACAGCCGTCGAGGACCACTCGGATCAACCGCTCACTCAAGAAGTCGGAAATCCAGTAGCATAAGCTAGCAAGAACACCGAATGCAGGAAGCTTGCTCAGCAGATTAGCGTGCCAAACCCTGTCATTTCCTTTGAGATATTTAGGGACACCGCAAAGGCTTCACCGTGTTTCTCAATGGCCTGTTCTGTTTTTAAATAAAAGACTTATTTATTACTAGTACTCACGCGGGGCTTCGCTTCCGTGGATTCTATCACGGTAAAAACATAACTTTCCTTTTTTGCAGTCGCGTAAAAAGTAGCCTATAACCTTCCTCAAGCTACAAGCTACTTCCATACCAAATTGCATCCAAATCCACCCAGTACTTTCGAAGATTAGCGCGTTCAATCAAACAAACAAACAAACCTTTCAGCTTTATAATATTATAGTATAGATTAAAAAAAAGAAACCCCTTTATATTTACAAAAATTTTATTCTTACGCTTCTATTTCATGAATATTAACATCCATCAATTACTCGGCATAAAATTTTCATGCCGCAGTTTTTACACTTTGGAGTTCAATTTTACGAGTATATTCTTAAAACACTTCGGGCTTGGTTAGTTGATTGTATTATTTGGTAACAGGATCTCGGACGGGAACCTGAAGCGACCTTTCTATATACCCAAGGGATCTATACATTTTCCTGAATAAAATGTATCTAATGCTCCGTGGTCGCCAGTACCTAAGAGTATCATGTGTTGTTAAATAATTTATTCTTTGATTAATGGTTTTTTATTATATTATTCTTGGTTAGGGGCTTAAGGCTAAATAATAACTGCCACACGGGTTCATTAAACAACGCTTACTGAGGTCAGTCCGGATGGGTGAACATCCGGACATATCGAAAGTCCTCCGAGCTTCGGAAACAACGTAAAGCTGTCGGTCCCAGCTGTCATTTGCATATCATTGACAGTCGTTGCTAGTTAGATAGAAGTCAGAAATTCTGACACTTGCCAAGGGGTATCATGTTACACAGCTACTGGGTTGTGGAGGTCAGACAGGCAGACGCTCCATGTAAAATACCAGTACGAGTAATTAGCTGCATCCAGTAAGACTGGAAGACGACCTCGACATAGTTGGGAAAAGGTGATGATTTTATTTGGTCGGAGCTTTTGTCTTTTTTTATTAATGAAATTATGATAGAAAGTGTTATATTTGTTTACAAAACAACGGAAATGAGTTGGATGTTGAAGGCGACCATTTTTAATAACATTCATGTTAGTTTTATATCTATCACGGAATGGATTGAATAAGGTTGGAATGGTAATGTGGGCGTGGCGAGCGCGCCTCATATATGATACGAAAATCATAGTTCGAATGATTAATTCATTCACCACATTTAGTGCGCTTCAGATTACTTCGGAACACAGAGTTCTGCTTTAAAACGCCGTGTTGTGCAATTATTGTAACCTGTAAAACAAAAAGTCAGACCGCAAGTATAGAGCGAGGAGGTATATCTTTCCATCGGTAAGTAAGTACCTCTTTTAATTGTTCTGTGGTAACTACCTTCTCGTCATAAATATAAGAAACGGACCCCAGAAGCATAGATGCTTCAAACAATATAACTACCTTAACAACCTTCATTGTACCCATGTTAGCGTCTTACAAGACCTCCATTAATACATATTAATCTGAAGATGCGCAACTGGGTCCTGTCCAAAACCATTAGCTAAGTAGTAGTAAGTTCCTTGATTTTCTCTAAGTGACATTTTACTGAACTTCAGAGTGGATCTCAAGATCAAATCAATGTTTTTTTTTTTAATTCAGAATAGGCTCGCGTTTGACCACCATCTCACCTGATGGTAAACGATGTTGTGGTCTAAGATGGAGCACGCTTGCCTAGAAGTTACCTATTCACTCTTGACTTAAAGACTCCCAGGTTATAGCGATCAGGGAACACAGACTCCGGCAGGGAATTCCACTCCTTTGTCGTGTTTAGAACCTGAGTCAGTTATCCTATGGGTTCAGCAAAACTTGTCAAGGTCTGTCCGTGGATGTATGACCATTCCCGAGGAGCACGCTGTTTGTGTAGGCCCTTTTGAAAATCTCCGATAGTTTCTATGGGTAGTCTGAAGGCAGAAAATCTGCCCCAACTTAGCTCAGAAGTGTCGTGTCATAGGCTGCCGCTCCTTGTTTCATACTGTGCTCTGTTGCATCCAGTAAATTTGAAAGCGACTACAACATGCAGTTAGCAAAAGACTAGGAAGATTAATCGTTATCTCGATCGATGAATATTTCCTATATCGCTCCGTTCAACAGAACAGAACTATGACATGTTCACGTCCAGTTTTTAAAGGACCTATAAGAATTACCATAATCATAGGTAGACAAAGTTACCAGCCAGTGAATTGTATATAAATTATCGTCTATTTTCTCCTCACATAAGAAGACAAAAAGTATCTGAACTCAAAAATTGTTTTTGCAAAAACAGAACCGACTTCCGTATCAACAAAACACTCCAAAGCCAAAAATAACTTTAATTTCGGTAGTCGGTGTTGTATTTACTTTTTTTTCACACCGCCTTCCGAAATTAAAGTTATTTTTGGCTTTGTAGTGTTTTGATAAGGAAGTCGGTTCTATTTTTTGCAAAAAAAATTTTTCACTCTTTTTAGTGGGTCGGTTTGTAATTTATCAAGTTACAAACGCCATAATGTCAACTACTTATAACCTTTTACAAAATATAATTAAAACTATCAAAATAAATTTAAATTAGCAAAATAAATATAAATAGAATAAAATACAATAGAAATACAATCTTTGAAAAAGAAAATTCGTCAGGTGTGCAAAGATAATTATTTTATGGTTCCTCGGAAGTCTTTTCCACCCGCGACCGCTAGCTCTCTGAGAATTTTGCTCACGCCACTTTCCAGCCTCTTGACCATCTCAACACCAAAACTCACATCGATCCGTTGCTCGGTTTTATCGTGAATAAGGGAAAAGCAATCAAGGACGTTTTCGCTGTACAATATGGATGAGATGACACCGAAGATGTGACCAGCTGCGTGTCTCCCGGCAATGTTCCAGGGCGCCGCCGCCGCCGCCGAAATGTCTTCTTTGGCCTCGCGGCGCCCTATGTCACCATCACCACCGCGACTGCGCTAATTTCTGACGCGAAGTGTCAACGATTGACGTTTTTTTTTCTATTCAGTGTTTTTGTTGGTTTTATTAAATTATTTTAGTAATTAAGAGTTAGTTAATTAGTATAATTTTTATAACGTAAATAGACCAATGTTTAATGGCAGCAGTGATGTGTTGAGTGATAGTGCCGGTCAACCTTCGACATCACAAAATATCCTGGAGAGGTGTCCTCTGTGCACCCAGGCACGGTTTTTTAAAGGTAAGCGGGGTCTGAAAGTACATATTGGGAAGGTACACAAACCACCCAATGTATCTTCTTCTGTCCCCATCATTTCTACAACACTTACACCAACTTCTTCCACTTTGGATCCGTTTTGGAAAACAATCTCTAAATTTAAAAATTCTGTTTCGGTTTTAAAGAGAGTTCCCCGCGGTGCCAGACCTGTAGTGGCGCAAAACCTAGCAGGATGCGTTCGCCTTGCCGCTCGGGAGAACTCCCAAAGTGCTTGGGAACATCTTCTCACCTTCCCGTATAGAATTTTACATGTTCAAAAGAATTTGGCAACAAAAAAGACCCTAACTGCACAAATTAAAGATAACTGTAATATTTAGGCCCATAATCTGGATTCAAAATTATCGACACAGAGGGTTACTTCCACAAGAAGTGTATCCCACCTAGTCGAAACTAAATTAGGGGAAGGTGATATTAGCGGAGCTGCCAGGATACTTTTCAGTAGCGATATGGTGGCCCCGTACTCTCCAGATACTCTCGCAGCTCTGGAGAGCAAACACCCTGCCCCAGCGGATGGTCTTTCCTTTCCCAACCCCCCCGATCAGGAAATAAACACCCTCACTGTTACAGGTTCGAAGCGGCTCTGCTGGCGGCCTCGATGGTCTGAGTCCACAGCACCTGAAGGACCTACTCTGCTCAGGCGCTGGGGAGGCTGGTGAGTTGCTTTTGAAGGAGCTAACGGCTCTGATTAACCTTATGCTCTCGGGCCAGGTGAACGAAGCCGTCACAGATATTTTGTACGGGGCCAATCTATGTGCCCTACGCAAAAGGGATGGCGGCATTCGCCCCATTGCAGTGGGAACTACCTACCGTCGTATGGCAGCCAAGATTTGCTCTAAATTTTTTGGTGAGGATATTTCGACCAAATTTCAGCCCCTACAACTGGGTTACGGCTCCAAAGGGGGTTGTGAGGCTGCCGTACACGCCTTGTCAACCTATTTAAATTCTGGTAAAGGAGAGGTCATCTTGAAGGTTGACATTAAAAATGCTTTTAATTCAGTCAATAGGGACACTTCGTTAGCAGAAACTAAAAAAGAAGTACCTCAAATTTTTAGTTTTCTTTGGCAATGTTACAGACATCCGACTAAATTACTTTATAAGGAAAACCTTTTGGAATCAGCTGTTGGCTGTCAACAAGGTGATCCCCTCGGGCCAGCGATCTTTAGTTTAGCTATTCACCCAATTATTCGACAACTAAATTCAAAATTCAATGTTTGGTATCTCGATGATGGAACCCTGGGAGGCGATGTAGACACAGTTTTAGATGATCTACAGTTTTTAAGAAATCAACACCATACCATAGGATTGGATCTCAACCTTTCGAAGTGTGAACTATTCATATCCGACAGTACTGACAGACAACTGACACTTTCCAAATTCCACGCATTAGCCCCAGAAATCCAAATTGTGGATAAAAGTTCTCTTTGTCTTCTTGGGTCTCCAATTTTTGAGGATTCCTTTCCCGATTTTGTCGAGGAAAAATACAAAATTTTAACGACATTTCGGACAGATTACACCAAATTAATATGCATTCAGCTATCACCTTAATTCGTTACTGTTGCTTCGGACCTAAATTAACGTACTTTCTTCGTGCTTCGCATCTTTGGCATCATCCTCACCTTTTGGAAAAAATGGACCAAATTATACTCTGCATACTCTGACAGCAATTTTAAATGTGGCTATGGACGACCGAACTTGGGCACAAGCTACTCTTCCCATTCGTATGGGAGGTCTCGGCGTCCGCAAAATTTCTAGCATTAGTCTCCCGGATTTTATAACTTCGGTCCACGGTACTGAGAAATTAATCAGGAATATTCTAGCTCCGTCACTGGTTGATTTCAATGTGCCGTGCTTCACCGAGGCTATGGACACCTGGAGAATCGCTTGCCCGAATCTAAATCCACCCGACATCCCATCATCTCAGAGGCGGTGGGATGAGCCGCTCTGTAAAGCAGTTCAGAGTGACCTTATTGCCACATCTGCTTCGGCTGCAGAGCGTGCGCGCTTGCTGGCTGTGAGTGAATGGGAGTTGGGTCTCTGGCTTCATGCACTACCGTCGTCGAACATAGGCAAAAAATTATATGCCCCAAATGCGGTGGTAATCACCCAAATTGTGAAACAAATAACTATGTTTGTGTGAACTGTAAAGGAACGCATATGGCTATGTACAAGAAGTGCCCAAACTTTCTAAAAGAAAAAGAAATTAGAGACATCATGACTAAACAAAACTACACCTATAGAAAAGCATTAGAACTATATCTGAAAGAAAACAGATGTCAAGAAATTGGAAAAAATAGTAATGACTTCAATAAACAACAAATAAATATACAGAATTCTCAAGAGACATATAGAGATATACTTTTAACAGGACGAATAGGTAATAGGAATAAAAGTGATAATATTATGTTGAATAATGTCACTGAAGATTTGAGCTCAAGAAAAAGCATATTACAGCAAGAACACGTATCTAAAAAGAAAACGATGGAGACTAGAGTGTCCGACAGGTGTAGCTTAAGTGAAGTGAATTCATTTTCATCACCCACCTATGAACCGACATATTTAGAGAAAGAAAAACCCCCGGAAGGTGCGAAAACCTCAAGCGATAGCTTAAGTTTTTTTGGTATCTTTCAGAGAGTCAAAGATATATGTATGTCTGACACGAATTGGGATACCAAAATTAACCAACTGGGTAAACTAGTAGTTGAAATATTACGGCAACTGATTGTTAAAGTTATGAAAAGGGATGACATTTTTACTAAGTTTATGTCTATATTCAACAATGGCTAACAATACATTAAAAATGTCAACTCTACGTATTGTACAGTGGAATGCACGAAGCTTACGACCTAAACGTAACGAGTTTGAGTTGCTAATGGCACAAGAAAAAATACATATAGCTTTAATATCTGAAACGTGGCTGGAACCTGAATCTAATTTTAATGTAAGTGGGTTTAATATTTTTAGAAAGGATAGGGCGGATGGGTATGGGGGGATAGCTATCATTATGTGTAAATCGATTAATGCACAACAATGTTCTATTTCAACTAGAAATTCAGGCATAGAGGTTATGTCAATCAAACTTTTAAACTGTACTGAAATTAAAAATATAGTATTGTTATATTGTCCTTCCTCAGTTCGCACAAGCCTTGCTGACTGGGAACAAAATTTTTTCACTATATTCCAATAAATGCATAATTGCTGGCGATTTTAACGGTCACCATTCTACTTGGTCCTCTAAAATCGACGGAAGAGGAATACAGATTTATGATGCGGCCCTGGATGCTGGATTTATGCCTCTTAACGATGGAAGTGCCACTAGAGTGACCTTAGTAGATAGTATTGCTCAGAGAACATCTCCCGATGTGACTTTTGTTTCGACTGATTTGTCTCTTTTTTTAAACTGGAGTGTGATGAACGAAAACCTTGGAAGCGACCATCTGTTTGTTAAGATTTCATATAAATATAATAATATGAACGCTGTTTGTATAAATAAAAAACGCAATTTCAAGCTAGCAAAGTGGTCAGAGTATAGCAAAGCTTTGGAAAATTATTTATCACAACCTGTAGATACACTTAATTTGCAATCTTTATATGATAATTTTATCAAACAGATGAATAAAGCAGCCGATGAACATATACCTTTGATTAGGAGCTGTAATAATCCAAAAAATAATTTTCGACCTAAATCTTACTGGAACACAACACTCTCACACTTAGTGGCCCAACGTAGGTTGGCTTTAAAGAATTTCAGATGTAATCCTACACCAAGTAATTTAGCGATAGTTGAACGCAAAACAAAAGCAGCAAAAGATGCTATCTGTCAAGCGAGGACAAAAGATTGGCAAAGTTACTGTAGCAGCATTGATGGACAGACGTCAAGTTCTGATATGTGGAGGCGCATGGCCTGGATCAAGGGAGTAAGTTCGCCCAGATCCCGCGTTTCAAATGATCAGAAGATTGAACTTCTTTCTAATCTCGCTCCGGACTATGTCTATCCAAGGGTCCAACATTTTAATTCCAATAATATAGTTCTCGAGGCCAACTTTACCTTACAAGAAATGTGTAACTGTTTTAAGAGAAAGGATACAGCACCCGGTAGCGACGGTATTACATATTCCCTCATATACCATTTACCTCTGGCAGGCAAATTATATTTATTAAACCTGTACAATCACATTTTTAATACCGGTAATATTCCGACACAATGGCGTGACATTTTAGTGACACCTATACCAAAACCGTCCACTAACGGTACTACCAAACTCCGGCCAATTTCCTTAATCTCTTGTATATGCAAAATCTTTCATGCAATGTTGAAAAAAAGGCTGGAGTGGTATATAGAGAAAAACAAACTGCTGTCCCCGTTCACTTCTGGATTTAGGAGAGGACAATCGTGTCAGGACTGCCTCGTCAAATTAGTAAGCCAAATTTACTTAGGATTTTCGCATAAAATTTCGACAATAGCGTGTTTTTTAGATATCACTAATGCCTATAATAACGTAATAATAGATTTTTTAATAAAAACCTTGGACGAAATAGGTGTAGGGAAAAACTTCTGCCAGTATCTTTGGAACTTCCTTAGTGAACGGCATCTTATTATGAAAGATGACACCGATCAAAACTTAATAAGATATACAAATCGCGGTTTAGCGCAAGGCGACCCGATTTCGCCAGTCCTTTTTAACGTAATTACAATTAAATGTTTTGAAAAAATTAGAAATGTAACGATGTGTCAATATGCTGATGATTTTATTTTATATTTCCCGTCTAGAAATCTAAGAGAAAGTCAAATAGAATTTCAAGCAGCGCTAAATACATTTTGTCTCATTCTGGATGAAATGGGGTTACAGTTATCAGCCGATAAATCTAAAGTTTGTATTTTTAGTAGAGGTTTCAGAAAGTTACAGTTAGAACTTAAATTAGATAATGATAATTTAGAGATAGTAGATAGTTATAAATATTTGGGTGTGTGGTTGGACAGGTCGTTGCGTTGGAATAAACCCTACCTAAACCTAAGACGTATATATATTGCACTTATCAGAAGTCGTTTAGACTATAGCTGTTATTTATATGATGCGGCCGCAAAATGCCATCTCGATAGATTGAATAAAATTCAAAATCAGGCAATGAGAATAATAGGAGGTTTTATCAAAACCTCACCGATTCACGTTATGGAAAGTGAGCTATGTGTAGTTCCTCTGTAATTACGTAGGAAATATTTAGCTTATAAGTTCTGTTTAAAGTCAAAGGCAATAGAAAATAATTTGAACTGTGAGTTATTAGAAAATCTCTACGCTCTTCGACAAAATTGTTATTGGAAAAACAAAAACATTCCTTTATTGGTATCAGTTATGAATGAGGTTAAAGAGCTAAAGGTAGCCTCTTCCTGTCCATTATTAATGTATACTTTACAAACATGGATAACAAATATTAACGTAAATGAAATAATTAAAGTAAAGTTAGAATCAATTAAAAAATCTATTGACTCTTATGACAGTAATACATTAAAATATGAAGTTATTCGTGAGTTATACACAAAGTATAGTGGTTGGTTTTACATATTTACAGATGGATCGAAGAGTGCAGAGGGTCATGGCTCTGCATATTATATACCTAATATAGATATAAGTGGATAATTGTTTTAAAATAAATGTACTTACATCCATTATGTCGTTGGAGCTCATTGCAATCTCAGAGGCCCTGACTTATATAATTAATAATTGTGGATTTAAAAATGTTGTCATTTGTACAGACAGCAAGAGTTCATTACAACATATAGCTCGATGCGCCTCTGGCCACAGAGGTGCATCGATAGCTTATGCTATTTTATCTAAAATTGATGAAATTACTTCAAAAGGTATCCAGCTGAGACTGCAGTGGGTTCCATCGCATATTGGTTTGCGGGGTAACGAAGAGGCTGACTCATTGGCGAAATTTGCGGCTAGGAATGGAAATGAATTAAATATAAAATTAGATTATTCAGAATTTCTACCAAAATTTAAAAATATATGTTATGATTATTGGAAAGAATATTTTAATAAACGTTCATTAGAGAAGGGTTTATGGTATAAAACCATACAGAGTGAACCTCTTCGCGTGCCCTGGTTTATGAATAGTGTCCATATTAGTAGAAAACTGATTGTTACTGCTCTTAGACTCAGATGTGGACACATTCCATGCAAAAAATTGGCCTTCATGATGAAGAAAATCGTTTCACCCAATTGTGAGGAATGTGGAGTTGTCGAGGACCTACAACATTTATTGATGGAATGTGTCCGGTATGAGTCTAGTAGAAATTATTTATTGAGGACTCTGAATTTGAACAGAACGGATGTAGGCATGTACCATACGATTCTCTCCCAACCAAATGGCGACGCTGCAAAGGATTTGTTCAAATTCATGGCCCACATATTGTGAAGGTACAATTGTTTAGGATACGATGGGACTGACATACGGTATGCGTAAAAGTCCCTATAAATAAATAAAGAATAAAAAAAAAAACCCAATGGCCTGGCATGCGACGATGGCAAAAGACCGGACGGCATGTCTTTATTTCCTTGGAAGATGGGTAGGGTAGTGTGGGACGCAACTTGTGTCGATACTCTTGCGCCATCCCATCTTCCTAGCTCATCTTGCTGTGCTGGCGCTGCCGCTGCGGCTGCTGAAAACCTCAAGCGGCGGAAATATAATATCTTGTTGGTAGTTATATTTTCGAGCCGTTTGGGGTTGAAACCTTGGGGTCGTGGGGTCCGAGTGCTCACAGATTATTCAAAGATCTATCCAAACGCCTAGTTGACACTTCGCGTGACCCAAAGGCTGGCTTTTACCTTGGACAGCGGTTAAGCATTGCCATACAGCGTGGCAATGCCGCCAGTCTTTTGGGCACATTACCAGTGGACAGCGATGCGCACGAATTTCTGGACGCCATATTTTAGTTTATTTTTAGATGTATTTGATTATGTAGTTTAGGGTTTTTACTTAAGTGTATATTCCATTATCGTTTAAAATTAAAGTGTTAATTTTGGTTTACAAAATATTGCTTTTCCCGATGCATAGCCGTTAATTTTTGAGTTCTCCTGGTACTTGACCATCAGCTCTATATGCGTTGTGACAAGCATAAAGTGTATAACATCCGTACTCAAGTAATCGAATCGCAATCCAAGAAATACTTACTATTGAGTAGTTTCAGTGGCCATCTGTGGTCTTCATCATCAGTTCAACTTCCCCAAATGGTACTTTTCAAAAGCAACTACTCAAGGTACTATAAGAAATACCCAAAACGCTATAGGTGTGCCTATAATATTTGAAGAGTTCCCTCGATTTCTCCAGGATGTCATCATCATATCCTGATTTCGTAACAATGGAACTAACTAGAAAGTATACCCTTTCAAACGCAAAACTAATTTTTCAAATCGGTCCAGCCGTCTCCGAGTTATTAGGCAACATACATAAAAAAAAAACTAAAAAGTTGCAAGACGAACTGAGAACCTCCTCCTTTTTTTGAAGTCGGTTAAAAAGTCACAGATTAATTTCATTAGCAATTTAATCAGAGAGTTTCTTAGTTTTAATACCCTCCAAATATAAGTGAACCATTTCTCTAAGACCGTCCTCCTACACGTCTTACGTCTACAATGCTACATACGTATTCAACTAAGGACAAGAAGCTTAAGAATTAAATTTCGCTACTACTAAGCAATGTCGGCACGCAGCGCATAAAATATGGGCTAGAGATCTAGAATCATTAGGAATATGCTGGATTCAACCGCTCGAAACTGGTTTGGAGTTTTTGACTGAGGATAAGATGCGGATTTTTATTCATTCATAGATATTGGAAGTGAATACTTAAAACATTTCGCTTCTTTTTGAATTGAGGGGTTTAAGATGAGATTAATGGGATGTTGTCAACGGGAATACGGAATATGACAAATAAAATTGTTGCCTGCATTGATGATGAGTTCGCGGCTAAATAATAAAAGCCCAACGAATCGATCTTGAAGGTTAAGCAAAGCTTGCCGAGGACGTCCGTGGATGGGTGACCATCGTAACATTAAGCCGCACGGTAAGCCTTTAGCCGTTAGAGGGGTGTGGAGGTCAAATAGGTAGTCGTTTCATGTGAAATACAGATACTCAGCAGCAGCTAGTTAGACTAAAATTCTACCCCAAAGAAGTTGAGAAAAGAGTCAGCATTGGATGAATCTATTCTATAATATTAATTTAATAACCTGTAATTTTAATTAATACTGAGGTTTCATAAATTAAGGTATTTTTTATTGCTAACAGGCTCGCGTTTGACCACCATCTCACCTGATGGTAAGTGATGATGTAGTCAAACATGAAACACGCTTGTCTAGAAGTCTGTGATGTTTGAGAGTGTTTCCCGAAAGCTACAACCTAGGGGTTTTTAGGGAACTCTGTTCTCTTCATATTTAAAGTAAACAAAAACTAAGAATAAAATGGAGGTAAAATCACCCCACGAGAAATGCATAGAACAATCCAAGTAGGTTTTATTCTTTTTAGGGTTCCGTAGCCGAATAGCAAAAAACGCAACCCTTATAGATTCGTCATATCTGTCAGTCTGTCTGTCCGTATGGCACAGCCATTTTATTCCGAAACTATTAGGACTACACATGTGAAACTTGGTTGGTAGGTGCTTTCTGTTAACCGCTTTCCAATTTTATTTAAAAATTAAATAGATAATATATAAAATTAAGGGGAGCTACCCATACATAAAACCGAAACTAAAAATATATTTATTTCATCAAACCTATACTAAATACTCTCCTACAGATAGGTCTTTAAAAATGAGGTTGAGGTTTCTAAACCAATTTTTTTTTATAAGTCAATCGTTTAAAATAAAAATAAATAAATAATCATTAATTTCAGACTTAGTCCATAGAGTGTTAGTAACAATTTAACCTTATGCTATGTCAGCCTTATGCACGTGACTGGCGTGCTACTTGGGCCCCCAACTTCCTCCGATCGGCCACCGGTAGGACCGTGCTTTAGATCCCGCTACCCTCCAGAGTGAGTTGCCAGCCGAAGCTCGCTTCGAGGCCGAGACCAGATTTGAAAAACGCAGCTGCTTTCTCTCTAAAACCCAAAAAGACACTGGCACTCCCACGCATCGACGAAACACAGTGAACTGCTTGACGTCGAACTCCAGGCGGGCGTGAGCCCTACCACCGTAAATGAAGAATCGGCCAGTCACTGAAGGTGATGGGTGTGACTGTCCAGGATGCGCCGAGCGCTAGGTTCATTCAGTAATTAATGGAAATAGTTGCGCTACTCGTTGAGGTTTCTTCATGCATCTCATACATACATGATACAAGATACCTACGCGCGAAAAATATAAACCTTCCTTTGCAGTCGGGTAAAAAACGCCATTCTTAAAGCGCTTGACAATAACACATGAAATTCATGATATTATTTTTCGGCCTTAGTATTGCACATTGTAAGCAATCATTCCAGTCTAGTCCGATATTTTGTTTGGATAACATTTCAGAATTTAATCAGCTTATAACAATTCCACAGCTGGGACACAGGCCCCCTCCTTATGAGAGAGAATGGGCCGTGAGCCACCATGCGGGCCAAATGAATATTGGAGTTATGTAACATTTCTTCGGATTTTTAGTACCAGAATATGTCGGTTTTCTCACGATCTGTTCTTGCACCATTTTTAGCGAGTAGTGATAATTATGAAATCTTCACAAAGTGTATTAATACGCCTGCCTGGTTTCAAACCCACGACTTACAACTCGTAAATCGTGGGTTTGTAACCACTGAACTGGTGGTCATCACTGCTCTAAATTAGTGAATAAAGATTTGGAAATTTTGGTGCTCCAATTCATACTAATGTTCAATTTGATTTAATTAAAAGCACTAACAGCACAATTCATTCGCCAAACAGACATAATAAATCTCAAGCCAAACTACCCTTACCACATTAATTCACTTCCAAATTCGGAATAACTCAAAACAATTTCATACTAATCAAGACAAATATAAGCAAAAACCACAAACAGGCATCTCGGGAGAACTACCACGAGTTAAAGTTATACCGAACATCAAAACTGAGATGGAATTTAATAATTTAACAAGATCATATTTATATAGCTCACACATAGAAATACCACTTTCAAATCACTACAGCATCCAGCTACGTTTCAAATGTCAAAATAATGACACGTTGACAATTATTAGTTTGCAACGATAAAATTGGTGAATGTTTATTTTGGAATAGAATTCCCTTGTTCGAATAACTTTTGGTAGAATAGTAGAGTCTAAATACACAAGCTGTATTTATAAATTAATAATATCGTTTGGAAAAAGTAAACAATAATCTTGGATTTTAGTAGTATTTACATAACATTGTTGATTAATAAATTTTGATTAAGAAAGACGCATTACAGATGTTCGCGAACGCACATGATTGTTTTTTGTCACAATGTGTAAACGCAGCGCATCCCTGGTGCGTGAAGGTAGTATCATCATCATCCACAGCCTGACTTCACCTACTGCTGGGTGCCAACAGTCATCATTTTGCTTGTACCAAGCTCCGCGACCCTATGCCAGTCTTATCCATATTATACCCTCGACAGCAACAGTCTTCCTGTCTCGATGCTGGACGACCAACACTCCTCTTTCTAGTCCTTGGACCCCACGCGGGTACGGCTTTACTTCACCTGCTGTCACCACACTTTGAGGTAGCATGAACAGTATCCTGTCTCGTATTTCCATACCGTTTCGTAGTTCCATCATCGGATCGTAGATTGCTTTGGTATATTGTTACTTATGTATAAGTGAGTTGAAAAGAGTAAATGAGTTTCATTCCTTTTATCGTAAATTTTAATCTTTTGTGGTCTTTTTAACCGACTGAAAAGGAAGGTTTATGTTTTTCACGCGTATCTTGTATGTATGTAATTTATTTATTTATTTATTCATAAGAAACTCAACAGCTTTTTTTACAATTCCCATTATATGGTAACAATGTCACATGGGGTTCTGAAGCCTATTATAGAGTTTCACAACATGCATATAAAACTAGAAAGTAAAGTAGTTCTAAAATTTTAGCTTTTTAACTAAAAGAAAAGGAAATATAACAACTGGAAATATACGAATATTATTCACTTACTGGTGAGTATTTTTACAACAGATTTACGAAAACATATCCAGATTTTCAAATTTGTCTATGTACATATAAGCGAGGCAGTCCAGTCATAACAGCATTTTGTTCGTAATTGGACCGGTGTAAAGGTAATCCCATAAAAAACAATACTTGTCAAAAACCCAAGTCTCGCAACTTAGTTGTTCTACCGTAAAAAGTTGTGAGATCCATGTAATACCAAGTCGGTTATTAATTTATTCAGTCCCTACTTAAGGGACCTTCTGTCTTAAGTTGTTACGTAATTATCTAACCTAACGACATCTTATAGTGACCATATCAATATTAAAAATCTTTACCGTTTTAAGTAAATAGATTGACTCGGCCATCGCATGAAAACACAATATATCTCACAAGTAATACATATATAAATTAAATTGTTTATTGCGATTGCCAAGTCAATCTATTTATTTAAAACGGTAAAGATTTTTAATATTGATATGGTCACTATAAGATGTCGTTAGGTTAGATAATTACGTAACAACTTAAGACAGAAGGTCCCTTAAGTAGGGACTGAATAAATTAATAACCGACTTGGTATTACATGGATCTCACAACTTTTTACGGTAGAACAACTAAGTTGCGAGACTTGGGTTTTTGACAAGTATTGTTTTTTTATGGGATCTCATTGCTTTTTGTAGAAAGTCCTACTTTTTTCCTTTCCGGTACCTTCTACTTCTTGTATACCAACAACGAGTTTTCTTAAAGCCCTCTCTCTGTCTTATGAGCTTTTCTTATTTTTGTAGGTAGCCTTCCTTTTTTTATTTTCCGGTACTACTTCTTGAACTTCAGCTAAAGTTTTTTTCAAAGCCCACTCCCTGTCTCTATGGGTTTTTTTCGGAGGCTTTGATACGCACATATGGATACGCACGTACGTCTTTTGCATTAGTTAGTAATAATTAATGCCGCACTCGTCAAACGTCTCGGTTAAAGTTAATCCATAAGTAAGTAATTATGCAATTTCGGGCAATTTACTCTACTTAATACAACCCAATACTCTTAATACTTCTTGATTTTTTATTCCGTTGACCATTTAACAAGTTACCTTTGAGCATAATTATTATATCTAGGTACCTATCTACACTGGAAGACACGGTGGAGCATATGGTCGGGGTGTGCCCTGCATGGGTGGAGCACCGTCGTATCCTCATAGAGGCGATCGGCGGCGGCAACTTCTCGCGCCCTGCTCTGGTTTAGACCATGGTGCGAAGCGAGAGGGAATGAGATGCAGTCACCTCCTGCTGCGAAGAAGACATGCTAGTGAAGGAGGAGGCCTAACGTGCGAGGGAGAGGCAACTCTCTTCCTCGCGCCCCAGCCGCCGGGTGAGACGCCCCGGGCGTCGTGGATCGCGAGTCGATTTCGGGCCACCGTAGGCGCGGGCCTGCGGATGGCGATCAGGGTTCGCTCACCGTCCGGTAAGGACCAGGTCCGGGTCGGCGGCGCGTTGTGTTCCACGCGCTCCTCAAAAAGCTGTTAATACCAGTGACGGGGCCTCATAGGGCCATTGCCTGTCGGGGTTTGCGGGAAAGTTCCATCGAGATACCGCGGCCCCGGAACTTTAGGGCTTACGAAGGAACAGGGTGGGTTTTTAGTCAGTAGAATTCTGATACACCCGAGCGGAAAAAGTCATTCGATGATATTTATCACCAAAAAAAAAAGTACCCATCTACATCTATTATTTCATTATATTATACAGGTACACTGATTAATTAACTGCAAATATAACTTTGTAATCCTATATATTTATATGGGATTACAAAGTTATTTATGCAGTTGATGTATCTAGAAAACTGGAACGAAATTGAAAAATATTATAGTTTTTCCTTGATTCATATACTAAACACTAATTGTATTCTAAATTTGAAGCTTCTATGTCTGCTAGAAGTGCTTTAGACTTTTGATGATCGGTCAGTCAGTCAGTGACAAAATTTACAAAATTAAGGAACTTTGACTCGTTATAATTCTTAAAGTACTGGTTCAAATTGAATGAAATTTGAAATATACTGTGTTTATACAATATACTGATGTTCCTCGCTGATGTTCCGTACGCGTGGGAGCGCCAACACCATCCTGAACGTGCTCAGCCACAAGCTAGACAGCCCCCTTCTGGGATACTGGGTTCAAACACAAGTGCGCGTGCCCGGTGCCCCAGAGGGAGGCAAATACTTGAATTAAATTAATGTGTATTAGATTAAGTTAGATTAAATTAAATTAATAGATTAAATTAAATTAAATTAGGTACGTCATAATTTATTTCTTCGATGTGACATGTGTGTGATGACTTAAAATTGATGATTTTGAAAATGTATGGACCCAATGTCTGAAATAAAAAGATTTTATTTTATTTTTATTTATTTATTTATACAATGCCTGTTTGGTTACTGAAAATTCAGGCTTCCAGTTTTATCCACAACGAAGTTATAAGGGGTCGAAAATGGCCTGAGTTGCTTCGAAAAAAGAATGGTACGGCCGTGCCGCTTTTTGCTCGACTTGACGGGGGCACTGCCGTGCCCCCAGATATTCTTTATTACCTCATATCTCCAGAACCGCTGAACGGATTTACTTAATTGAGGTATCGTTAGCTTCGTCTTAGCAGCCTAAGTATTCTTATATAGGTGACGTTAACAAAACACGAAATCAAACATGGCAGCTGTGCGACGCCAGTGAACTTAATGAAAAATAAAATTCAAATACAACAATATGGGTATCAAATTAAGGGGCTCTACACAAGGATTTCAAAAAGGTATACCATAATTATCATTAGTGCAATAATAATCAAAATGATACAATGAGAAAATTTTAAAATATGGACTTTGCTCTTTCACTTTCCGAATCCCGTGGAATGCCAATGTGACACAACCGGGAAAACTTAAATAATGCTAATTAATATTTGAACTAAAAAGCTGAAAAAAAAGTTATTTATAAAAACTTTTTACCAAAAAATTAAACCGACTCCCAAAAAACACTGCAAAATGAAAAATAACTTTAATTTCGGTAGTCGGTGTCTTTAGTTTTGTATTTTCGTTTTTGGCACCGACTTCCGAAATTAAAGTTATTTTTCATTTTGCAGTGTTTTTTGGGAGTCGGTTTAATTTTTTGGTAAAAAGTTTTTATTTCACTCTTTTTAGTTGGTCTATTTTTAATTTACCTAGTTACAAGAGCCTAATTATCAACTACTTATAACCTTTTACAAAATATTGCTTTTCCCAATGCTGGGCCGTTAATTGTTGAGGAGTTCTCCTGGTACTTCACCATCAGCTCTACATCACCATATGCATTGTGACGAGCATAAAGTGCGTAACATCCATATTCAAGTAATCGAATCGCAATCCACTCAATACTTATTATTGAGTAGTTTCGGCGGCCATCTGTGGTCTTCATCATCAGTTCCACTTCCTCAAATGGTACTTTTTGAGAGCAACTGCACAAATTACTATAATAAATACCCAAAACGACATAGGTGTGCCTATAATATTTGAAGAGTTCCCTCGATTTCTCCAGGATCCCATCATCAGATCCTGACGTTTATGAAAATGGGACCAGTATCGAAGTATACCCTTTCAATCAAAAAAAGAATTTTCCAAATCGGTTCAGCCGTCTTCGAGTAATCGATGATCATACATTAAAAAAAAAAATATATATATATATACGCGTCGAATTGATAACCTCCTCTTTTTGTCGTCGGTTGAAAATTGAATATACCTAATACATATTTATTTAAATTGGATGGGTCCCGCCTGCTTGTCACTTTTTAAAATAAAAATGTGCTTGTTTCTTGCATTTCAGTTGAGCACTCGGGTGTTTTAGACTATTTATAAATCCTTTTTATATGCTTTTCAAAAAGGACGCTCATCTCATAACACGTCAAAGACTTGTACAGACTAAAAATCCACCCTGTTCCTTCAGTTGCTCTTGCGTTCCGGAGCCGCGGTATCTCGTTACAATATTTCTTCCGCAACCCCGGCAGGGGCTTTTTGACGTTGCTAATAATACCGTGATGATGTGATGCCTTATTCATATGGGTAATCAAACGACGATATTCTGTGGAATGCATCAAGTTTTTCCTTTGTCTCATGCTACTTGGATACTTACCGACCACTGGGGGCCTAAGCCACAGACCCAAAATTTTTAGCTTCATTTGCTTACATTTTTCGTTACAGCAATCTAGTTCTTGACTTCCTTTTCATAGGAAAAGAAAGTCAAAAACTTAGATGTAGGTACCTACACCCACCAAAATATATGTATATGTATTATTATTCATATCAACTGTTTCCTCATTAAAAAAACGAAATTGTTAGTAATTATTACTTAATTATTAAATACAGCTACATTATTATAAAATCTGTCATCTGCACTATTGTTTTAGAATTGGGCCATAACCACACTCTCATATTTAACTGGAATTGAAAACGAATTCAATACTTCAATTTGTCCGTTGAATATTTAATTATTTAATTCCGTCGCTCATTGTAGGAATCGAAAATATATTGATCATCAACTGACTAGCCTTTTCCCAAATATGTCAACAGTCATACTGGATGCAGCTGATTGACAATATTTTACTGCAACAGTCACTATATGACTCCTGTTACTGGATGACATGAAAATGGGAAATGTGTAAAAGTTTCGGAATTTTTCTGGCTGGAAGACGTACATTTTCACCGACAAATTTGAAAACTGGAATCCGCTCATGGTTTGTTAGAACATGGCTCTATTTACACTTGAGAGCAATAAAATCGCACACCTTGACTTTTTTTTGTTAAGGCAGTTTTTTTTTCATGAACATGAATAAATATTTTAAAAAACACACACTAATTGAAAGACTACCTCATTATCTTTCTAATGATATAAAAATACAGTGTAAAAAATACCTATAAGAGGTTTTACGGCACAAAACCCAACAAACGGGTAAAATTAACCGATTTCGCTTAAGAAATAATGAAAATCAAACTCAAAATTCTTGATCAAATTGTTTATTAATAAGGTGTATTTCCTCCCCTAGCCTTAATTACAGCTATTTATTGGTTTTTCATGGACCGTATTAATTTTACCATGAAATCTTGTGGTATAGCGTTCCACTCCTCTTCAATGGCAAGTTGAAGCTCTCGGAGGCGCGTAGGAGCAAGGCTTCTTGCTCAAACTCTTCTTTTTAGCTCATCCCAGACATGCTAAATCGGATTGAGATAAGGACTACGAGCTGGCCACTCCATCGCGGTGATTCCAACGTCTTCCATGTAGTCGCAAACTGTTCTAGCGACATGCGGTCTCGCGTTGTCGTGCATTAGGAGAAAATCTTCTCCCATAAGCCACGCAAGTGGCCTCACATGTCCTTCGAGCACTTCGTCGACGTATCGTGTAGCCGTCAAACCTCTCGATCTCGGGCCGGTATTCGCTCCAGTGATGAATACAATGTCAGTTTTAGTGTCCAACATTATGCCACCCCAAAACATACATGATCCACTGCCAAAAGCCACACGTTCGCTTATGCAGCATTGTGAAAATCGCTCTGATGACCTTCTGTAGACCCTAGAGCGTCCATCATGACCATGTAATGTCATTCTGCACTCATCATAGAACATAACAGACCGCCATTGGTCATACGTCCAATTTAAATGTTCCCTGGAAAATTGTAGTCGGGCTTGTCGGTGAGCTGTGGTCAATTTGGGACCATTTGCTGGGTGATGTGAAGTCAGTCCTGCTTCATCAAGTCTTCTTCTGACTGTCCACCGACTTATACTGACATTGCGAACTTCTCAAAGCTCTTGTCCCAGTTGAACCGCATTCAGTTGCCGATTTCTTAAAGACCTCGACACAAGAAAGCGGTCATCACGCTCTGATGTTCTTCATCGCCGGCCAGATCCTGGTCGCCGAATGTAGCCACTGGTCTCTTGAAACCTCTGGTACACACGACGAACAGAGTAGCGGCTCAAATTTAGTCGTCGAGCAACTTCACTTTGATTAAGGCCTGCTTCGAGCAAGGCAATAACTTGAGCGGCTTCTGCGGGCGTGGTATCCATATTTTTCCGTATGCTTTCAGTAGAGATGTTATCAAGTTGACCTTCGGTATGCAACTGATAAGAATTCCAAAAAAACCGACCGTATATACCTGCGGGTAAGGGGTGCAAGTAGTGACAATGCTAACGGCTGAATTTGGGGAATTTGGTGTACGGCTGGTTTCTGTAAGTTACGTGAAGGTCAATGATTTTAATTTTGTGTTTTTTTTAAAGCTAAGCTTGTATTCTTTATTTTGCCTAATGATTTGTACCCAATATCTTTAGATTTAAGACATAAAAACAGTTATAAACCAAATTACAAGAGGTGTGCGATTTTATTGCTCTCAAGTGTATATAAGGATTATATAGATACCTACCCCAGGGGCTCGGAGAAAATCTTATTTAGTTATAACGCAATTTGTAGGGTCTGGCGTAATGTCTTCGGCGTAATTCGGAGGTGAAATCGGAGAAGTATCGCTTAAGGGACTCGGGTGAACAATTATCTACAGCCAGCTTTATTTTAAGATGTTTTTTTACTACAACCGTCCCTATTTGAAAGTATTGACTGACAGGAATTCAACTTGAATAAAATTCCTTTGTTTTTGGTTACAACATGGATTTGTTTGCAACTGTAGATTATTGAATAATGTTACAATTAGCTCATAATATATTTGTCATTTTGAGTACCGAGAGGAATGTACCTACATTAATATGCGAAGGTCGTCATGTTAAAATTAAGGCTAATGCATATGGAAACATAATTTTATATGATTAACAATCACAGTGCACTAAAATTTTGGGAAATTCCCACGGGTTCGGGAATTACGCGGGAAAAACCTCCCACGTAAACGAAGTCGCGGGCAAAAGCTAGTGTTAAATATATTTTGTTTGTAGTATATTAGATTTGTTTGCGTTGGTTCATGTAGTGTTTATGTAAATTTAACAACATAAAAAAATAGCTAAGTGCAAGTCGGACTCGAGCGTACAAGTCATAATTATTAACCGTGTTCTTTAAAACAAGAGGATTATATTCGTTTTCCAGTAGTATTAAAATATTCGATGCTAATTGGTAGTGACGGGTGGATAATCAGATAGTCAGGCAAACAGCTCAGTTTACAGTCAACTCCATTTAGTTATTTGCCATCGATAAGTACGCTATGAACAAAATTATCAAAAACATACCTACTTTGCTTTTGCGAATCCAAATCTCCTCCTTTTAGGAATTCGTTTTGAAACACTAATTTAACACGACGTCTGAGTATTCAGTTAATATTATTATTATTGAGTTGAGAGCATACAGTTAAAGTAAGATAGATAATTTATGTATGTATTCTGACTCGCGAATAATAACCTTGAGCCCAGCTTAACATTAATCTAATCGAACACTGGAACACGGTATAGATTAGTGCAGAATAATTATTATCTATGGAATATTTGTGTTTTCCTCTTGTAGATAACAAGTTAGGTGGAGTGAGAGGGTATGAGTGATTTATACTTATTAACTTTGTTTTCGCCAAACCGAGTCTATATACCTAAGTAAATAGTGCACCATGGAGTACCTGCATATTTATTTTCTCCTTCTATGTTAAATTTATTGAAAGGTTGCCTGCAAAAGATCGCTTTTAGCGGTAAGACCGCCTATTGGTTTTACTAATCTATTTTGTGTCCCACGGCTGGGCAAAAGTCTCCTCTTTTCTCTCCTTAAAGTGATTTTTGTGCCACTATCCTGACCGGATGTAATTAACCTATTTTTAACAGAGACTAAATATTATCCTTGAATACAACCACGCAATCCTGGATAAAATCGAATCCTTGTCTCTATTTCTCAACACTCGCAATTTATTCACGGGGCATAGCTAATTGTCTAAAGGAACTGTCTCAACGGATTTGTGTAAGTCCATCTGATTTTAAGATTTAAGGGAATCTTATACATTTGTTGACAATTTGAGAGAGGTTGTTTCGGCGTGGCTAAATTGCTAAGAAGCTGTGCGTATTTATTATTTAGAGGTATTACTCATCTTTTTTTGTAATCCATACAGGGCCGACGCCAGGCATTAGGTTGGCCAGACTTGGAACGTAAAGGCAACTGAAGGCACAGAGTGAGTTTTTAGTAGAAATCTGACACTCCCTTCTGCTCCACCCAGAGTGGAACGAGAATTTGAGGTAATTAGTCTCGCCGAATTTTTAGATATCATGTTAATTGAACAACATCTTCAATTTGACTCTCATATATTATATACGTATTTCATAATTTTTCGAATGTATACACAGCTTAAACGCAGTCGAAACGCTAGCGTACCTCGCCAATGCAATAGCTCAGGGTTTGTTGGGATTCTATGGCATATAATTAGATGACTGTGGTGTGGTAAATAGGTGTTTAGTATCATGGCAAATAAAAATGTAAAAAATATCGAAAATAAATACAATAATTATTAACAAAATGAGGAAAGGCCCGGAACAACTATTCGTAAGCCATACAAATATTTGTTACGATGTGGGAATCGAACTAACGACATGCGGCATAGCAGCCAATCGCTTCACCACTGTGCCAACCATGTCATAAAATTAACTAGTATGTAACTAGTATGTAATGTCATGTAAATATGAAATCAATCTCTGTATCATTACCAATATAGATGAAAACAGTAATATAAAATAATACCAGGGATGTTAGGGAGCTCCGTAACCATAACCGAATCCGAAATAAAAGTGTCGGATAATATCGGATAGGGGCGGAGCCTAATTGAGACACGTTATGACAAGTTGTTTTGATCGGCCGGGCGGCGGCGAAACACACAAGTAGACATGCGCAAAACAGTGCGTTAGAAAGTGATGTTATATGACATTACATTTAGTACCGGGGAATGTTGCATTACACCATGACTCTAAACATGACGCGTAATGAAGCGCCACACGATGGTTATTGTAATTAAATTCTCGCGTTATAAAATGTAATACATCATTACATGAGATGAGATAGCGCGTTATGGTATGATGTATCTATTTGTATTTTACTTTTCAAATTCCTTAAAAATCTAATATCCGTAACCGAAATTATCCGAAACTAACGGATAATCCGAAATAATTTCATATCCGTATCCTTATCCGTATCCGGTATAATAATCATTCCTATATCCGTATCCAATCCGTATCCAAAATTTCATATTCATATACAAGTACACATACATGCCCACACATAAAGACATTCAAACATCCACAAACAAACGCACGCACACACACACATATACACACATATAGGAAAACACTAACAAACCACTCTTTAAAAAACAACAGGCACATCTCGCTACACTAATGATCAATTATCAACTATTAGATGTTCACGCGTTTCGCATATGCACTCAATATGTACATAAATTCATATAAATGCCGAACACTGCCTCTTAAGAGACAGGTATAAGCCTAGTTTAAGAGACAGGGTTCAAAATAGTGTAATGACCAAATATGTACCAACTTCATGACTGATTTTAAGAAATGCACTGTACTAACTTACTTATGGAGATAAATAAACTTTTTATTAATATTTTTATTTTTGTTATTATAACATCCCTGAATAATACATAAAATGCCTACCTAGGTAAATATGTTTAAATACTGTAACCTCAAGAGACTTCTCAGCATTTGGGTTACCAAGCCAGACCAAACTAACATAAACTGGGCTTACATTTTATAATTTGCTTGTTAACACAACGTTGTTACGACAAAACTTCCGCTCCTGTATTAAAACATCTTGCGTTGGAATATACCTGAAACATAAAGAAATACAATATGTTATGTCTTGGGTTTAAAGCTAAGCTAACTGTTTGTTCGAAGTTTACGTAATGTTGACATTATTTATAATGTAACCATAATTAGAAATTCGAATTCATGGAAAGAGAACATTGCCCAGGAGAGGGATGATCCAAGTATACAGTATATTAAACTAAGCTAATATTTTCAATGTGAAAGTTTTTGTATGTTTGATATTCAATCACCAAATTAGCTGATCGGATCTTGATGAAATTTAACATATTTATCATTTTTACCCGACTGCAAAGGAAGGGTTATGTTTTTCGCGCGTATCTTGTATGTATGTGTGTAATATTCTTTTCATCCCTTCATCTCGGAAAGAGTATTTTTGCTCTTCGATATCTGAGTGCAAAAGCCCTTTTTATCCGCTAGAGGATAAAGTAAATTGAATTCAGAACATCGTGTGTAATGGGGCCGAATTTATCATACAACTTTTTTTTTTTATTTTTTAAAAACTCAGACTCTGGAACCTTCTTGGTGTACTTACTTTTTTTTAAATTTGCTATGCGCGCCATTTTTTTTTGCATTTAGTCATTTCCTCGCTGAGGTGGGATGAAAAGTTACGTGTTGCACTCGAGTGCAAAGATTTTTCACCTTGTGCTCTTTTGATTCCCTCGCTAACGCTCAGGATTCTAATGTTTGAATCACTCGCTGCACTCGTGATTCAATTTTAAAATCCTTCGCTTGCTCGGTCATCAAAATTGAGCACGCGGTTAAAAAGCAACTTTGCAATCTTGTATAACAAATAACTATTATTACCTCATAATAATATCTCCAGAACCGCTCAACGGATTCACACCATTGAGGTATCGTTAGATTTGTCTTAGCTGCCCAAGTGTTCTTAGATAGGTGACGGTGTGGGTATCAAATTAAAAGGCTTAACACAAGGATTTCAAAAAGTTACATCATGTTTATCATTAGTGTACCTAATACTAGTAAAAATAATACAAAGAGAAAGTTTAAAAATATGGACTTAGCTTTTTTACTTTCTGAATCTGGTGGAGTGCCAATGTAACACGACCAGTAAAACTAAAAAATTGTTAATTAATATTTTAACTAAAAAGTTGAAAAAAAAAACGTTATTTAAAAATCTAAAAAAACCCGACTGCTCCACTGAAATGCAAAACAAGCAGGTGGACCAAACCCATTTAAAAAATATAATAATATGTTAAATTGGGTCCCGCCTGCATGTCACTTTTTAAAATAAAAATGTGCTTGTTTCTTGCGTTTCAGTTGAGCAGTCGGGTTTATTTAGATTATTAAATAACTTTTTTTTATAGAATGGATTAACACGTCAGCTAAAAATATGAGATTCTCGTCAGGCAACATTATGAAAATGGACACCAGAACGAAGACGCGGGCAACAACTAGTTCAAACTTAATAGATTTATTTTTCGTATTTCATCTCATTGTCCAAGCTCACTTAAAAAATTCTACCTATTTTTAAAAGAAAATTGAAACGGGCTATACAAGTTTACGAAAGATACCTTAGTAAAATGGAATTCGATTGAGATCTATTTGATGAGTAAATAATCTCAACAATTTAAGCGTAAAAGATATTATCTTTGAATTAAATCGTTCCTAGAGCTTTACTTATAACCACTTTACTATAAACAAATCAAAATCTAGGGTACTTGATGCCCCTTGAAATAATTTAGTTTTCATTTAATTTTAGTTGCTTTTTAGTCTCAAATCTTTTAAATATAAATCTACTTCAGAATTAAATTACGTCGTAACTGCTTTGCGATGGAAATAAAAGGATTTGATGTAATGTTTTTAGGCATACAATTACAGTATACAAACATTGTCCATATTGATCTACACAGTCAATTTCATACTTTTGAGTTTCGAACATATAGCCAAGATAAAAAAGTGGTCCATGTGTATTCTAGGTTGTAAATATCATGTGTATAATTTACAATCTGAAAAACAAGTTTTGTTAAAATCCCCTTAAATATTTTTTGCGTGAATGGAACACAAACCTCAAAAAGTATACCTTCATAAATGTTAGATGTTAAATACATATAAACTTTATTGTTTACACTGTACAAATTACAACAGAGCTTTTACCGCTAAAAGTGATAATTTGTAGACGACAAAAACCCGAAAAAATACACAGGTAATCTAAATTTTACATTACATACATAAGTAGAATATTTAACTAAAAATATACATTCCCAATACACAGAGATATTTGAAATCCGATTATTTCAACCAAAGCCTGTGATCATGAAGTTTTCAAACAAAAGCTGAAAGATTTTTTTTAATATCAAACGAAAACGTTGATCCTATCGGATATACCTCTAATAAATGAATTATGAAGGTTTTCTATAGGTAACATTTCGGAGAGTGTGCGATGGAATTACACAATCTAGTTCCTCCAAGCCCGTTCCATCATCGGACTACAAGACAAACGGCGATACGCCATCGTTACATGGTGGACATTCCACCCATTTGCACAAAACGTATTGGGAATACATTCATTGTGTGTAAGGCTAAGGAGTGGAATTCCCTGCCGTAGTGTGTGTTTCCCGACAGCTATAATCTAGGGGTCTTCAAGTCAAGAGTGAATAGGTTGCGTGCTCCATCTTCGACCACATCATCACTTACCATCAGGTGAGATGGTGGTTAAACGAGAGCATATCATCAATAAAAAAAACGCTACAGATCTAACACGAAAATAACCTTTAATATAACAAAAGTAAAATAGTATAAATGTGGAAGGTACTAAGCGCTTCTCCTCCACATTTATTGTGCGCACGGCCAAGTTGTGGACCTCTCTGCCGGCTTCTGCGCTCCCTGCCACTTATGACCTTTCAGCCTTGAAAGCAAGAGTAAATAGGCATCTTCTGGGCTCGCTCGTCATATCGTAGACCTCATCTATTGCTTACCATCAGGCGAGATCGAGGCTAAGAGGGGACTAATCCGTAATTTAAAAAATGGTCACATTTTCAACAACTAAAAAATCGCACAGGCAATCCAAAGTTAACTTTGTGAAACTTGTATATGAACTAGAAACTTTAATAGAACATTAGCTCATTGTATTCACAAAGAAAAAGGTTTATGAAAGAAATTGAGGAAGAAATTTCTTTAAGAAACTTGCGAGCACTTGTAATAGACAGAATAAATTTGATAGTAGTTGTGCTTGAACAACATAATGTGGACAGAGTTGGAACGATATGAAAAGAAAATTATCCTTGTGTGCGAGTCATGGAAGGTTTTCAAAGTTTTTCTTTGAGACTTTATTTCATTTGTGAAATATTGAGAAAAACTTTAAGAAATCACGGCAGTAATATGCGATAGCAAATATGTATCTTCGTATTTTTGCGTTGTTTCAAGTGAAAACAACCAGTGTATATTGTTCTCTCTTTGGGAGGTAATGGGTCGTAATCTACCACCACCCAGTGCAGGTTGGTGGATATCAAGTTCTTGTAATCCTTTTTTATTTTTGTCTATGGACTCGATTTTTGGTAGGTACTTGAAATGTCGCAAAATAACTGCAGTGGGAAAATTATATATTTTCTCACTGCTGCAACACATGCTCTGTATCTGATGATGAAAATTACTTAAAGTAATGGACCTGACTGGGCTCAAGCAATCGACTCGAAAGTCGACCCATGATTACAGGGCCACCACAACTATCAACATTAGGTAGTATTAACATTTTTATTTTCTTTAACATGTTTTTCCGTCCATAGCCTTTTTTACCCACAGTCCTTTAACAGATGGGTCGGTAAGAGACTGTGAGTCCCGCCTTTCGACTTTAAAGACGGCTCACCATTAAAAAGACGTCAACGGCAAGTTTAACCCTCTTCATTCAAGACTTCGACGGTATTTTCTTTAGAACCTGTATATCGGCTCTAAAAGACTAGTAGGTATGTGCCGTAGTCGAGTCTAATTTTGGGTATTCCAGTGATTCGTTTAAGCTAACATGGAATATTTTTAAAGGAATTTGCTTTACATTTTTATTTTACAGTTAAGTTAGTTTATTATTGCAAGATACCCAATTCTTTTTATTAATATTTGGTTCATTGAATAAAATAATTTATTTAAAAACTCTCTGCTTTTAAAATGTATTCTTTATTGTCCCTGCGATTATATTCGCAAGGGACGATTTTATCATGTAAATCCCGACTACCGCGGGTATTCCGGGATAAACAATGCCTATATCTTGCCCTATAACTTCTTTCATCTATCCAATATACAACTCAACCGATTTTAATGGGACCTTCCTATTAAAATCAGTTCAGTCGTCCCAGATATGAGCCAGATATTAATTTTTATAATCGCGTAAGTAACCAGCACTTGAGAAAACAGAATTATTTTGAAAACATAGACAGATACTTCAATTTTATAGATAAAAATATTATCATTTATCTCTAGCTCAAATTCAACAATATTTCGATATAAATCTATAGCAGTACAGCATTACGAGCTCCTTTGATGTACCAACTCGACTAATAAAATCACATAATCCGTGCTTTGAAACCCGCACATTTTTAGTGAATTTGATTTGTGTCAAAACATATTACCTATGTCTCGCTAAACAGGATCTCTGTACAGTAAATCTATTCAGGTCCTCAATAGCACTTGACCCAAAACTATGCTAAAACGTGTTAATAATTTTAATTATAATACTGAGGGCTACAATTGTTTTTTTTTTGTTGATAATAGGTTCGCGTTTGACCGCCATCTCATCTGATGGTAAGTGATGATGCGATCGGAGATGGTAGGTGGTAGAAAATTGATCTAGGAACTTCCTATTGGCGACGAACTTTCAGAGCGTCATCGATTTTCTGAAAATGCCTTGTTTAGGACAGATTGTGTCTGTTCAGTCCCAAGCCAGCGCAACGATACTGGTATGCTGAACGGTCCACGGTACGTGGAGCTTAACGTTGCTCTTCCGCTAATTCACACAAAACCATAATAAATTGTACACAGAAACTGAAATATTACTCAAAACCCCATTCTGTAACTAAACAGTAATGTTTTTTTTTTTGAGAAAATAAACATTACTAATCGAAAACCTTCCTGATGAATCACTCTATCCATTAGTTAAAACCGCATAATAATCTGTTCAGTAGTGTTTGAGTTTATTGTCAATGTACAGACATAAAGCTGCTTAAGCTTTGCTGGTTCTCTTCTTAAGTGGCTGCACTCTTACCTAACGGATAGATCTTTTTATGTCGTGGCCAATGGCTATAAATCTGAATCCATGATCATTACATCCGGTGTTCCGCAGGGTTCCCACCTAGGCCCCATAATATTTATAATCTTTGTAAATGACCTTCCTTATTGCTTCTTTAACTCCATGCCATTCCTATTCGCCGATGATTTGAAAATAGTCCGCGTCATAGATTCTCTAGCCGACTCGATATTACTTCAGGATGACTTGAACAGACTTTTAAACTGGTGTAAGGATAACAATATGCTACTTAATGTTGAAAAATGTTCCCAAATTACGTTTACTCGCAAGGCTAACTTCATTGATTGTAATTATAGTATGAATGGTACGTACCTCAGAAAAGTTGATGAGGTAAAAGATTTGGGAGTCCTTCTTGACCGAAAACTTACATTTGTTCCCCACATGGACAACATTATTAAAAAAGCTTCAAAAACACTCGGTTTCGTGTTGCGTAATGTTAAATGCTTTCGAAAACCTAAAACTAAGATCTATCTTTTTAACTGCCTTGTTCGTACCGTATTGGAATATTGCTCGGTTGTGTGGCGTCCTCACTATGCAACACATAGTGTTAGGTTAGAGAGGATTCAAAAAAGATTTTTGTACCATCTTGCATATTGTGCGAGATTAGCCAAAAAAGTTCTGAGCTATGCAAAACGTCTTAAAAAATTCGACATGATCTCACTCGAAAAACGATGAGATGGTATAGATTTACTTTTTCTTGTTAAATTACTTCGGAGTAAAATAGACTGCCCCCAGTTGTTAAGTAAGATTAATTTTTACCTTCCCCATAATTATCCGCGTCACCCTATCAAACTAATACATCCCCCATTCCGCAAAACTGTATCAGGATCCAATTCCCCTATCCCCAGAATTTGCAGGCTTCTTAATAATTGCGATGAATCAATTGACATTTTTTCCACAACACTTAAAAAAATCAAGCACCAAGTCCATCAAAAATAATCTACCGTACTGTTTTTTTTTTCTATGTCGACTGTATAAACTAGTTGTTCTTAGCGTTATTTCTGCACTACCTAGTATTATATTGATGTTATAATTTTGTTTTTGCATGCTGTGTCTATCGCGTCATATTGTACACTATGTTTGTAACATATTGCATGAAATATAAGAATAATCAGTGTAACAATTGTAGATAGGCCAATAAATAAATAAATAAATAAATAAATAAATAAAGACGTGGCGGGAGACAATGTTTATAAATTTTAAGGATGTTTGATAAAGTGCACTATTTTATATTATGCTAGTTTATTTCAACGTTTTCTAGTCAAGTTCTTGCCAGGGGTTTAATCGGTGCATCGGGGATCACGAGCCGGTCTCCGGCCACCGCAGGCGCGGGCTTTCGGAAATGTTCTAACAAGATGCCGTGGCCCCAGAACTTAAGGGCAGCTGAAGGAACAGGGTGGGTTTTAGTCAGTAGAAGTCTGACACGCCCTTGCGCTTAACCCTGCTTAATATTACTTGAAAGAACTCTGTTTGTATGGCAGGCTGTTACATTTTCACTTCTAAACTACTTTGCCAATTTTAATGAAAATTGGTTTAGAGAGAGGTTAGACCTTGGAGAACGATATAAGATTTTTTTTTTCCGTTGAAAAAAAAATTAGTCATTGCTAAGCCGCCGGCAGAAGCTAGTAATATTTAAAACGCCACAAGAATAATAATTATGATAACCTAGTCATAATGCTAAAACAGCGAGAAAGCTCGTTAACATTAACAGTATAACCCAAGTGTCAAGAATACTAGTGCAGCTTCATCCACATAAGTGGAGTGCGCACACAATTGGAATTTCCGAGGATACTACATAGCAAGATAATCGGCACGTGCCCGCTAAGTTTCTGTTGCCGTATACGCCCACAAATTCCCACCTTTGTGTCAGACACCACTCTGGTATTCCGGTATTCTACGTGAAAGTAAAATGGTTATTTTAACCCGTTCGTCCTTTGTCCTTTACTTTTAATAACCGGCACAGTTGCCGCGTTGTATTGAATTTACTTTGCGAACGATTACGTAATTCGCTACCTGAGTACCGTGAACGTTTAATATGAATAATAGTTTGGTTCAATCATATAACTGTTGGGTGAACATTTTTAAAGTATCTTAGTCATTGGTAAGCAGTCACAACAGTCACTCAGTTATTTTTAATTTATCGTTAAATTAGAGATTATTATTAATTATGATATAATTAATGTTTTTTTTTACATACAATATATGTAGGTATGTATCCCTAGGACATGTCAGTTTCCTTGCGATATTAGAGAAGTGGTGATTAAATAAATTACACATAGTAATGTGCTCTGACTGGTTTCAAACCCACAACCTGCAACTTGGCAAGTCTAGCTCTGTTGTTGGCATGTCCGGTATTGTCTTTTAAATTAATTTGAAAGCCTTTATCTTTAATATTATTAAGATGAAATTAGCATCCATATTTAGTCTGGAAGACAATGTAAGTCAAATATTATGACAGGGGAAAAATGCCGTAGCATTAGTAATTTTTTGTGCTCAGCCATTTAATACCTATAATTAATTTACCTATCATAAAAGGTAGTTAATGCAATACTAATGTCAACATGTCTTGTAGTCCTTTCTCATTAATGCATAATTCGGTCTTAACTGATTATGAATTAACTAAACTATTAGTATGTTGTATTGCTCTATGCTATTATAAATCAAATAAAATTAATAGTATAATTAGTCTGTACAATTTCTAAAGCATCATAACGTCGTTTAAAGTGCCAAACAAAATCCAATCCTAATTCTGATTCAGCGAATAAATTATTACTTAAATATTCATTCGTAGAACAACAAAAAAAATATTGACGTACAAATGATTGGAAAATTGGCCGTTCAAGCCACATAATAAACGCAGCGCTAAAATAGAACCCAACAACTTTTGTAAATTCAACGACGAAAAATTTTTCAACTTTATATTCTTTATACTATTTAACTACTCGAGCACCTAAGAATCTCTATGCTGAGCGAATTTCAACCTTGATATTACACAGATAAGATACTATTTCGGATAAGCACGGTAGATATGATGTAGATAACTATGTAGCAGGGACAAGGGGAAAACGGGTAATGCTAGGTATCAGAACAATAACAATTGGATACAGAATTGTAAAGAAACTAGTACACCTTTGGATGTATAGATGTTGTAAAAACATGGTATCTGTGTACACATGTCTACATGGACGAAACACTTGGCGTAATGGCTGAGCGATCGACTGCTGCGCAGAGTGTCGCGGATTCGATCCCGGATTCGAGCACGGTACAAATATTTGTATGATCTGCAAGTAGTTATTCCGAGTCTGAGTGTTTGTGTTTGTAAGTTTCTATGTTTGTAAACGCACCCACGATACAGGAAGAAATTCCTAGTGTGGCGCAACGTTTTTTCATTCCTAGTGTGGCCCTTGGAGATTCCGCGAAAAAGGTCTAAGAAGCGCCATCCTGTTCTCCAATGAAAATGAGTAATCTAATACAAATATTCTGAATGAAAAATCGGTACGCTAAACAAAAGGTTCAGCCACCATTAGAAATATCAATACGTTCCTCTGTACGCACTGGGAGTGAGAGCTCCTCTGTCTTTCAGAGAAAATCCTATTCATCATAATTATCATATCCACACATAGCCCGGGCACCCAGGGATATATTTTATTAGTATTTTTACATGTATTTTACTTGAGTTACATATAGATTTATTTTTTTATATTATTTCAGTATCAAATAAAAAATATAATCTCAATTAAATTACATTTAAGATATGCCTCGGTCTACTGTAACTACTGTCTCTCAACCAAACGTTTGTATATTAACAATGCCTTAAAACTACTCTTTAAATATAATTAACGTCAAACAGAAGATTCATAAAAGTAGAGCACCACAACAACTTAGTATACTTTGTTTGACTTATAAAACTTGGACGACATGGCAAACTTGTTACTTTCCTAGAACGGAATTTAATCATGATCGTCGTAAGTATAAACAACGAATCAGAATAAACTTCATTACGTTTTCGTATTTATTTTTAATCAAGGAGTATTTTTCAATAACATTATCAATTTGCGTTTATTCTTACTTATGACATTTCCATATTTTGTTTCTTTTTTACACAAGTGCTCATGGCTATAAGATGTCACTTGTGATCGATAATAAACGATACCGACAATAAACCACCTTCTGATATTTAGGCAGTCCTCACGGGTAGTCAGAAACCATAAAGTCTGACACTAGCCTTGTTTTGGGTTAAGATAGGTAGTCGCTCTATGTAGAATATTGGTACTTAGTTGCACACTGGAAGTCGTAGACTGAAAGCCGACCGCAACATGTTGGCTAGGCAGAAGAGGTATTACTTAAAACGATTGTATTCAATAACTGTCAAACATTACAAAATGACAGCCAACAGGACGTGATCTCCATAATCCGTGAAGGGGTGACCCTGTTAACATATTGAAATAAGCAACGCTTGCCGTGCCTTTAGGACCTTTTAGATATTTATTATTTAGTCATGAAAATTCTATGTACTAATATCTTGTTTCCAAGCTGACTTCTCTGAAAAGAAACGCCGAAACAAACTCAGAGGTCAACGTCTCTTTTAAATCTTTACAATCCGTGCTGATCAAAATAATAATATGAGAACCATGGACATTTATGTCTGCGGTGCTCTAAAATTTTATATATCTGCTATCGCCAGCAAAAATATTTTAATTTTTGGTAAGAACATTTTAATTGTCGAGTTTTAGTTTGAGTTTGAAACTGTAAGCTCAACAGAGTAATCAGAACTCCGAGAGATGTCAACATCAAAAAACTTGGTACAATGTTAAGCCTGAGCCTTTGTATCAAGATTACAGCAGTAACTGACGGTATTGTAGTTGATAATCTATAGGCTTTTGATGGCAATGTGTAGTTTAGTCGGTAATATTTAGGTGTCTTAGCGGTAGTCAAGAATATTTGATCATAGACATCATGCGGCTTAACATTTATGACATACTTATCTACCTATTGTAATGAATAGGTACTAGAATACATCAAAGTTATTACACAGGTACCTAATAATGCCACTTGGAATGAGGTGAATATCGAAAAAAACGCACCTAGTCATTTGAGGATATTGAACGATTTGACTGACAATTCCAAAGTACTATGCATTCCAAATTCTAATAGGAATGTCAACGACCTCTATCTGTCAAATGTCACTTGAAAAGTATGGTTAGCAAATAAATCTTATTTGCACAAAAATCTTATTTTGTTTAATATTTTACTTTGTTAAATTGAGTTTTATACCTAATTTAAATAAAACGTTATTAATTAACCAAAATTAGCTAATTATAATATTTACTCAGTTAAAACCATAATTCGTTTTTTAAACCATATGCATATGGCATCTAGTTTATGCCAGCGATGTTGTCAAAAGCAAACCATTTTACGAAGCTCGATTAACACATTTTAAAATGATATCATTGGAGAAACGTAGAAGAATCAGTAATTAGATAGATAGAACTAGTATTTGCGTGTTGCGCGAGGTGCAAGCACCTCGCGTGCTTGTGAAGAAAACTAAAGCATTGCCCCTCTAAATCAAGTATTTGCATGTTGCGCGAGGTGCAAGCACCTCGCGTGCTTGTGAATAAAACTAAAGCATTGCCCCTCTAAATCAAGCATTTGCGTGTTGGGCGAGGTGCAAGCACCTCGCGTGCTTGTGAAAAAAAAAAGGTGGGGGGGGGCGGGGGTGATGGGGGGGGGGGGTTTAGTATTTGCGTGTTGCGCGAGGTGCAAGCACCTCGCGAGCTTGTGAAAAAAAAAAAAAAAAAAAAAAAGAGGGGGGGGTGATGGGGGAGGGTTGCACAAGTATTTCGACTAAAGCATTGCCCCTCTAAATGAATCTGAAAAAAAAAATGTTCCAAGTCTCTTAGATTCCGAGATCCGCCTAAAGGGGGGGAGAAGGGGGGCGGGGAGGGGGGACTTTGAAAAATGGTTTTTACTTTACCGAGCCTCCTCTATACGAATCCGTAAAAAAAAAAAATACGGGTCTCGTAGTTTCCGAGATACGATAGGGAGGGGGGAGAAGGGGGGGGAAAAGGGGAGGTTTGGCACTTTTCCCGTAGGTTTGAGAGTTACTTGTTTACGAATCTGTCAAAATATACCCACCTCCCCATCCACCATCTGGGAGAACAATTATGTCAGTGAGTCAGTGAGTGGTAATTTAGCTTTATATAGTATAATATACTTTATTGTACACCAAAATTTAACACACCTATTTATCAATATTGCTTATTCTATGGTAACAATGGCTGTCTTATCGCTGAAAGCAATATCTTCCAGACAACCTTTGGAAGGACTTTAAAAACTTTAATTAAAGTGGGGAGGGCTAAATTAGTGTACTAACTACAATACTCATAAAAACAGAGAAACAAAAATTATTTAAATATTAAAAAAAATAAATGTATATGCAAATATATATACATATAAATACAATGTTATACACAGGTAATTAAATAATACAATACATATAATGTGTTCTTTAACATCAAGTGGAGAGAAAACAAAAGAATAGTCATAAATTGGAATGAAAATAATTAGCAACCGAGCTTTTAAAAGTAGCCAGTGACTGAGCTTGTCTTACTAACACCGGCAATGCATTCCACAAACGAATAGCTTGCACCGTAAACGATGAGCCATAGAATTTAGTGAAATGTGCAGGCATTGAAAGTCTCAAATTCTCCGATGATATCAAATCTCTTACATGTGTGTCATGAAGGAACTTAAAGCGTTCCTTGAGATAAAACGGGGTTGTGGGATTGAAGAGAATACTGTAAAGTAATGATAAAATATGTGCATTCCGGCGAAGGCGGATCGGCAGCCACTTGAATTAATAAGTGTAATTATAAGTTAATTATAAGTGTAAAGTTGTTGGCTAGCCAAATAAAGAAAAAAGAACCTTTTTCTCTCTTATTTTTATTGTTGGCAATAGCCCAAAAGCAATGACAAAATTATTAAAGAAAAATTTAAGGAATTGTAGACTTGAAGTCTGATTAATGTTTTTTCTTCGAAAATCTTAAATATTTTTTTGTTTTCTTATTTTTCTCACCCTACCTAATTTGTTAGATTTGATAGCTATGACGTCACAATATGGCGCTCAGCTGTTATTATTTGAAACGTACTGTAAGGACATTTGGGTAGGTCGCATAAATCACTCATCGTCAATTGACAAAGAACATTAAATAACTATCAAAAAACCATTTCCGAGTCTTAACATTAAATCTCTTAAATAATTAATATCATACATTTAATCTTACCAAAAACTGAAAAAGAATCACTAAGTACTACAAAATATTTTATAGTAGTAGAAGTGTTCAAGATGAATTGCGATTTAAAACTATTCAATGTGTCATTTCCGTCACATTATGTGTATTTAGCTTTCCTTTTGGTAAAATCCACCAACTGTGCCCGCGTAGTTGATTGCAGCCCGTTCCCTCTGATGGAGAGGTTTGTGTTCCAGCAGTGCAGCAGTTATTGGTAAAATATGGCTGAATTACCACTTTATGACTATCACCATGAACCATACCAATAGTTGAAAAAAAAACTACATAAAAAACCGTTACAAGATCACATCTTAAAAAGTATCTACCAAAAAGGAAACGTAGAACCTCGCAATTTTAAACCAAATTCCGTGGCTGAAAATTTAAATGGTACGGAACCCTAGAATGGAGTAGTTTTATGCTCCAAAGCTTTTCATACCAGAAGTACGGTTTAAAATATAAAAATTCACAATAAAACCATTAAATTTCGAGTTTACGTATGTGTTTTAATTTGAATGTATGGTAGGTACTAGTATTTCTGCCCTGAATGCGGTTCAGGCAAATTATGTATCTTTTATCTGAAATGTTGTGGTGATGGCCCAGGTCTGCTTTTAATAGTTTTTATGGATATTGTTGAGGGTTTTATATACTTTTTATATTGCGCAAATGAAATATTTAATTATGCGTTATATGAGATCTTTGTTGTTGTTTTTTTGGTTTATAATTTTGAGAATCTAAAATCTATACCAATATTATAAAGCGGAAAAGTTTGTTTGTTTGTTTGTTTGCTTGAACGCGCTAATCTTCGAAAGTACAGGGTGGATTTGGATGAAATTTGGTATGGAAGTAGCTTGAAGCTTGAGGAAGGTTATAGGCTACTTTTTATCCGACTGCAAAAAAGGAAAGTTATGTTTTTACCGTAATAGAATCCACGGGAGCGAAGTCCCGCGTGAGTACTAGTACGTAATAAATTACATTGCACACTTTTGGTAGTTATAACGCGTATTTGAAACTTGCACGAAAAGTTTTATTTCCAGCAAAAACAAAAGCAGCCTGTTCTTAGTCCCGTATTCCCGTCCAAAGTCTAATCTACAATATCTGTACCAAATTTTATTAAAATCCGTTATGAAATTAAGACGTGACATTGACGTACAGAGTTATTTTCGCATTTTTAATGTTAGCGGGGGTTACGAACAGACACAACACAATATTTCTGAGTCTCACTTGATCTAGTTGAATATAAATATGACGTACAACGTATGCATAAACTTGAACAGATTGAATCGCTGTCTGGTTTTAATGGCCTCTTTTATTGCTACGGAAGCATCTATCTGCATCAGGAAAACACGTGTTTTATGAAGACATAAACTCTTTTCCCGAACCGTATTCAGTTTCATGTCGATTTTGAACAATAAACTTGTTGAAATTCTCTTCAATAATAACTGCACCGTTGCTTTTAAAGCAATTGGAAATTAAAGGAATGTTGAAATGCATATCTATGCAAGCTCAACTTAATAAGACTAAGATGTCTGAATTCAGAAACAAATAGCTTACGTTGATACTGCAAAAGGTAAAGCTACAAAAATTAGTCACTGTGCGACATCGTGTCATTAATACAAAAGGCTTGTGTTCATACGCCTAACAGAAATGCACAAATTTTACTAACAATCAATTCGAAATACCTACCAAATGGACAAAATGTTCACCAAAATGTGTTTCATCGCGTCGACGTCGCCGTCATTTCCTTCAAACCTAACCAGTCCCAGTCGAGGTGTCCTAAATTCCGTGCTATTATCATATAATTATTTTTATACATTTTGGTAAGGATTTAAATTGGAGCCTCTGCATAACAAAACTTCAGAAGACAAACAAAGCATTCAATAAGAGCTTTACTATTCATGAAATCCTATTTAAATAATATTTTATGAGACCAATTAAAACAATAAAATCTACTTAAAATAACCAACTCCGCCTCAACACAACTGATTTTCTAGTCACTTCAATTGTTAAAATGCCTTTTACTGGTGGGCGTACGAGACGTTCAGCTATTCAAAACAAGAGAATCCAGTCTGGTAATGAAATTCATTGCTTGCTCGTTCTCAAGTATTCCCTCGGGCTGCTAAGCCTCAATGCTGCAGGTAACTGGGAAGACCAGAGTATCGTGAAGGTATAAGATATCGCATAAAATAAAAGTTCATTTTTTGACGTTTAACATTAGCTTTCTAAGTATCACATAAGATATCAAGTTGAAGAAAAAACACGATCTTAAACGATCAATGTGCCACCAACAACATTTTCTATAAAATACATACATAAAAGGGATTTTGCATTTTAATTTCCTCCTTACAACGGACCGAAATCAACAAATCTTTGAACGGCTCCGGTTGAAATTGCAAATATATTGGAAAGCCTAGAGTACAGTTGATCTGGAATAACAGACCCGTCTTTCAAATAGTGCATGAAATTGGACCTCAATATGATCAAGAAGGGAGGTTCATAATATATTAGGTTATTTTATTTAAAGTGTAAGTGAGCATACCTACTTCGGCCAATATTCAAATTTGCGTGTAGGACACGCAAATTTGAATATTGGTTTAAAAAAAACTTTATTAAAATTTCTATATAACAGAAAATCTTTTGTTAATAATATACTAAGTTATCAGCATGATAACTCAGCTAGAATAGAAAATTCTTGAAGATTTATTCGCTAAGAAAAATTAAATGATGCGAATTTTCTGTATGAAAATTTACTTGAAGAAAATGTTTTACATGTAGCAATAAAAGTGTCCTTCTCTCATTGATAAACGTTTTCTCGAAAAAAAAAATTCAACTTTTTTATTATAATTTTTCCAAAGCGATGAATTATTTAAAACTACATAGGTATTTAAGTTTGCTTTAGTAGATAATTGAAATTTTATTTTATATTGATATATTTTTGTAATTGTTGATCAGTTTGAGTGACCTCTATATCCCTTAATAGTATAATGATTGACAATGGGTTTCTCCACTGCCGACTTTGCCTACTGGCTTGCCTAGAAGTGATTTACTATAGTATGCTCTCTTGACTTGAAGACATTTTTTTCCGGGGAAAATCTGTACAAAAATCTATGATCAAAGTTCACATCTGTGAAAAACGTGTTTAACACAAGTGTGAACTATTATCAAACTTACAAACACTATTGTTACCACAGTAAAATACGAGACCATTTTGTTTAGATATTTGTATGTGTATTTTTTTATTGGCTCACATAATTTTGGTTTCATATCCAGTTTTAGGTAACAGTGATAAAAAGTTCAAAATTGAAAGCGAGTCTCGTTTTATTGTTGAGAGAATAACAGAAAAACACAAAATCAACCCAAGACCCCTTGCTCAGCAGTCGCACTTCCGACCACTAGACCACCGAGACAGTTGCCAAGGGGTATCGTGTTACCCAGCTACTGGGTTGTCTACGTCAGATAGGCAGTTGCTCCATGTAAAACACTAATACTACTAATGTGAAAAACAAACATCCACATAATTTAAACCTTCATATAATTAAAAACACGGTGGCAGCTAGATTTGTTTGGATGTTTGGTCGTTAATAAATTAATTCAAAAATTATTTCGAGTTATTAATCCCGTATGTATTATTATATTATATTGACAACACGCAGCCCAACAGCGCAACATAGAATGGCTCAACCACTGCGCCAACTGTGTCTCCAAACTTTTTAATCCAATGAAAATCAGCATCATAAGAAAACCTTAAGATGAGATTATATAATTAACTTATAATGCTATAAAAAGCTAGACTAGCGATTTCGGTCGATAACTTCAGTGAAGATAGACTGTTATAAAATTACGACGAGGAGGAGGATCCTGGAGGCGACACCGTAGACATAACACCAGCCGCGTGCCATCCGGCAATTTTGATCTAGGGCGCCGCCGAAATGCCTTCTTTGGCCTCGCGGCGCCCTAAGCCACCACCGCGACTGCGCTAGTTTTTGACGGGTGGTGTCATTTATTGACGTTTTTTTTAAATCAGTGTTTTTCCTTAGATTTTTATTATTTAATTTAATTTATTTACTAGTTTAGTTACTAAGTTTAATTTTGTTACATAATCAGATTAATGTCGAGTGGCAGCAGTGATGTGTTGTGTAATAGTGCTGATCAACCTTCAACATCACTAAATATTCTGGAGAGGTGTCCTCTGTGCACCCAGGCACGGTTTTTTAAAGGTAAGCGGGGTCTGAAAGTACATATTGGGAAGGTACACAAACCACCCAATGTATCTACTTCAGACCCCGTCATTTCTTTAACACCTACATCATTTTCCAATTTGGATCCGTTTTGGAAAACCCTTTCAAAATTCAAAAACTCTGTTCCGGTTTTAAAGCGAATTCCCCGCGGCGCTAGACCTGTAGTGGCGCAAAACCTAGCAGGATGCGTTCGCCTTGCCGCTCGCGAGAATTCTCAAAGTGCCTGGGAACATCTGCTTACCTTCCCGTATAGGATACTACATGTTCGAAAAAATTTGGCAACCAAAAAAACTTTAACTTCACAAATTAAAGAAAATTGTACTATTTCGGCCCATATTCAGGATGCAAAATTACCGACACAGAGGGTTACTTCCACAAGAAGTATATCCCGCCTAGTCGAATCTAAATTAGGGGAAGGTGACATTAGCGGAGCTGCCAGGATACTTTTTAGTAGTGATGTGGTGGCCCCATACTCTCCAGATACTCTCGCAGCTCTGGAGAGCAAACACCCTGCCCCAGCGGATGGTCTTTCCTTTCCCGACCCCCCCGATCAGGACATAAACACCCTCACCGTTACAGGTCAAGAGGTGATCACAGCCGTTTGTTCCTTCCGAAGCGGCTCTGCTGGCGGCCTCGATGGGCTGAGTCCGCAGCACCTGAAGGACCTACTCAGCTCAGGCGCCGGAGAGGCTGGTGAGTTGCTTTTGAAGGAGCTAACGGCTCTGATTAATCTTATGCTCTCAGGCCAGGTGAACGAAACCGTCACCGATATCTTGTACGGGGCCAATCTATGTGCCCTACGCAAGAGGGATGGCGGCATTCGTCCCATTGCCGTGGGAACTACCTACCGTCGTATGGCAGCCAAGATTTGCTCTAAATTTTATGGTGAGGATATTTCGACCAAATTTCAACCCCTGCAACTGGGTTACGGTTCCAAAGGGGGTTGTGAGGCTGCCGTACATGCCTTGACGACCTATTTAAATTCAGGTAAAGGAGAGGTCATCTTGAAGGTTGACATTAAAAATGCTTTTAATTCAGTCAATAGGGACACTTTGTTGGCAGAAACTAAAAAAGAAGTACCACAAATTTTTAGTTTTCTTTGGCAATGTTACAGACATCCGACTAAATTACTTTATAAGGAAAACCTTTTGGAATCAGCTGTTGGCTGTCAACAAGGTGATCCCCTCGGGCCAGCGATCTTCAGTTTAGCCATTAACCCAATCATTCGACAGTTAAATTCGAAATTTAATGTGTGGTATCTCGATGATGGAACCCTGGGAGGCGATGTAGACACGGTATTAGATGATCTACAGTTTTTAATAAATCAATTCCATTCCATAGGATTGGACCTCAACCTTTCGAAGTGTGAACTATTTATATCCGACAGTACTGACAGACAACTGACACTTTCAAAATTCAACGCAATAGCCCCAGATATCCAAATTGTGGAAAAAAGTTCTCTTCGTCTTCTTGGGTCTCCAATTTATGAGAATTCCTTTCCCGATTTTGTCGAGGAAAAAATACAAAATTTTAATGACATCTTGGACAGGATATACCAAATTAATATGCATTCGGCCATCACCTTAATTCGTTACTGTTGTTTTGGACCCAAATTAATGTATTTTCTTCGTTCTTCACATCTATGGCATCATCCTCACCTTTTGGAAAAAATGGACCAAATTATTCGTCAAACTCTGACAGGAATTTTAAATGTGGCTATGGACGACCGAGCTTGGGCACAAGCTACTCTTCCCATTCGTATGGGTGGTCTCGGCGTCCGCAAAATTACTAGTATCAGTCTACCGGCTTTTGTATCCTCGGTACACGGCACTGAGAAATTAATCAGGAATATCCTAGCTCCATCACTGGTTGATTTCAATGTGCCGTATTTCACCGAGGCTATAGATACCTGGAGACTCGCTTGCCCGAACCTAAATCCACCCGACAATCCATCATCTCAGAGGCGGTGGGATGAGCCGCTCTGTAAAGCAGTTCAGAGTGACCTTATTGCCACATCTGCTTCGGCTGCAGAGCGTGCGCGCCTGCTGGCTGTGGGTGAATGGGAGTCGGGTCTCTGGCTCCATGCACTTCCGTCATCGAACATAGGCACCTTGTTCGATGATACTACTTTCCGCCTCGCTGCTTCCCTTCGATTAGGTGCTCCCTGCTGTTCTGCTCATCGCTGTCACTGTGGCGAAGTTGTCAACAGCCTCGGTCACCACGGCCTTTCATGCGGCCGCAGCGCGGGTCGCATAGCACGGCACGCGAATATTAACGACATTATCCGACGAGCTCTTGTCACTGTCGGCGTTCCAGCTGTTTTAGAACCAAATGGCCTGGCACGCGACGATGGCAAAAGACCGGACGGTATGTCTTTATTTCCTTGGAAGATGGGTAGGCCTTTAGTGTGGGACGCAACTTGTGTCGATACTCTTGCGCCATCCCATCTTCCTAGCTCATCTTGTTGCGCTGGCGCTGCCGCTGCGGCTGCTGAGAACCTCAAGCGGCGGAAATATAATAACCTTGTTGGTAGTTATATTTTCGAGCCGTTTGGGGTTGAAACCTTGGGGTCGTGGGGTCCGAGTGCTCACAAATTATTTAAAGATCTGTCCAGACGCCTAGTTGACACTTCGCGTGACCCAAGGGCTGGCTTTTACCTTGGACAGAGGTTAAGCATTGCCATACAACGTGGCAATGCCGCCAGTCTTTTGGGCACATTGCCAGTGGACAGCGATGCGCACGAATTTCTGGATGCAATATTTTAGTTTATTTTTAGGTGTGTATATGTAGTTTAGGGTTTTTATTTAAATTAAAATTGTATTCTTTCATGTAAATAATAAACGTAGTTAGCCAATAAAATTTTAAAGAAAACTTTTATCCCGTATGTTCATGTACTGAAAATGATTTTTACTGGGTTTGTTTCGGTGTTTCTTCTCAGAGTAGTCAGTTAGGAAATACCGACCTCATCTAGCTAAACTAAACTTAACACGCAAAAAAAACATGACGTGTGAAAGTCTTATTTATAACCAATTTACAAATAATTAATTTTATTTAATTACTCACTGAAAGGACTTCTAAGTGTAGGTACTAATGCTGCATTGGCACTTTGAAGATATAACTTTGAATATATGAAGTCATCGGTGTGAGGATGACTTGTAAAATGGGTCCATATCGAAGAGTGATTGCATTGCGTTTGGTGTGACAATTTAAGTGTTCTGTTTAGTAAGGAGTTGGTTCTGTCATTAAAACTGACAAACTTACATATGATGAAACAAAGCTCCACCACGATTCTCTGTCTGTCGGTTTGCGATAAACACAACAACTACTGAACAGATTTTTATTTGGTTTTCGCCAATAGGTAGAGTAATTCATGAGGTTTGGTTTAGTGTATATTTTATTAAGATTTTGTGTAAAATATTAGAATGAGACCGTGCGAAGCCAAGACAAAGGTACAATTATCATTATATAATTATGTTGCTTTAAAAAGAAAAGTTAACTCATGATGAAATAATTGATTGCGCTGAACTAGCTTGAACTATTGTGAAATATTATAGTATTACACTATGGTCCGTTCTATAATTAATTTTTATTTATTTACGTTCCATTAGGCGTCATTAAAACATAGCAATATCTTTAAATTTTATAGTACCTTTTTATTATCATCTAGTTACGTAGTTAATTAAATAAATTATAGTTACTGATCTGTGTGCACTGTCACAAAATACACGTACAAAACAATAAATTCAAACTTGAACCGATGAACATCACTACTCCAAAATCACGATCAACCTATCTGTCTAATACTGGAGCAGGCAATATCTGTCTATGTGGCAAAGGGGTCCGCGTTAATGAGGCAAATGGTCGGGATGCCCACGTACCGCAGATTCCTACATAAGACCAAGGCTAGTTCTTTGTCATTACGTGAGAGGAATTAGAATTAATAGCTCGAGCGTTTGGTCCGGTGTGAGATTAATTCCGAATTTAAAATGGAGGTTGGCCAGATCGATAAAAATCTGGGGGCACGGTAGTGCCCTTTTCTCGAAGCAACTCAGGCCATTTTCGACCCCCTATAACTTCGTTGTGGATAAAACTAGTAGCCTGAATTTCAGTAACCAAACAGGCATTGTATAAACACAGTATATTTCAAATTTCATTCAATTTGAACCAGTAGTTTAAGAATTATAACGAGTCAAAGTTCCTTAATTTTGTAAATTTTGTCACTCACTGACTGACCGATCATCAAAAGTCTAAAGCACTTCTAGCAGACATAGAAGCTTCAAATTTAGAATACAATAAGTGTTTAGTATATGAATCAAGGAAAAACTATAATATTTTTCAATTTCGTTCCAGTTTTCTAGATACATCAACTGCATAAATAACTTTGTAATCCTATATAAATATATAGGATTACAAAGTTACATTTGCAGTTAATTAATCAGTGTACCTGTATAATATAATGAAATAATAGATGTAGATGGGTACTTTTTTTTTGGTGAAAAATATCATCGAATGACTTCTTCCGTACGGGTGTATCAGAATTCTACTGACTAAAAACCCACCCTGTTCCTTCGTAAGTATTAAACGGTAGTTGAGGTCTCAGAACAATGTAACAGAGTCTGTTACATTGTTCTGAGATCTCAACTACCGTTTAATAAATAGTAATAGGATAATCGCTAATTGCAAGACTCTTGCGAGACTCTCGTTTGGGCAACACTATTCGTAAGCCCTAAAGTTCCGGGGCCGCGGTATCTCGATGGAACTTTCCCATAAACCCCGACAGGCAATGGCCCTATGAGGCCCCGTCACTGGTATTAACAGCTTTTTGAGGCGCGCGTGGAACACAACGCGCCGCCGACCCGGGCCTGGTCCTTACCGGACGGTGAGCGACCCCTGCTCGCCATCCGCAGGCCCGCGCCTACGGTGGCCCGAAATCGATTCGCGATCCACGACGCCCGGGGCGTCTCCCTCGGCGGATGGGGCGCGAGGAAGAGAGTTGCCTCTCCCTCGCACGTTAGGCCTCCTCCTTCGCTAGCATGACTGCTTCGCAGCAGGAGGTGACTGCATCCCATTCCCTCTCGCTTCGCACCATGGTCTAAACCAGAGCAGGGCGCGAGAAGTCGCCGCCGCCGATCGCCTCTATGAGGATACAACGGTGCTCCACCCATGCAGGGCACACCTCGACTATATGCTCCACCGTGTCTTCCAGTGTAGATAGGTACCTAGATATAATAATTATGCTCAAAGGTAACTTGTTAAATGGTCAACGGAATAAAAAAGCAAGAAGAAGTATTAAGAGTATTGGGGAGTATTAAGTAGAGTAAATTGCCCGAAATTGCATAATTACTTACTTATGGATTAACTTTAACCGAGACGTTTGACAAGTGCGGCATTAATTATTACTAACTAATGCAAAAGACGTACGTGCGTATCCATATGTGCGTATCAAAGCCTCCGAAAAAACCCATAGAGACAGGGAGTGGGCTTTGAAAAAAACTTTAGCTGAAGTTCAAGAAGTAGTACCGGAAAATAAAAAAAGGAAGGCTACCTACAAAAATAAGAAAAGCTCATAAGACAGAGAGAGAGCTTTAAGAAAACTCGTTGTTGGTATATAAGAAGTAGAAGGTACCGGAAAGGAAAAAAGTAGGACTTTCTACAAAAAGCAATGAGATCCCATAAAAACAATACTTGTCAAAAACCCAAGTCTCGCAACTTAGTTGTTCTACCGTAAAAAGTTGTGAGATCCATATAGTACCAAGTCGGTTATTAATCGCAATAAACAATTTAATTTATATGTGTATTACTTGTGAGATATATTGTGTTTTCATGCGATGGCCGAGTCAATCTATTTATTTAAAACGGTAAAGATTTTTAATATTGATATGGTCACTATAAGATGTCGTTAGGTTAGATATTTACGTAACAACTTAAGACAGAAGGTCCCTTAAGTAGGGACTCAATAAATTAATAACCGACTTGGTATTACATGGATCTCACAACTTTTTACGGTAGAACAACTAAGTTGCGAGACTTGGGTTTTTGACAAGTATTGTTTTTTATGGGATGATGAGATTTTTACTTCCTACACATTCGTTACTTTAAATTTCATGTTATTTTTCACCATTCTATGTGACAAGCTATTTCATTTTAACTAACTATAACCTATTTTCAATAAAAAAAACTGCGTTTGCCAAAAGTAAATTTCTTAATTTTCTCGGTTATATTCAGTGTATATTTTTTTTTTATTGAAAATGGGTTCGCGTTTGACCACCATCACACCTGCTGGAAAGTGATGATGTGGTCGAAGATGGAGCACGCTGACCTAAAAGTAACCTATTCACTCTTGACTTAAAGACTCCTAGGTTATAGCTATCGGGAAACACAGACTCCGGCAGGGAATTCCACTCCTTAGTCGTACGCACAATGAAGGTATTCCCAAAACCTTAGAATAGAAAGCTAGTACGAGTGCAAAAAGTGAGGCAACTAAAACTTAGCCATTATGGCTAACTTTGCTCGGCGAGCCGTCAGTACTCAAGGTCACATTCCGCCGAACAGAGCTCGCAAGTAAATAATTTAAAAAGACCGTTTGTATCGTAATTGGATGTCATAGTCCTTCAGGAAACAAAAAATGTGTGATCAAATTACATTTCACAAGTAAATACTTACATTTTGTGCCTTAATAGCTTGTGCCAGCGGCTTCGCCCGCGTGGGAAGTTTTTCCCGTGTAAATCCCGATCCCGTGGAAATTTCGCAAAATCCTTTCTTAGCGGATGCCTACGTCATAACATCTACCTGCATGCCAAATTTCAGCTTGATCCGTCCAGTGGTTTGGGCTGTGCGTTGATAGATCACTATGTCAGTCAGTCAATCAGTCAGTCAGTCAGTGAGTCACCTTTGAGTTATATATACACACATCAAAAGTGTCTAGGGATCAACATATATTTTTGCAATAACTTTTCTCCTGATTGATATTAATTAAAATTTTCTTTAAGGATTCATCAAATAAAGTGTTTTCGTTTGTCACAGTAACGATAAACCAAGTCACCTTTGCATTAATAAAGAAATTTGCCATTTTCCTAATAAAGGGATTTTTGACATTTGAACCACTAACATTAAAGTTCGAAAAAAAGACTAAAATAACAGTTTTCTTTAAAATTTTATTGGGTAACTTAAACAATTAATAATCCGTGTTTTTACCGCGAACACTAACAACACAAGAACATCGGTTTGGCATACTCAAAATGAGTTCATCCAAATCACGTTGTGGAATGGCCGCCCATGTTCGTTGCAACAACAAAAAAAGGTCTTCTTGCGACTGGATACCCTCCATATTCGGCAGAGCTCTTCTCTGTAGCATATCCCATGCATGCTCAATCGGGTTCAAGTCTGGCGACTGAGCAGGCCAGAGCAGGACATTGATGTTAGCTGCGGCGAGAGTCTGTCTTACAACTCTTGCGGTGTGCGGTCGTGCATTATCATGCATTAACTGAAATAAGGGACCGATTTGCACTTGTAGAGGAACGATGACGTCAGTTACAATCGTCTCAGCATAAATTTGAGCGTTGAGGTTGCCTCTGATCCAAATCAACTCAGTTCTTCCGCCGATCCAAATACCCGCCCATACCATGATGGTTCCACCACTATAAGGATGGACTTCCTGGCAGGATTTTAATCGCTGTTGGCGTCCAGGGGTTCTCCAGTGTCGTATACGTCTTGTATCCGATCTCATACCAAAACGAGACTCATCAGAAAAGCACACGAAACGCCATTGTTCTTCTGCCCAATTTCTGTGTTCAAGAGCCCATTGATATCGAATCCTACGATTGTGCATTGCTATAGGTGGTACCCGTAGCGGTCTTCGGGAATGAAGGTTCACTTCATGCAAGCGGTTTCTGACTGTTTGGTCGCTAATTAAGTTCCCTAAAGAGTGATGAAGCCTCACGGCTAACATCATGGCGGTTATTGTTGGAGCTCTTCGAGTTAAGATTTGAATGTATCGGTCTTGTCTCCGTGTGGTGCAGCGATACCGTCCTCCATGGCGCTCAGCCACGGTACCAGTGCTTCGGTAACGTGTCCAAAGTCGACTGATAACACTCTGACTTGTATTCAGAGCTAAAGCCACAGTACGTTGCCGGGAACCAGCTTCTATCATTCCCACGGCTCTGAGCATTTCTTCCCTGCTTAAATGACGTCGCCGCTCCATAATAACGTTGGTTTTAATCAGTAGTAGGGAAACAGTAGCACTAATAATGTCTTCAATGCGTTGTATGTTTTTATAGGGAAAATATTGACAGCTGATTTTCATCTTTTACTCGAATTTGATTAACAGTTCCTGTTTCAAATTATGAAATGCACCAAAAAGGATCCATATAAATTTATAAAATCATAAATTTATTACAAAGCCACATCTCAATCTCAAGAAATCCGCATAAAAATGCTTGATCCCTAGACACTTTTGATGTGTGTATTTCGATTTTTACGTAAATCGATCATCAAACAATAATTCTAATAATCTAACTTATCACAATTCAATGTTGCTATCAGTGAGGAAAAAAAATACCCATATTGCTTTTTTTGTGCTTCTTTTTGTTTTAAAAAATATAGTTTTGGAAGCGATTATGTGTGCGTCAAACTAAACTATATTTATTTACAGCTACTACCTACAGTGTTTTAAAATCTTATTAAGTTTTTCTTTTTCATTTAAGTAATGTTCTCAATCATATTTTTCTATTTCATAAAAAGTATACTTTTAATTTATATCAAACGAGATCTTTCAAGCAATTAACACATCAAACATTCTAAACGCAATGAACGATATCCCATTTCGTTTACCTTCAGTAAAAAATATGTCATATAAGTCATATTACATGAAAAACATCATCTTATGCAGTTTCATAATATAAAATACTTGATTTGATACAGCAACATAATAGTGCGTTTTCTCATTTTTGTGGGTAATGGCCTGGTAATGGTATCACTGAAAGCTATATTTGTGTGCGTTTGAGGAACGTAGCCACATTCAGCTCACGCACACAAAGAAAATGAAGTGGGCACAAGAAATCGCTCGTGTTTTGTTCTAGACACCCTTTCTATGCGTTGTTATTCTAAGACCAAAACGTTTTGTGCGTATGGGTAGTAATAAATTTCAGGTTCGTGAGGCATATGAAATAATCAATAAATTCATTCACTATTGCTTGACTTGCCAAGTTCTAGATGTCTGAATTACATTACAAATAAATAAATGTGTGCAATGCAATAAATTATACATACATTTTATTTAATCTTCTGTTTTTCTTATTATATTTGTACGCAAATTGTTCGATCCTACAATAAGCCAGCCAACGGTAACTGGTGTGTCCGAACTGTCCACGGTTCGTGGAGCCCTAACTACGGAAACAAACTAATACATACTTTAACCGAAAATTAACTGTTTGTTTAGACAACTTTTACTCAATGAAATTTTTTATTGTTTCGGAAGCTGGCACTTAAATATTTTTATCTTTTCGTTTCAAGGCAAACTCTTCTAAAGGAAAGTTAGTTTTGTATAGGTTAATGGGTACGTATTCTTGGATTGTTATCAGCTGATACTTAAGTTTGATCGCCAATCAGGACGAGAGTATATGGGAGTACGCATTCACCAACTAAGCTAACGGCCAATAAAATAGTCAAAAGAGTGAAATTGTCAGATTAATGGCTGATAGACATAGCAGTTTTGACTCCTAAATGAATTGGCATATGTATAAAGATGCACGAGACAATGTACACCGCATCACGCCATATCATCAATCAAAATAACAATCAGAATAAAGGAAAAACTATTGATAGATCATAAAGTTACAATGAACTGAGGAATCAACAAATTAATTTCCAAACTAGTAAGTTTTTTTTACGAAGGTCAACGCTTTTATTGAAAACCTTGCGACGGAAGACTCAAGCAATAATTGCTTTTACACTTTCCATCGGCTTTTTGTCATCACAACAATACCCGATGAATCAATTCTTCCTGGGGTTAATTTATTTATTAGCATATAGAGAGAGTTTCCAAACGGCTCCTGAAAAAAATCGGCTGATTTTATAGGAAAATTGAGGTACTTTTATCGCGTTTATTTTGCAGCTTGATTTAGATTCTTTGCTTTTTAAGGGGATAGGAATCAATCACAGCGCTATGTCAAGAACGGGTTTTAATCTGAGGTGGTATAGCCTTCGTTACTAATTTTAAGGTAGTCTTGTCATATGTGTACCCAATACCCAACAAAGGTAAGAAATGGGATTGTGGATATAGGTCATTAACAGGCGCGAAATGAACGAGAGAATCTCGCGTTAATGATGTGCGAAAGGGTCTAGCAGGCCAATGCTCTAGTTCAATAAAGCTTTGTGCTTTTCTATAATATTTCTCCTTGTTTTTGTAATTGAAATATGAACATGAAAATTCATTATTTAGGTACAAAATACTGCCGAAATACCTACGAATGCTTTTAATGTTAATTTATTACATTTCATAAAACGGTTTTTATCTTCACAGATTTAAAAGTTACATTTGCCAACATTATAAAGCTACCAAAGATGTCAGTTACATTAAGCGTTTTACAAACGCTGGATTAAAGTTTCACATATTTTTTTAAACACAAAAAACAGGAGTACAAACCTTTTGAAATTCTTTGAACTATTCCACTAAAAAATCCGAATGTTGGTTTTTACTAGAGACATCGAATTTTTAATAATTTTCACATGACTTATGGCCTAGGCAACGTTGACGTGACGAGTTAGAAACGTTAATGACAGATTGTCCCGAGAATAACTCACACTAGGAATAGTAATAAGATACTATAACTACTTATAGGTTAACAAAACAAATATAAATATAATTAAAGTCTCTGTCTGTAATTTTAAAATAACTTTGTTTTCTCTGGAGCTTATAGTTATTAACTCGATAGTATTTTAGTTTTTTCGTATTCCTGAACCAATTTTAATAGAACTTTTACTGGAAGATAGAGGTTACTTTTTATCCCGAAGTTCCCACTGGATTCAGATTTACGTGGGCAAAACCTCTCACGCGAACAAATTCGCGTGCACAGTTTACAATAATAAATAACTAACATCTATTTTATAGAATAACAAATATTTGGTTTCATTCATTAGATAAAGTGTGTATTTTGAACAAGCAAATATGAACCTTATAGATATTGGCACAAAATAACTTTATACCTTAGAATCTCTAGCAACATCCTCTATCCTTATTTCAAAATACGAAAACAATAAGAAACGCTACACGAATGTTGTTTCGCACAAAGATATTCGCAGTAATGTCTGCCCCACCTTCCGTTTCTTTTCGAAAACACCCGTATTGTTACAACTGATCCACGGAAGGGATTTCAGGACTTACCCTCGCCTTTTTGCGAATGGAATTAATGATGTTATAATTATTGTGTTTAAGCACTGGTCATAGAGAGGATACCCACAAAACGACCTGTTCGTGTTGAATCATGAAAGATACTTCGCATTTTTAAATGATTAAAAAAATTAAACACTGTTATGTTAATATATTTTTATGTAGTATTTACATGACTAAATTTCCTCCTTGACGGTAATAAAACATGGATAGTTATCGCTTAAATAATTGAGCATTTAGAGATGAAAAAGTTTTATTCGTGGTCTTTCTCATAATTAATTCCAAGATTACTAGAAAATAGTTTTTGAAGTATTTTACTTATACATTTACAATAGACTGTATTTATTTATTTGGGATTGTAATATTTAGTAATACGGTTAACTGTGTAACGAAAAAATGTTTATTTAATTGTATCCTTTCTATGGGTAGCGCTTTAAGGCGAAAAATAAATTTAAGGGTTCACCCGTGATATATAAAAACTTAATCCAATTTTGATTCACATTTTGAAGGGAATTTCGAGCATCATTTTGGGGATTTAGAGTAGGAAGGTTCTTGATAAATGTACGTTTGAAAACGGTCGTAACCGTTAAGGTTGCGTAATCCTAAGTAGTGTCAAATAGTTAGTGGCTAAAGTAAAGTTTAGTACGGTCTGTTATAGTTAAACTTACCATTAATAGCTGGATTACTATATCAGCAAATTAATATATTATTCTAATTAATGATTAGGTATGTATCTAGTGCCTAATGTGGTTAATACCGGTTTGGCTCTGAAAATCAGAAAAGTAGAAACCCTCAACTATTCTATACAATCAGTTAAAACGATTCTAAAAAGCATAAATTTTACTGACAACAAATGTGAATTCACGCAAAATGAAAACCGCTTACGAACTTAAAGAAAATTCTTTTTATAATAGAACCGCTAACGTAGAAACTTTCTAACAAACTTAAAAGTGCGAAGAGCCTAACTGAAACCTGTTTCTTTCCAATGCCTATTACCAAACAAATATTTGTTCGGAAATAGGGGAAAAACCTGTGAACAGCGAACTCAGTTTTTTATTCAACAAAGTACGTATGCAGTGGAACGGCAAAGTTTCATACCACGTATAATTAAATTTAAAGTTGGGATGCGTCTTGTACGTAGTGCATTTGCGAAGTGGAAAAAATACATATCGAGAGATGTATGAGCAGAAGTTTTGCAGGTGTTCTAGAATCTTCTTAGGACTTCGTTCCTCTTCTTGGATTTGATGTTCTCTTTCTCCGTAAAACCTAGCTACAGATTGTCTGTAAAGAATCGCTTACAGCGGTAAAAATTGTAATAAGACTTTTAGTTTACATGTATTGTCTACTTAGTTTATTTTTTTATGCACCTGCCATGTTATCTCTTCACCACTCATGGTTGACTGGTAGAGAATGCCTATGGCATTAAGACCACCTTTGTACTTTTTGTGTTGCATAAAGTTTTAATAAATAAATAAATAAAACGCCCATAGTAACACGATTGACACAATTTATTACTGTGTTATATAAAAAAACATTAAATCACTAATTGTTCAGGACTACAATAAGGCCAGTGCAATGATACTGGTGTGTCCGAACTTGTCCACGGTTCGTGGAGCTTAACGTTGCTCTCAATAATCAAAACTACAGGCTCTCCGGCCGACAAAGCAATATATTCAAATAACTTATCGGTACCACTCACCTGAGTTGCAGACGCCAAGTTCGACCTTCCTAGGCCACGCCCAAGTGTGGTATGTATGTAAATATGAGGTGAGTAATTGAAAAGTGTGATGTAAGTCACGTGTTCTAGAACGTTCACAAGGCGCCAGTCTCCAGATGGCGCGGTCCAGATCAGCATCACAGCACAACTTATTTCCAACAAATGCGCGTGCAATGCGGTGGCAACAAACCGGCGATAAGTCCAAAAATATCCCAGGATTTTCGTCAATCCGGGATTACAACTTCAAACAATAGTTAATCGGGACCCAATTATCGGTTGCAAACGGCGATTCCAAACGATATTTTACCAATTACAATTAAATCAACAGGTCCAACGCGGACATTTTTTCAACCGGGAACAAAAAGTATCTGTCAAAATCAAGTAATGTCAAGATCAAATTTCTTTATGTCAAAAGGGTACGTTCGGAAACGTTTGGTACTAAACACTAATCATTATCAAATCCAAAACATGACACATCACAATCATAAACAAACACTAGAGATACTTAGATCAATAAAATGAAAAACAAAAATATATTGACTTAAGAATATCCCTTATTTTTTGACGATACTCAATTGTGCAGTGATTCTAAATATCTGATTATGTTTAGCTAACAACATAGTCGATTAGGTATTCAACGTGACAACGACAATCATCATCTGCTTAGCCTTTTCCGAACTTGAATGTTGAAGTCGGCTTCCAAACTAACCGAATTCAGCTACGTACTAGTATTTTACATGCAGCGAATAGGTACCTATCTGACCTCCACCAACCAGAAGCTGGGAAACACGACACCCTTTAGAAAAACTGGTGTCAGATTTTCTGGCTTTTGACTACCCGTAACTACTCCTACAACCCGAGACTAACGACTTACCATGCTTTCAGAGGCTTGAAGGAATCTGTATTAATTATGATAAGATGGTTATACATCCAGGGACTAGTCGACAAGCAAGAGAAAAACATAAGAAATGTGTTGTTTGTTCTATTATACAATATTTCTAATTTATAAAACCTATTTTGCTTCAACCATATTTTTTATTTTTTAACTTAAACGCTAAGCGGGTATCACTATCAGTATTTATTACACCTGAGAACCACACAGCTGCAAAAACCAGAGATAAAAAATATTAAATGCAAATCTGGAACCACTTAATCCAATTTTCTACGTTTCTCTTTCAATTTCAGTCACAATAAAATATGTAGATGAAGCAGTTTTTACAGCAAAATAGTTCTTTGTTCGAGGATAATCTTTTGATTCTGGTTAACAAGAAAATGGAGCATTGATCTCGTTATCTGCATGTCCAATTAATTATAGCCGGGAGCAAAAAAACTAAATTGCATATTTATTTATGTATTATTGATAGCTAAAGACTCTTCCTGTTTCATATTATGTATTAGTAATTCTTCGGGCCTTTAGCAGGTTTTTATGCGATGTGGAATTATTAATAAGGTCTCGACGCTATATGAACCAGAATTTACTAAAATAAAGCTGTAATAAGAGCAGTGGTGGCCCAGTAGTTTCGGCCCGCATAGCGACTTGCAAGTCGAGGATTTGAACTCAGTCAGACACTTTGCTTAGTGTTATTTACATCTTCACAAATGTTTTCAAGTCGGTGTAAAAAGACATCGGGAGTAAACCAGCATGTCCTGGACCCGCGAGGTAGATTTTGGACCATTGTCTCTCATAGAGTGGAGTATTATTAGTATTAGCTATTAGTATTAGATATTAGTAGTAGCTAATAGCTAATGGTTTGTTATAAAATATATCCGGTGTAACTAAAAACGTGCGTACAAAGAGAACTTTCTTCTCTCATCCTATCTCACGTACATGAACAAAAAACTCAGCACCAAAAATAGAAGAAAAGCTCAATTTCACCAGCTCTAAATTCTAGTCAATCGCAACAAGGAAAAGTGAGATAAGTTTAGAATTCTATAAAAAGCATTTGTACGACTGCGCACAAATCCGGATTCACGTCCCGGACGGTAGGAGTGAATGGAAATCGAGGGGAAAACAAGGCACGCTCTGACGAATAGGATTTTTCTGATTCGTCTAGAAACTTTGTATGTAAGTTTGGATACAGGTGTACACTTGCGATTATTTGACAATGTATTCGTATTTTATGAATAGATGTTTTGTTTTGCAGTAAATTGTAGTATGAGTGGAGACAGAAGTCAGGAACTTTTTGTGCCGAGTCCAGGTGACGTTGAAAAAGTAAAAAACTTGATTTGTAATTTTTTTTATTTTTAGCCGACTGTAAAGGTCGGGTTACGTTATATATAATATTTTATTGTCAATTGTGTTTTTTTTAGAAAGTATCAAAAAGTTTAATTATTATCTATAAAATAACATTAAAGCAATAACAATTACATAGCATAACATAATCAGCCTATCACGATCCCACTGCTGGCACAAAGGCCTCCTCTCTATGACAGAGAATGGTCGTAATCCAGCACGCGTGCCCAGCTTGTATGGTTGGTGGATGTCACAAGTTTCTGTCTCAGAACATGCCTCACGATGTTCTCCTTCACATTGTTGTGAGTCGTGGTGATTTTAAAAGTTACACAAAATACTCTACCTGGCGGCGTTCGAACCCACGACCTGCACTACAACAAAAGCCGCGCCTGTAATTACTGGGCTACCACTGCGAACTAAAATATAACATTAAAATTGTAACAATAAGATTCCTTTATTGTGATTACTTACATGTATTGCTCATGCTGTAATATACCTAATTATTTTCATTTCAATTGCCTAATTTCAAATTAGGCAATTGAAATGAGGAATTTAAAAGAGAAATTAATATAACAAGAAACAAAGTAGGGCCTTTACAGACAGGAGTGCGAGAACATATTGAATGTTAATGTATTTCTTATAAAGGTCACTAAATCGATTACTTACTACTATTTACTAGCTGTTTTTCTATTACCAACGCGGCTTTTCCCGTCTTTTTAAATCCCGTTGAATAAAAATAGCGTATAAAATAGTTGCAGGTTATATTATATTATCTTCCTGTTAAAATCAACTCATTAGTTCCAAAGACTAGCCCGGAAAAAAGACAGCAAAAGAGGTTTGTTTGTATTTTAGTATCGAGTAAGAAACTACAAGCACCAACATCCACTGCATCGGATGGCTTGCAAAGGGATTTGTGTTGTAGTTTTGTTATTGTATCGTTCGAGTCCAAACAAAATGGATGATACTTAGCCGTGGAAGGAGCACGTGGCTGCATGATAACACGCAGGTTTATTGTTATGGTTAAGCAATACTTGCCGAGGTTGGTACGTGGGTATCTTATCATATCGAGACTCCTCCGCACCGCGGCCGTACAGATGACAGTAGCTACGAGTAGTCAGAAGCCAGAACATCTGCCAGCAGTATGTCCAATGTATCGCTTGGTTCGCCTGGTATCGTGTTACCCAGCCACTGGGTTGTGGAGGTCAGATAGGCAGCATACTAAAGAAAACTTACTAAAAGGCTACGTACAATCGCAGATGATAATGATGATAATTCTACCTCTGAAAGCAAGTAATATAAACGATACATTTTTTGTCAAATATTTTTTGATAAATAAATCGCAACATAAAGTTGTCCGTTTGCACCAACCTCTAAACAGTGCCCCAGACGTTCGTATTGCGAAAATGTTGATTTGATTCGATTCTGACGAAACAAAATAAAGTTTCGGAGCTCTTTCTTCCGTTGATGTAATTGGATTAATCACTCGCACTCGTTGAATCGATCGGGGTTAAGTTTGCCTTTTAGTTAACGCAGAGTTCTAAATTGGATCTTTTGGGCGAGCATATATATGTGATGTATCTATCGTATTAAATTTTTTAAGATAAGAATTTCGTATCTTTTTGTAATGATTATAACCATGGCAGTTTAAAAACTTTATTGAGATATATTATATTGACTCGAATTTGCTCCCGTTTTTTGAGTAAGCTACGTTCTAAACAAATGCAAATCGCGTATTTTATTTGATGCTTATAAGATTTATCAGGTAAAGAACAAATACAGACAACAAGGCACTAAGGTGCTGCTAATTTCATGAGATACTTCTCTCAGCAAACATGCGACAGTAGACAGACGTAATGTAAGAATTTTCATCCAAAGATTCCTTTCTACAGATATTTTTTTTAGTAAATAACACCTAAAAGTTAATTATTATCTGAAAAAGATGTTTAAAAAATTTCAGGTTTTTTTTAAACAACCTTAATATTTAAATTTTAACAGTTAAGATAAAAAAATATTCCCAAATTATAGTTATCAAATATTCCGTGAGTTCTGAAAGCAAGTACGTTTCACCCGAGGGTTTTAGTGTTGTTTAAGTAACTAACTAAAATTAAAAATGATAATAAAATTCCAAAGTCCATTATGTAATTCAAAGCGACCAATTCAGTCTGACCTCTTTTCCGAACGGGTCACAAAAGTAGCAGGGACCAAGTGGTATCAAAAAGTTTGGCATCAAAATAGTAACTAAATTGTTTCTTACGTTCTTTGTTGTAAAAGCTTCTATGGGCCTAGCCTACTTTTCTCTCCTCGCGTACTTCGAAAACGTTTTCTGCATTCGGCCACTTAGTGCAGTGAAATTGTATTGATACTTTTCTGTATTATCCGAAAGTTAGAGTGCATTACGTATACAGGACCGTATGGGTTTATTGCACCGTTGAACGTACGTGTATAGTTGTCATTATTTTTGGTTTAGGTACCGTTCATTGTTAATTATTAAGATAGAAGGCCGTCCGGAGTTGAGGGAATGTTCTATCGACATACCGAGGCCCTGGAACGCAAAAAAACGCGTATAGGAATATGAGTTTTTAGTCGGTATAATTCTGTCACTCCCTTTCTCTCCACCCAGAGCAATTTAATTGATGAATTTCCGCCATAAAAAGATAAGATAGAAAAACCTAAATGTTAATAATATTTCAATTGTACTTTTTACTTCATTTCTACTTTTTTACTTTTTTGGTCATGATGTGGATTTGATTCTGAGGAATTAAAAGAGCTTCTTACGTCACTGCGCTCTTTATTTAGGTTACTTAATACCTCTAAGCTCCATGAGAGTTTTTGTTTTATCACATTTTGTCTTTCCCTCGCACATCAGTGTTGCAAATATAGCGTAACAAACCGATCTTGACCCACCTTTCTTTTTCAAATATTCATAAAATCATTTAGTGTTTGTATCGGTACAATGTATTTAGTATAATTCAGTAATAATAATTCGTGTTACATGTTTCAAAAATATCTTTTATTTTATTGCATAGTGTGTCTTTCAAAAATATCAGCTTGCTTTCTAACTAGAAGTAAGGAGGTCTTTGTTGCGCCAGTATCACAAAATTACTATTGTTTTACCAAGAACCGTGGGGCGTGAAAATAATTCGCTCTGTCGAAATTTAACCCGGTCCCCAAGAATATTATTTTAGAAAATGTGGCTTTACTGAGAACTAAACAAACAGCAATATAGTCCAGCCAACTCCCCAGAAACCTATAAAACAAACTCTAATCGCTTGTTTCCTAGTCACATCTCACCCCGTTTTATTTAATACAATGAGGAAATGTGCTTTGTTAGTTTCCACATACTGTTTTGGGGCGTAACATAGTTGCTCCAGGGAGGGCTTACTGCCATGTGTATCTGTGCTTACAGCCTACATGTATTCTACTGCTAGGCTGGCTGTACTCTTGAGCCCTATTGAGGAGGTGATGTATGCTGTGTATTTAGTCACCACTAAAGGATTCTAATTGTAGCAAATGATTGAGCAATCGAGGCAACGCTGTGATTCTCAATGTGATTGAGGTTGTAGGCACGTTTTAGTAGACGGAGGTATTAGATAGCTTAGATCAATACACGGTTACGGCGTCAGCTGCTGAATATTGAATTTTTATGGGATCGGTCTAGATTTACCGAGGTTGTAGAAGATAATAAAAAATTCTCATGCAATCAAAAAATCTAAGCAATTTGAAGACACGGTATGAATAGAAAAAGATTAATTTAAATATTTTTTATTAGTTAATGCGTTACTTGGAATCATAAGTAATATTTATTTACAAATCAATTATTATAATACAAACGTCAGGTACAAGGTACATTACCTGCCGACATTGCCGAGGTTCAATGTTTTTAATACTTTTATTTTAGTTTAGATTGAATAGTGTATAAAATGCATGATTTATTATAATAGTTTCTTATATACTTATCGACAAAAATAAATTATTACTCCTTTTTGAGTTGTTTGTGAGCGAATTCGTAAGTCGAAAGCAATCTTCAAAACTACTTTTCCGATTTTAATAATTCTTTCATACGTATTCATCATACACATTATACTCATCACAGACTCATCCAAGGTCACATAATTATGTTGATACCATCAACATGATCCTGTCCGTACGTTTACATCGCGATTACATTACGGTCTTTAAAGCCATTCCTATACTGTACACGGCAAACGGTTCAAAGCGTTATTTTAGCAGGGTTGTAAAATGCTGAAATTTTTTTTCGTCAATAATAATATACCTAGAGCCAACGTCACACGAGATCAAGTATGTTATATTCGTTACGTGTGAGAAAACATTATATTTATGTTTTGTTTTATTCGATATTTTAAAATTACGTGACGCTATTATGTTGGTGACTATACGCATCTACGCACATTCATGTGTCTATATAAAATAGTTATAGGGTTGTCTCTGTTTCTTGTAACTACATACCTCTTTGTGTAATACGATCAGTTCTGTGGGTTTGATGGCAAACGAAGACATTAATATCGCAGCTTTTTTATATAAGCGGAGCTCGTGGCTCAATAAACAGCCGCATGGCACAGATCTATTTTTAAGGTTAAGCAACGCTTGCTGAGGTGTGTTTGTGGATGGGTGACCATCTCAACATATCGATACTCCTCCGCGCCTCGGATAATATGTTAATCCGTTGTTCCCGGCTGACATTTCTACATGCCTGACAATCGTTACGTTTAGTCCGAAGCCAGAAAATCTGACAATGTTGGTGCCAAGGGGCAGTGAGTTACTCAGGTTCTGGGTTGTGGTGCTCAGGGAGGCAGTCGCTCCATGTACGACACTAGTACTCAGCTGCATCCGGAACTGGACTGGAAGCAGGCCACGACATACATAGTTAGATAAAGGCTAAGCAGCTGATGATGATGCTGGGTCACCAACAGCGGCTTCGCCCGCATCATGTGGATGTTGCATGTACTTGGATTGTCGGTCATTCTCATTTTCTCACGATGTTTTCCTTCTTTATGATTTTTCGATGTTTAACTTTTTATCATTATGTAGGATATACCAGGTAGAAGATCCTTGGATATACCACAATGTACACAAGTTACAGAAAATACCGATGAAAGAAAACAATAAGTGGGTATAACATAACGGGCGAAATCAATATTTCAAAGAAAACCTACGGTCTATTACTTGAAAAATGAAAAGCAATAATAGCCGGCATAGATGATATGACATGATAGTATAAAGTGTTATTTATCAAAACTCGCTCAGACTTCTTACAAACTTAATAAACTAGCAAGATCACAAGACTAAGTTACTGAGCTGTAAAATAGAACTTCATTCTCAAAGAGACTACGTTCTAACTCAAACAGAATTCGCAGGAAAACCAGGTAAGTACAATAAAATCTATAAGCCGTCTGAATTTAATGGCAATATAAATGTACTTTTAAAAGTTATTTCCGAAGTTGGTTGTGTTTTCATACGTTTGTTTATCAGGGTTATGAAAGTTACTTAAATAATACAGATGTATTATTTACATACATATATGACCAATGACAGGCCGATCTCCAAGAAAAACATCTTTGACAAGATCTGACATTAGACAGTCGTGGTCAGCCATCACCAGTAGGTACGTGGTTTGTGGTGGTCGGATAGACAGACGCTTTGTATTAAATACAGGTATTGAGACGTATTCAATGGTACTGGAAGCCGACTCAGATTTGGCTGGGAAAAGCAGGGCAGATAATTGTAAAGCCCCGCTTTTGAGTACATTCTGGTCATTTACTCAGTTTTTTGTTCCTTAAACCCAGGTTTAGATGAGTACCATAAACATCTAAATAAAATAATCTAAGCCAATGTTGATCCACCAATCCGCACTAGGCTAGCGTGGTGGTACAGCCCATTTCTTCTCATAGAGAAGAGGCCAGTGTCCCAGCAGCGAGGATGTTGAGGATGATTATGTTATGTTGAGATCTTCTTAGTGATAAAAATAATATTATGTCTGCTGTTCGGTCAATATAATTTACAACCTGTCTAAACATCATCTTTTCTTAATATATTTTAAGTACTCATTCATTTTTTAACCTACTTCTAAAAAAGGAGGAGGTTCTCAATTCGGATGCTTGTATTTTTTTTATGTTTGTCCGCGTATAACTCCGTCCCTTGCAAACCGATTTGAAAAATTCTTATCTTGTTAGAAAGGGTATACTTTCCAAATGGTCCCATGAAAATTTTATCGAAATCAGACAAGCCCTTTCTGAAAAATCAACAAAAGTCTAAAAAAATATTTACGTTGATGATCTTTTCGTTTACTCTGCATTGCGTTTTTTGTTCGCGCATAACTCCGTCATTTACGAACCGATTTGGAAAATTCACTAACGTACTAAAAAGCATGAAAATAAAAACTTTTATGCAAAAAATAAAACCGACTTCCATATCAAAACACTACAAAGCCAAAAATAATTTTAATTTCGGAAGGCGGTGTGGAAAAAAAAGGAAAATACAAAACCAATAACACCAACTACCGAAATTAAAATTATTTTTGGCTTTCTAGTGTTTTGATATGGAAGTCGGTTTTATTTTTTGCATAAAAGTTTTTTATATGAGCAAGTCAACCTGTTTATCTAGTAAAGGCAAACGTATTTTATGTTTATGTCGGTATTTATGAGTTTTCTCTTTCATCTTTCGACACAAGTCATAAAGCTTAGGTAAAGTGATGAGTTACTTAGTGTATATGGTGCGCGGAATATTGAAATATCAAGCAAACGCACGATCTGATTGGTATCTAACTTATAAAATGGACATTTCTAAGAATTGGTGCGTCATATTTTAAGACCGTATTAAGCGAGCAACCCCATAAAAATACTAACTTTAGAAAGTAAAATCGCACACTAAACTTTTAGGTATAATAAAAATACAACGCCAAAAAGTTCAAAAATAGCTCCTTGATTTACAAGTTGAAGAAGACTTGAAAAATTTAGCATGTGACGAACTCCCCTCTGCCGTGATTCTTTAAAAGGCAACCTTCTGACAAAACTGATTTTTGAGAAAACTGCGAAAGCAGTCTTCATTTTGTTTTTTTTATTTTAATTAATCTGTGTAAGAAATATAACATATCTGGTGGGTTTTTTTTTTATAAAGTGGTGCCTGTTGTATCTTATTTAGTGTTTTGGACCAATTTTTACACATTTAAATAAATAAATTTTATGAATTATACATTTGTTAACATTATTGGGATAATTTTACATCTTATAATAATCCAGTAAAAGACAGCTTCAGTCCCGAAGCAGCCTTTTAGTGAATTGTTAGTAACTTTTTTTTTGTTGAAAAGCATTTAGTCACCAAATTCACTGTACATAATTCTTTAAAAGGCCGTTTATTCATTGAGCTGCGTTTTTAAAAAGTATTGATAATAAAAATCCTATTTGTAAAACTTCTAACAAAGACGTGAGAGTCCAATAACTGCCTTTTAATATAGTTTTGCAGCAAACTACTTTCTTAAAAACCTTTTTGAATAAATATAGCATCTAAGGAAATCATTAAAAACCAGCCAAAAATTCTCAACTGCAGTTTGCTGTTTTTTAAACAATTATCCACTTATGTAATTCTTTTAACTGAGCTTGGATAAGCAGCAGTCAAGGGTAATTGAGTTTTAAATTAGAGGAAAAAAGAACAGTAAAATCGAAGTTTTATTAATTGGCAGGATACAAAAATCAGTACAAAACTTAAAACTATCGTTACGACTCATACATTAGTCACCATATGACGTCACTTACACAGACGTTACATGAATATGCAATATATAGAGAATAATTGTATCTTTCACTTAAAGTAATTTGTAACCTTACGTGCATAAATAAGTGAAGATATGTCTATTAAATAGAAACAATTATAACTTCAGTCGAACTTTACGTTGTGTAAAGGCTTTGTAACTCCAATTACGGGCGATCACATAAACTGATTAATTTTATTAGATCGCTATTGTACCTCTACATACTTACAATATTATTTATTAGGAACTTTGTTTATTCTTAAGATAACTAATAGGCACTTAAACAAGAGATCAACAGTTTCAGTAGATACGGATACATATAAAATACTGAACTGTATGGCACATTGAAAAGAACTTTAGTCACGTCAAACGTGTTTAAATTATTATTGTCACAATTAATTATAAAATATAGTTATGACTTATAACTTTATAACTTAACGTAACATAGGTTTTTTTAAGTCTCATAACAGTCTTCGGTTTTATTCCTATAATCAAATTTTAATGCTTAACAGTCTTGTCATATTCGTAGGATAAACATTAATTTACACCATACCTAAAAATAAAAAGTTAAAAAATGGATAATGTAAAATATAAAGTAGGTATCTAAAATAGTATTTAAATATCACCATCATCTGATATCGGTAAATTCTTTCAAAATAATAATTTATGCGGCGGTATTATAGAGCCGAGTTTAGAAATAATATTATCCTTCCTTTCTCTTGAAATGCCTTTTGGTTTTTCACGGAACGACAAAACCGAGATAAGACTAGGATTTCTTAGATAAGTGTCTTTCAAAAAGCACATTGAAATTTCTTGACCATTATAGTCATTTTCATAAAAAAGGTCATATGACCCTCTTTGAAAACTAACTTTCATCATGTTACTGATGTATACCCTTGGATTTGAATTTTGCACGCGTCTCTTAGAAACATTATCACAAACATCGAAAAAATTTGGCGGAGACATTTCTTTCACAAACACCCTTTTGTAACAAGCCTGTGACACTGCATTGCAAAAATTAACAAAATCATAGATCTTCCCCATCTTCTTCATAGAGAGTTCCACTTGATGATGAAAGTGGTCACTACTCATAAAAGTATGACCGGGTTCGAAGTAGTGAAATGTTATCTGCTCAGTACTTAATAGGTCAGAATTTACGAGGTGAACCATTAGGAAATACAGTAACCAATTTTTATTCTGGCCGGTGCAGTTGTCCATCCAAATGTTAATGTATTTATAATCACGAAAACGTAGCATAAACTCGTATAAGCAGCTCATAATATCTTCCTGTTTTCTTCCCGCCACTGCATCATGCCACAAAACTGCAAAAGTATCGTGTTCAGAATTTTTGCCTAACGGAGCGAACGTTTGATTGTAAACAGTTAAACGCTGGCAAAACAAAACTTTTTTAAATGTATTCAATCTTGGAAGCATGATAATTTTCTCAAGATCCGTACTAAAATATATAGTATCATTTTTATTTTGTATTTTTTTTGTGTTCGTTATATAGTTTTCGTGCTTCAGTGTATTTCCTACGATGGTTGATCCAGTTTGAGCATATATCACAATCAGATAGAATATTGTCCGATTCACGCCCAGTAGATTTGCAATGTATCTTAAAGGATTCACAACTCTCACATTCTTCATTGCCAAGTTGGGCAAAAGAAATGTTTCTACTTTTCAGATGTTTTCTGTACAAATCGTATTTAAACTTAATATCTGGATTTTTCTGCGTAAAATCCTCGAACATAAATTTTATTGTGATATCACTGGGCAAATACAAACGTTGGGGTGCATGTTCTCTGCGATAGTGTGAAATTTGAGGTTGAAATGAGTCTGTATGCTGATCTAAAGTAGAACGATCTATTTTCGGAATTTTAGCATGTTTACCTCGATTGTCGATGTTCGGCTTTTGTAAAGAGTTATACAAGACTTTATCATTTTTTTATTAAAACCTAGCGTTGTTAAAAAGAACACTTTACAAACTTCGATAATCTCATCATGGCTATTTTTTAACGAAAATGCCCGACGTTTATTTATTTTAGGATTCTTCGTAGTCACTCTTTTAGAGGTTGCAGTAGCAAAGTAACTTTGTATAAATATACGGCGTTCGTTCCAATTTAAGCTCCAATAGTCGCTGTTGATTTCTTCCCGACGAAGTTCACTGATCTTAGTGAAACATTTTTTGAAACGTCACACCCGGGCTTGACAAGATACTTTTGTGTGCGATTAGAACGTACCAGAAAAGTACCAGAAGGCCCTGCAGTTGAAGAAGTTGGAAAAGGAATAGGTGCCGCTTCTATTACAGTTGTATTGCCAATATCTGGATCACGAACTAAATCTCTCAACTCCAAGTCACTTGCCGTTTGTTCTGTATTTCTAGGGGAAAATAAAATATCTGTCGAAAATAATTTTCTGCATGATCTCTTGGCTTTGGAGGACGAAAGGTCATAGGTCTTATCCTTTCCCGAATCATCTGATCCATAATCATCATCACCACCTGATGACGGAGCATTTTCAAAACAATGTAAGTGTATTTTGCGTCTCAAGGATTCTGGAGATCGGGAAGGTGTCAGGATCATCGGGGACGCTGGTGGCTTTGAGGATGTTGACGGTACGCCTACGGTTTCTTTAAATTTACTAGTGAGGTTATTGACTTCAGCCATCGTCCCTAATTGGGAACCGTGTTCATTAAATGTATTAAATATAGGCAAATTTAATGAATAATACCTTTTATATATTTCTGGTTCTCTTGAGCAGTTTGGCTCTAGTCCTAAGGATCCGGCGATGTCTTGGTGGCTTATTTTCTCTATAGGTTCGCCAAATTCGTACGTAATGGTTTTTTCCGGTATCGACAAAAAATCAGATCGACTGTTCATGGATGTATTAGGTTCCCGGTTCTTTGATACGCAGCCTCCTCCTCCATTACATAGCTCTATCAACTTTTTAGACCGTATTCTAGACATGATCTTGATTGTCTGTGGATGTATATAAAAGTAGTATTAATAAGTATTTTTTAAAGTAACTAAAATAAACAAATAAAAAAGATACTTAACTTTGGGAACTTACTTACATTAGTGTATAACAGGAGTTCGTAAACATCAACTTAATAAACTGGCTGCTTACACCTTGAAATATTCAGGTACTTGATGAATTATAAACTCAGCTAGTAGCCACCCTCGACGTACAATTTCACTGTTAAAAATTAGGCATACAATCAGTAGGTACCTACATACATACACACATTTTTATGTGCTAAGTTTGAAAGTATGAACGCAAAATGCTTACCTCTAATGGCGCACTCCGATAATATTGGCGCGAACGCCGAGAACTCCGCCTTCCTACGTCTGCCGCGGCTCGCGACCGTCAGCGTTCTGACACTGATTCTATACAAAAATTCACTAACCCGACAAAACTTGCCCGCCTTTTAATGAATCATTGCTAGAAAACTGCTTTCTAGTATCCGATAGACTCAAAATATTAGTAAATAAAAATTTTGAAGGCAACGTAAACTTCTTTTTTGAAGTATAGAAGAAAATAATATCTATGAAATAATTATTAACAAGGCAGCCAAAGTCTCATAACTGCCTTTTAAGAAATTTTTCCTCAAAAGCGGCCTTTAAGTGAATTATTGTAAAGATAATTCTATAGAATAGAATTTGCAAAAGACAGTTTTGTACAACACTGCCTTTTAAGTAAGTTTTTGCTTAAAATATTCCCAAATATTTTGCATTTAAGGGACTTTAACTGCCTTTTTAAGAATAAATGTGATATGACTGTCTTTTTATAAATTTGGCACTGGTATCAAAACCACTTCACGGCTTTTAATGAAAAAAATATCTCAAAAACTAAATAAGTTTCAGAAAAAGGGGTTAGATAGGTCGACGCGCCTTTTTTTCCTGATGACGCTCAAATGTTTAACTCAAAATCGGTAAATTGTCAGATGACTGCCTTTTAAAGAATCACGGCAGCCCTCTGAAAATTACATTAAATTACTTACGCATAAACCAAGAGTGCCATACAAAATAGGTTTTTCTTCGAGACAAGCCCAGGAACCAATTTCTTCGACGTAAAAGACCAATATGTTTGGAGTACGTTTAATACAATGTCGAGACATACTGAAGAGATGAGTCAGGATTGAATTTGTATTTGCCCTGAGGATAATAATGAGAGGTGGGACGTTGGAGTGTCGTATTAAGTGATTTATTTTGAGTACAAAGATTATTTTAGAAAGAAGTTTTATTTTGCATGAGTAAAGAGAATCATGGATTTAGTGTCTATTTACAAAGCGACGCATCTCATAAGAATTTACGTATATCTAAAAACAAATCTATAATTTAAATAATGATATGATATTTTATTTTGCAAGGTTATATGTATCACTTTTATATATCATTAAAATCAAAATTGAATGCACATTTATTTATTTATTTATTTATGTACACACATGACACTTACAAAAAAAAAAAATTAATACAGACAAAAGAGCACAAAGGTGCTGCTTATTTCCTAAGAAATTTCTTCCAGCAGACCTGCGACAGGAGAGTTCAAGAGGAGATGATAGACACAGTGTGTATAAATACTAGTTACGATAAATAAAACATACTTAGCTATACAATTAAACTATAATGATATAATATACTATAACAAATATATACCTACATAGAATTAAAATACTATAAAATGCATGCTATAAAAATATATACCTATAATAAATATAAAAAATTACGGGATGTTAGATAGGTAATGATCTTTGACCAGCTTTTTGAAAATATTAATGGATTTAGCTTCCCGGATTTTAGCGGGAAGTGAGTTCCACAGTCGTACTGCATGAAAGGAGAAGGAGTGGGAATAGAAACGGGTTTTATGGGATGGGAAATTGAGATGGAGTTTAAGGTGGGATCTACAAAGTGCGTCAGTAGGACGAGTGAATGAAAAACGATCGCGCAGGTAGTTAGGATATGCGGGGTTGAATAGGATGTTGTACAAACGGAATAATATTCGAGTGTTCCTGCGAAGACGGATAGGGAGCCACTTGAGATCCTTGCGAAACTGCAAGACATGATCGTATTTCCTCAGACCAAAATAATCAATCAATCAATCAATCAAGAATCAATAATCGGCTGGATTAAAGTTTGAGCTAAAGAGATTTTAGTTTTGAAAGACAAGAAGCTTTGAAGGGATTTTAAAGAGTGGAAGGAAAAGTGCACCTTTCGACTAAATTCACTTACTTGCGCTCGCCAAGAAAGATTGCTGTCAAGTAATACGCCGTGATTCTTTGCCACATCCGTGTACGCAATGACCGAGCTGTTAAGGGATAATGGCCTCAAAGAGGAAGTGTCAAGTGCAGAGCGATAGTATCGACTACCCAAGATCATAGCCTGGGACTTGGAGGGATTAATCTGTAATCCGTATGATTTAGCCCACTGACTAATATTCTCCAAGTCACAATTCATGGCACTAATCGCCGAGTCCGCGTCAGCCAGCAAGAAGTGTCGGTAAAGCTGCAAATCGTCTGCATAGAGATGGAAGTGCGAGGTGATAATCTGAGTAACTGTATTAATAAAGATAGAGAAAAGAAGAGGAGAAAGAACGCCACCCTGAGGCACACCAGCAGTGAGATCACACCAATCAGAAAATTTTTCATCAAGGAGGACACACTGAGAGCGACCCCGAAGATAAGAGTCAAACCAGGATGGTGCAGAAGGAGAAAAGTTAAATGAACGAAGGACTCCAAGAAGTATGTCAAAATCCACTGAGTTGAACGCGCAGCTGAAGTCAAGTAGGACTAATACGGTGAGTGATTTATTGTCCATAGCCCAGCGGATATCGTCGGTGACTTTCAGAAGTGCAGTTACTGTGCTGTGACCAGTACGAAATCCAGATTGGAAAGGGGAAATTAGGTTGTGTGCTGTAAGATATCTAGAAACTTGGCCATGAACAATATGTTCGAGAACTTTAGAAAGGAAAGGTAAAATGGAGATGGGTCTGAAGTGAGATAAGGTCGATGGATTGTTTATTTTGGTAACAGGTATTATATGTGCCTGTTTCCAGGCACTAGGAAATGAGCCAGAAAATAAGGAATAGTTAGCAATGTGAGTTAGAATGGGGAGTACTTGAGGTAGAATAGGTATTATGATCCTCGAACACACATTGTCATGACCAACAGCCGAAGAGGAAATAGAAAGTAGAGATTTTTTAACATCATCTTCAGAAACAGAAGTCAAATTAAAAGTTGGGCAATTTGGTAAAGGCAAATCAGTGAGCTCTTGCAAAGTTGAAATTTTGACATTAGGTTCAAGAGAAACAGGAGGAAGAGAAAAGTGTCTATTAAGAGCACATATGTCAACATCTTCACAAGTATTAGAGGGTGATTTGCCGATGCCGAATGACTTTAGAAATTTCCAGACATCAGAGGACTTTCGATCAATAAGCGATTCGTGGAAATAGCGTCTTTTAGCATCTCGACACATACGATTGCAGCGATTACGCATAGCTTTAAAGTGATCAAAATTCTGCTCCGTGGATCTACGTCTATACCTACTCTTCGCTTTTGTCCTTACAAGCAATAGCATCTTTGATTTCAGCAGTAATCCAAGGAGCAGGATTATGTTTTACTTTAATTCGCCGACGCGGCGCATGTTTGTCATAAAGACCCAATAGCTCGGAATTGAAATAGCTGACTTTCTCGTCAATACTGGAGCTTTCGACTACGGAGGTCCAGTCGATATCACTTGCATCACTTGCTAACTCAACAAGATCTAGGCCATTGTAATTACGTAAATAGCAGAAGCGAGGTTTACGTTTGGGAGATCGGATACGATAGGAAAGAAAGATGAGGTCGTGATAAGAAAAAGTTGCAGTGAGCTGCCCAAACTGAGCAACTTTGCTAGGTGAAGAGACAATCATTAGGTCCAATAGAGAAGGCGTGCAGTTGGGAAAATTATGGGTCGCAGATAGAGGTAAAATTTCAAGATTAAAGGAGGATAAGAGAGTACGAAGTTTACGAGAACGAGCGTCATGTTTAAGTAAGCATGTATTAAAGTCACCCATTAAAATAACGTGCTTGTACGCGGGGCAAAGTTCATTAAGAGATGATTCTAAGGAGTCAAAGTAGTTAATTTTTTTTTTATTATTTACTGAAACCATTAAGATTTAGTTATGTTTTAGTTTCGATTCAACGATTTAGTGAATATCAAATAAGTTTTATATAATATAATGTGGGTTTTACAACCGTTTGAAAAAAGGTATGTTTTTTTTTTAAATTTAAATGAGTTTAAATCTACTTAATAAGTGTTTTTGAAACATCACTACAAAAGTGTTTTTTTTTTGTTATAATTAGACACATTCATTTAAAGTAGGAGTTTCGTACTAACAATTTTTAAACACCGAGTACGCAGGAAGTAGGCATTAACTTTAAATTACTGTACATATATAATAAAATATCATAGAATAGTATTTTTCTATGGAATAAAATAGAAACATCCGCGATCACAAAAGACATAATTTAATTAAAATACCCGTCGATTCAGCCGAACTGTACGAAATAAGCCATTAGTCTAAAAGGGTAATATTTCATTGAAACAACTAAGCTCGCGAATCGCTAATTAATTAGGACCCTTTCATTTATAAATTATGAAGTACGCGGAACTGTCGGTATTGAAATACTTCAATTAAAAAAAGCTTAAGGTTTTATATTTATTTTAAAAGGAAATCGAATTAATATTAAAATTAATTCGATTTCCTTTTTTGCTTCTTAATTATAGAAAGGAGTGCCGACATTTTCGCTTTTAAATTTAAAACACAAGCTAATAACACACTTCGTTAATACATATATACAATTACATGTAAATAAAATTTTAGCGTCTGTCTGATATCAAAATAACAGTGTTTTATCAAGTGTTTATCTTTACATACAATAGTTATAAAATAAATTAAATTACATTAAAACATTATTACTTTAAATTGTTTATTAATAGGAATTACATATGAAAAATTAAACCAATAAAAAAATATTCATAGGTACAAATCAGTGGGTCACTGAACATATCAAGACCGAGGGAGACTGTATTGGAGCAGTGATTTGTCTAACAGGAAGTCTTTTATAGAGTAGTAGCACTTGTTTACTAACAGATCATGCAGATTCTTTTTAAATTTTCTCATTTCCGGAATTATTCTAATCAGCCCCGGAATATTATTATAAATACGTGAAGCTATAAAAAAGATACTCTGATGCATTAGGTGAGTCTTGCTAGATTCTGTTCGGAGTTGGTCCTTGCGCCGTATACGTGTGTAGTAATTATACATGCCAATATTATTTTTTACTTTACTGCAGCTTCAAATATATAAACACAGGAGAAACCCCACCTATTACACTATTGCTACAACACAAGTACAACATACTACATTCATACATACGTACAGACGACAGCACATGAAGCTACCCGAAACTGTCAAATTTTCCCAATCAACCTTGAACCTAATTTCTTTAATAATAAAATTGAAAATCTATTAAAGAAATTTGACAGATTGCTGTAGCTTGATGTGCTGGCGTCTGTACATACTACAACTATTGTTACAAGCATATTTATTTAGCTTACCGTTGGAGAGATAAAAAAAACATTTATCGACTGAACCGATTTCAGAGGTAAAATTGATTCAGACGGTCCGAAGATTAATATTAGGATTAAAAGTCACTTTCACTGAAAGATAGAAGAGGTTATGGTTTAAGGTTTAACATACATATAGGCTGGATCGTGATTTCCGCGGGAAAACTATTCACGCGAACGAAATGGAAGTGCTAGTGATAGTTTTAAAAAGGAATTCTAATATATGTATTTTCGAGGGATACCACAATACCCAGTTCCAAGTTTGCAGATGGCAGAGTTGCTCTACATAGTGTTACGCCAGTCGCTTAGTGAAGTACGTCGAGAAACTTCGACATAAATCTAGAATGTTCAAAACACTAACGCCATCTAGCGGCGAATAGCAGGAATGAGTATATCTAGTCGAGACACTAACGCCATCTAGCGTCGAATAGCGGTACTGCGTACCTCGAGTAGCTTCCTGGAATATTCTGGGTAGTATAAACAGTGAGTCGATTTAATAAGAATATTCTAGAGCTCATAGACCGGGGTATAAATAGATCGCAAACGGGCGCAAAGAGTCAGTCTTATTAGAAGATCCGAGGCGATACAATCGAAGCTATACGAGTGAATTTCAGTGCGATTTAAGTGTTAAGTGACAAGTGTTGTGGTGCGAATAATTGTGTTAAATTTTTATTTTATGTTTAATTAATTAAAGTGTTAATTTTGGTTTAATTGGCGTTAATTATTTCTATCCCGAACCCCAGCTCGTAACAATTTGGTGTCAGAACTGGAATAGAAAAATGCGGGTTTTACCGAAAGACGATATGGAAGGTGTAAGGACAAGAAATCAACTCCAGCAGGAGATCGACCAGAGACGGTTTGAAGGCTCACCATCGCCAGCACCGGGTGGAAATCAGCAGACGATGGAGGCGTCTGCGAGTACTTCCGGAGTTGCTCCAGTGACTGTAGCCCGGCTGCAATTGATATGGCTGCATTGATGGCTATGCTGCAGGAACAGGCCCGCCGCCAGGAAGAGCAGGCTGCTCGTCTCCAGGAAGTGCTAGCCCGCCGCCAGGAAGTACAGGCTGCTCGCCTCCAGCAAGAGCTAGCCCGCCATCATGAAGAGGAAGCCCGCCACCGGGAAGAACAGGCCCGCCGCCAGGAAGAGCTGATGCTACTCACTAAGGAAATGAATGCGAATCTTTGCAAGGACCTTAGTGCTGTAAAGGAACGAGTGCACCAGCAAGAGGAAAGGATTACTGAAGCGGAGAATCGTATCTCCAGAGCTGAAAATCGTATCTCCGGAGCTGAGAATATTATCTCCGGAGCTGAAATCGAGATCATTGACATGAAAAAAGCTCTGGGTTTACTGAAGTCTGGAGATTTGACTACAGTTCCTGTTGTACAGTTTGAGGCCGTTGTCAAGGCGAACGGATGGAACAAAGCGCAGGCTATGACGGCGCTTACATTGGGCCTTCGTGACCAGGCTCTGACCATTCTAGAGGCTCTCGGGAAGGAGGTTACTTCAGAACAGTTGCTAGAGGCGCTAGAATCCCGCTATGGTGACGCACATTTAGAGCATGTGTTCCGTGCTCAGTTGAAAGACCGGGTACAACGTAGTTCTGAAAATCTACAGCAGTGGGCCCTCGAAATAGAAAAGCTGGTCCGAAAGACTTACCAATCATCGCCTGCACTCATCGACGGTAATTTGATCCAGGCGTTTGTCGATGGGATTCGTGATTTGGAAGTGAGGGCTGCTGTGAGACTCGGGCATCATAAATCTCTGAAGAATGCCCTGGCCCATGCTTTAGAGGTGGAAGCCGCACGACAGGAACATCGAGCATACCGCATCAGGGAAGTGGTGTCATCACCCAACCGTGGCATTCGACCAACGTTTAGCCCTAGATGCAGTGTGGAGAAAAGGGCCATCTGAGATTAAGTTGCCCGAAGCGAAACTTTGGAAAAGAAGAGAGCCGCATCAGGAAAGTGGTGTCATCACCAACCTGTAGTATTCGACCAACGTTTAGCCCTAGATGTTACGAGTGTAGAGAAAAGGGCCATCTGAGATCCAGTTGCCCGAGGCGAAACTTTAGAAAGGAAGAGAGTCGCACCAGGAAAGTGGTGTCATCATCCACCTGTAGTAGTCGACCAAAGTTCAGTCCTAGATACTATGAGTGTGGAGAGAAGGGCCATGAGAGACTTAGTTGCCCGAAGCGAAATATTAGAAGATAACCTGAATATGCTTTCAAGAAAATCTAAACCAGAAGAACGTAAGCACTGTGTCATAAAAGTGGAAAAAGTAATAGTACCCGTCAAGATGCTGAGAACGGACCTTAGCGATGAGTGGAAAGAAGTGCTACAGCAGGATGATTCAGACGTCAAACCCATTCTGGAATGGAAGAAAGCCGCTGCTCCAAATTGGCTCCAAAGCCTAAATGGAGTGAAGTTGCTGGAATGAGTATCACAATAACAAGTTATTGGGCACAGTGGGACAGTTTGGTGATCCACGAGGGAGTATAGAGACGCAAATGGAAAAATGCTCGGGGAGACCATTGTCACCTACAAATGGTCGTACCAGAGGCAAAGGTACCTGAAGTTCTACAGCTTGACCACGACGGATGTTCAGGAGGTCATATGGGAGTAAAAAGGACTCTGTTAAAGATACGAGAGATATTTAACTGGAACCACTGCCGAGACGACGTAGAAGACTGGTGCCGCAAATGCACTAGTTGTGTAGCTGTAAAAGGACCTCAAACACGCAGTAGAGGAGCTTTAAAGTTCTATAATGTGGGAGCCCTATGGGAACGGATAGCGCTGGATGTTGCGGGACTATTTCCTGAGAGCGAGAGCGGGAACAGGTACGTTATGGTCGTAATGGATTATTTCACAAAGTGGCCAAAAGTTTTTGCCATTCCTAACCAAGAAGCTACCACAGTGGCAGATAAATAGGTTAACGAAGTATTTTGACGCTACGGAGTATCCTTGGAAATTCACAGCGATCAAGGAAGAAATTTTGAGTCCCAGGTATTTTAGGAGACATGTCGAGTAATAATGGGTACTCATAAAACCAGGACCACCTCTTATCACCCGCAATCCAATGGAATGGTGGAACGTTTTAACCAGACATTGGAGAGATATCTGGCTAAAGTTGTAGAAAGCAGGCAAAAGGATTGGGACAAACACATTCAGCCGTTCCTTCTGTCATATCGAAGAGCAGTTCATGAGAGTACCGCTATTACACCTGCTTTCGTGAACTTCGGACGAGAGCTTAGGTTGCCTGCAGACCTAATCACTGGTATACCGCCGGATGCACCTTGTAGTGTAACAGACTACGCGAGTCAATTGCGAAACAGACTGAACGACTTATACGAACATGTCAGATAATCCGGTCAACAAATGTCTCAGAAGGTGAAGACTTGTTACGACCGAAAGATAAACAATTCAGGATTTGATGAAGGCTCTTACGTCTGGTTACATAATCCGGTGCGCAGCAAAGGAAAGTCGTCTAAATTGCAGGCAAAATGGGATGGACCATATCGCGTTGTTACTAAGATTAATGACGTCACTTATCGGATCCAGAAAGGTACACGAGCTGCGCCAAAGATTGTTCATGTTGATCGACTGGCGCGTTACTACGGGTCTAACGATGCTCGGGTCAAGCATGTCTTAGGAGGGGGCAGTGTTACGCCAGTCGCTTTGTGAAGTACGTCGAGAAACTTCGACATAAATCTAGAATGTTCGAGACACTAACGCCATCTAGCGGCGAGTAGCAGGAATGAGTATATCTAGTCGAGACACTAACGCCGTCTAGCGTTGAATATCGGTACTGTGTACCTCGAGTAGCTTCCTGGAATATTCTGGGTAGTATAAACAGTGAGTCGATTTTAAAAGAATGTTCTAGAGCTCATAGACCGGGGTATAAATAGATCGCAAAGGAGCGCAAAGAGTCAGTCTTATTACAAGATCCGAGGCGATACAATCGAAGCTATACGAGTGAATTTCAGTGCAATTTAAGTGTTAAGTGACAAGTGTTGTGGTGCGAATAATTGTGTTAAATTTTTATTTTCTGTTTAATTAATTAAAGTGTTAATTTTGGTTTAATTGGCGTTAATTATTTCTATCCCGAACCCCAGCTCGTAACAATAGGTAAAGAAAGTGCAAAAGTGGCATTTACTCAATGACTAACAGCATGAAAGATTCTAGTCTGAATGATATCACGACCTTTTTTTTTTTAACGTGGTTAAATTATCAGGGTGGGAGGGACTGTCAGACTTTTACTGACTAAAATCCACGGTGTTCCTTCAATAACCCTTTACGTACCGGGGTCACGGTAATGGGATAAGTCCCACGACCCCGGCAGGCTTCGGCCCTCTACAGGGGGGGCCTCGTCATATTGCTGACGCTCTTTGAGGCGCGCGTGGAACACAACACGCCGTCGACCAGGGCATGGTCCATGGTCGGACAGCGAGTTGCCCTTTACTCGCTGTCCGCATGCCCGCGCCTACGGTGGCCGGAGATCGTAGGCCGACGTCCGAGGCCGTGGGCGTCTACCACTGCGGCTGGGCTGGAGGGAGGACGCCATCCTCTCCCTCACGCGGCCCGCCTCCTCCTTCGGAAGCATGACTGCTTCGCAGAAGGAGGCGACCGCTTCCCACTCCCTCTCGCCCCGCAGCATGGCCTCGACCAATGCCGGGCGCGAGAGGTCTCCGCCTATCGCCACCGTGAGGACACGTTGGTGCTCTGCCCAAGCGGGGCAGTCCTGCACCATATGCATATGCTCTACTGTGTCCTCAGGGCGACCCTCGCAGTGGTGACACCCAGGCGTTTCTTCCTTTCCCATCAGACACAGGTACCTCCCGAAACTTCCGTGTCCGGTGAGCACCTGCGTCATGCGGTAGGTCAGGACGCCGTGACGCCGATCTAGCCACTCCTCAAAGATATCCCAAAAATATCCCGCAAACCAATAACAAATCGACCAAAAAATCTTCATCAAATCATTTCGTTTAAACTCCCGGACAGACTACTTTAGCCGAACGCCCAACCGTTATTGCTAACTGGAAGGGTTGTTTTAATTAAAAACCTATTTTAATTAGAATCTAGTGTAGTCCTGGTGCCTAAGTCAACGCAGCGGAAAATTAAATAGCCGAGATAAAAAGAAATAAAAGTAAGAAAAACGCTCTGAGTCGTCGGTTGTTAAAAAAATATCTTAGTAAATCTGATGTCTTGGGTTCGACGTTAAATATAGTTTTTAACCGACTTCAAAAAAAGGAGAAGGTTCTCAATTCACCTTAAACTTTTTTTTGTATAGGTATTCCCCGATTACTCGACGACGGTTGGACCGATTTGCAATCCAAAAACACTTTTTACCAAAACATTAAACCGACTTCCAAAAAACACTTCGGTCACTACTTCAGTCATGTGAGTACATACGTAACCCTTATTTGAAACGGAATTAGACATCCAATGAAACAATATATGTAAGGTTATTTTTCGCTTTGCAGTGCAGAAGTGGTTTGGAAGTCGGTTAAATTTTTTGTAAAAAAGTTTTTTATCACATTATATAATGTGATAAAAACTTTTTAGCGGTAGCCTGTAATGCAATGCAAGTTAAAATGTGGCTTTATACAATATATAAAATCTTTAAATTATAGTATTAATTGTTGCAATAAAATTTTATAGTGTAATGCGACGTCCAAAAACATTCATTTTGTCTACGGATTGCAATAAAGGCGAGCTATAAGTGTTTTTTTTTTTTTATTGTGTAAGGAAAAACATGAGCGCGAACTAAAAACAGCTATTTATTCATAATCCTAACGTAAAATACAAAATAAACAAATATCTAAAAACTAATAATTTCTTGTATCTAAAGTCGTAGCTGTAAAGTAATTTATTATTTTATTTAAATGACCTAACATAAATCGCTTGCAATGAAAAATATCTAAGTGGGGAATTCATCGGATTTCCATAAAATTTCCCCACCAAGACAGCTTGGAAAGCTCTTACGCGTACTAAATATTAATTATTTCAGAGCAAGTCCATCTCAGAGCAAGTCCTCCAGAAAAGTTAAATAAAAAAGAAATGGTGTCGTGAATTGATTGAAGTGATTTCATCACAGGAATCTTGGAATTAATGAAAAATAGACCATAGTCGCGTCCAGGTGTTAATTTAGAACGCTAACTGGAGAAAACTGTTTAGACTTGCGGCTATTAAAGTGATACATACTTATTAATGTTCAAGTAGGAATTACTGATTCTAGCTTTTTTGTAAGGTGCAACTGTATGTTTTAGGTATATTCTCATCTTAGGATCTAGTGGAAGAATCTTTTTGAGTATAATTGTAGACGATGTAAGAGGAAGGAAGCCCAATAAAACAATGGATCAACAATGTGGAAGGTGATTATGTCGCAAAAGGAGATTACTAAGATGTCGATAGAGAAGTAAAGTCGTCGACACGTTACATGTAGAAGTAGCCATTTTTAGTAGTACTAAGTGTATGTACCTATATGAGCAAACTTACTTGCAATAACTCGTCAAGTTTTGTGCCGTCGTCAGTACTTAAAAAGAAGTTACATGGGGAGATCCCAAAGTGGAAAGGTTGTCTGGAAGATAGCGATAAGACCGCCATAGAATTAAGTTAACTTCTTATTGCATAAGTTTTCTATACCTATTTTATATGTCGGTTAAAAAACCGTTGAATTTTATAAAGACCAAGATAGGACGAGTCAAATAAAACCTCAGTACAATTTCATACCATACTAGATAACGTAAATCCGAGGTCAAGTGAAATGGGAACGTTTGTAGTCCACAGTAATAGCCCCCAAATGGGTTAAGTTGCATTCTTGGAAAAAATTGTATTACGCCTGGCCGTGTAGCTGGTTACGTTGCGGCATTTTGTGGCCGTTTTATTGTCTACTGTTAATTGTTATTAAGGGCCAATTTCTCCGAACGTCTCTAAAACGGCGATCAGTAAAACTGCGTTTACACTAATTGCGTTTACTATCAAGATTTTATCTCGTTTAACATCGATTGCATTTCACAGAGCAAATCGCCACGATCGTTGATCGCGTTTACGAAAACAGAGTTTACGGCATGTTAGAATGGCAACCTCGCGTTGCGTTTGGTCCTTGCTCTGAAACTTGTCAAAACTATTGCAATAGTTGTGTTAAAATACATGAAACAAAACGTATTCCTTCGGTTGTCAAGTCAATTGACTACTTGCTACAGTGAGTGAGGTTCTAAAAACAGTGTTCGTTTAGCGTGGACACACACAGACACAGAGTACATTGAATATGGTGTTCCTCTCTTTCGCGAATCCACCTTGGTCGTCGAAGTACAAATTCATCCTCATCTTCTTCAAAGGCCAGTGAGTAAACTCTTCTCATTGTATATCTCAAAATATTCGTTATTATGTGATTCAAAACAGGTAATATCACAACAGTATCACTTCTTCAACACAATATAGCCGAAGCGAACGCGAACCTATCTTCAGTAAAAAAAAAGGACGCGCTACGTTATAAAATACCAGATGGTGGCGCACATAATCGCGTTTGGATCGTTAAACGGTCAAAATTGGGCGTTTAGTACAATAACTGCGTTTAGCACTAAACTAGTTTTAATATTGGTGGTGAAATGCCAAACCAAACTTTAAACTTAGATTAAAACTAAAACGCCGTTTATGTTCAGTTGATCGCGATTTATTTGATCGGTGAAATTGGCCCTTAGTCTCGTTTGAGGTGTGTTATTACAGGTGCTGTTTATATAAATTAAATACAGGTCAGAAGTTAGGTTTTTTAGATTAGTGCCAGATTAAACCTGAACCATTAATTTTTTTTTATAAAAATAGAACTAGTAATGTGATAGAATTCACATTACTAGCAATCTTGTTAGCCCCTCCAATTAAACTAAATATGCTTGGGTCTAGAGAGGGTTCACGGCAATAGTGTAATGGGTTCGAAACCCCGAAATCTCGATCACAAGGGTATGATTCTACCGAGTTACCGCGGCCCCGGAAATTTAGGGCAGCCGAAGGAACAGGGTGGATTTTTAGTCAGTAGAAATCTGACACACCCTTCCGCCTGACCCAGAGCGGAAGAAGTCATTCGATGATTTTCCCAACCCAAAAAAAAAGCCTACCAACCGTTACATTAGTTTGATCAACTTTTTTATTTACCGTCTGGTACTCAATAACATACATAAATAATCATTTTAAAATATAAAAATGGTAGTCCACTGGCATCAGTTCAACCTACTGGTGGTTAGGTCTCCAGAGAAAGCAAGTCTTCACAGTACGAGCCACATCGAGGAGGACTTATAAAAACCTAATGGGCTAAGCCGAGATAGGTACTTTATACGTTTTTAGTTCTCAGCTTTCACAATCAAGACGCTTTATACGAGTACATACACCTCAATTTATAGTTTGATTTCGTTCTTTACAATTGGAACCAAACTCGGAAATGACTCTTAACCATTCACTGACCAAAATTGTATACCTAAATAATTTCAAATTCCACACTTACCAATCCAGTTAGTCCAACCTCGCATTTACATTTACATTCTGCTAAAATAAAATGGATGTTATTACTCGAATGACTTAAATTTAGATAGATGTTTAAACGCTTGAAAGTAAATTCAATTAACTGACCACTTAATTGATTAACACTGTCTGTTAAATGAAGTGGTTTATTTTTTATTTATGTTATTTATTTTGAATCTGTTTTCACATTGTTCAGTATTTTGCACTTTTACATACTCATGTGGGGTTTAAATACAATATTTCTGATGTTTGTACCTCTTCCCATTTAACAAATTAGACCTGATAATACAAAAGATTTATATACATCAGCTACTAAAAATTGGCCAAGTGCGAGTCAGACTCGCCCATGAAGGGTTCCGTAGTAACTATACTAGTAAAAAAAAATCTTACAAATATTCTTAAAACTAGCTTATTTACATTTTTTAAAACTACACCCAATAACTTTGTTTTTCATAGTGTTTGTATGAATTACAAAGTTATGTTTGCGGTTTTAGAAAATATGCTGTATCTCAAAAACTTCTGACCTGATTTCGTTCAAACCAATTTTGGTTGAAAGTTTATATTAAGATTTATTTTAAATATTTCTTAATTTTTTTCTTAAAATCGGAAAGCGGTTCACAGAATACATCTACCTACCAAGTTTCACATGTATAGTCCTAATAGTTTCGGAATAAAATGGCTGTGACATAGGTACGGATGGACAGACAGACAGACAGACAGACAGACAGACGGACAGACATGTCGAAACTATAAGGGTTCCGTTTTTTGCCATTTGGCTACGGAACCCTAAAAACCAACCCTGTAGGTTGCAGGAATGTTCTAATAAGATACTGCGACCATGTAACGCTAGGCCAACTGAAGGAAAATGATGCGTTTTTGGACAGTAGAGTTCAGACCCTCCCTCCCGCTTCAACCAGAGCGTCCAAAAATAATGAGTCCAAAACATAGAAATACATAAAGAAATTGTTCGATCTAATTTATAACAAACAATGCTTGGTGGTGATGATAAAGTAATAATGCCTGGGTTCGCACCTACGACCGATTACGGGTCTGACTTGCGAGTCACAGCAAGTCAGGCCCGAAATCACTGGTATTAAACTTAATTTTGTTTTATTTGTACTCGGTTTTATTTTCCTTAAACATCTAACCTATTGTGCGCGTTTATTTCTGAGTGGTATAATCATTATTTTTTTTTTTTTTAATTTCATATTTTACAGACGTTACATGAAAACAGTCCCACATTAAAAATATTTATTTATTTGTTTTTATAGCTTTATATTCCACGGCTGGGCAAAGTTTTGGGCCATAAACTGCTGCGCTGTTCCAGTGCACGTTTGGTTGAACGCAGAATGAACCGCGAGCAGGTAAGGTTGAGTTGATCACTCTTAACTGCCGTGATAAAAAATATAGCCACGAATAACCAGTCACAAACAATTAAAAAATGGCAAAAAGATACCTACATTTGAAACGTCTATAATAAACTGTTATGTATTCTAGTACGGTCGTTGAAACATAGTTAAATTATATAAACTGTCAACAAAATCACACCTTATTTCGCAGGGCACTTGCATACCATTTATGTTAGGATTCATAAACTTTGATGTCCGTCATAATGAAAAGCTGAGGTAACATCTGGACACCCCAATTTACACTTAAGTGTTTAAATATTAACATAACCGAGTATAAACCATGAATTAGCAACCCGAGTGGTCTAATTAAGCGTTTCAAGGTACGGAAAAAAACAATATTTTATTCACAACTCTTAAAAAATAGTCTTTAATTTCGCGCCATTTGCTAATTCCGTCTCAGGGTATTTGTCGCTACCTTCAATGAAAAATGGACAAGATTTCTGTCGTATTTTCCCCTAGTCAGACTTTCATGTTAGTTCAAATGAACTAATTAGCTATTTTGTTTCTGGTTTGGAATTTAAAAAGAGTTCGACGCGAAATGTTTTTACGGTTGCGGCGGAAGGGTTAAGTTGAAAATATATTGCGTTATTGATTGGACGTGTTTGTTGGATTGTTTATCTGGTGACCTGTAACACAGAGTTACAGGTCACCAGGCCCCTTCACGGCTAGAATTAGCTTTTACTTAGGTGCCGTGTAAGGAAAAGGGCGTAAACATCAGTAAAAAGAAAAAATAGAAATAGAAATGTAGCTATGACACAAAAAAAAAAACAAATTATAAATTAATAAAACTCTAATTAAGCAGAAATTATTAACTCGTGTTGTGAGGTGGGTTGTGTGAGTGAGAAGATTGTGTAGTTTCAGTGTGGTTTTGTGTGATATTTGTTGGTTGCGTGAGGAGTGTGTGAGTATAGAGTAGATTTTTTATCATTTATAGCCGCATAGTACGGTCAGCAATCCGGCTTTAAAGCATGGTGATTACAACATTATCCCTAAGATCGTTTGTAGCAATTCATTCTAAGACTTATGATTCCCTCGGGATAACAAGAGTTAGCATAAGTGAATTAAAATTAAGTAACCAGTCCTTGATAAATATTAATGGCTTTAAAGTTTCTGTTGTCTTTTTAAAGATTTATGTGTTTTTGGTACAATTGGTCTTCTTTACTGTATATAAATAAAATTGAAGTGCATGTCTTTCAAAAAAACTGTTTTCTGAAGTGCTTGAGTTGATGACACGGTACTAAAACGGATACTAGCAAACTTTTGGATTCTCCTGACAAATGCAGTTTGAGATATTTAATTGACTTTGTTTTAAGTTTTGTAGGGTCGTTTGTCTGATTTGCATTGGTGATAGAATGCGACGGACGGGTCGCATCGACGTATAAAGTCACTATGAATAGCTACTACAGTTAAATGCAATGAAATGGAATTTTATTTTCGATGAACGAATGGGATGAATCTAGATTGCGTTAATTAATAGATATTGTTCGTGGAAAATATCGTTTTTAGAACTGCTGGCTAATTCTAATAATATACAGAAAACGTATATTATCACAGCACAGTATATTATTAGCACAGTATTGTGCTGGCCAAAAAAAATCACACAAAAATGTCACACAGTACTTTCAGTTTTCTCATTTTTTCTATTCCAGAATACTACATCATTTTTAAATATGAATTTCAAGTAAAGTATTTTTCAAGCTCTATTTTAGCTAGAAACCCTATTTAGGTACAAAAAAAGGTTCAAACACTTTATTCAGCAACAAAGCCTTACAGACAAATCAGTCAAGCAGTTATGAGATAAACGTCCGAAAAAAACAAACACAGTTTATTTATCTAATAAAACTTCATGTGCTCATAAAAAAGCACTTTACGTACACTGGACTTAAAGCCTAAGATATTTTTACAAGACACGTATATCAAATATAATAAAAATCTTAAAGAAATACTCCGTGATCATTCTACCAACTTCTTGTGAATATGTTCACGTGCCCTCAACATAAAATAGAATTGAATCGATGTCATCTTTTCGGAGGACCTATATTATTTTATTAGCCGTGTTATTTCTGGGGTTGCGGGAATGTTTTAACGAGATACTGCGGCTGTGGTACAACAGGATAGAAAATAACAGGGTGGGTTTTAGTAGAAAACAGTTTGACCCACCACAGTTGCACCCAGAGCAGGAGGAATTATTTGGTGATTTTCCATTCGAAAAAGTATATTTATTAATTTTCTAAGTAACGTCTTTTCTACTTTTAACATTTCAGGAAAGAAATACGAGTAATGTTAGTTTACTCTAATAATGAGTTTTCTTTCCAAGTTCTGGTTCTTTCATAAAGCTGGTTTCAAAAGACACTATTGTATCTCCCGTAGCATTATGCATATATCTTACAGAGGATAAAAAAAAAACTTGGAACTACCTGTGACAAGGAAACACGTATTAGTAATTAGTATTAGTTTCTCTTAGTTATATTCTTTATTTAAGATTAACTTTTTGTAATATAGATAATAGAACAGTCATGTTATTTCGTTTTAAATTTAAACTAGATGAGGCCGTTGTTTCCTAGCTCAATTCCCTGAGAAGAAACAACGAATAAAATTTAGAGGCCAACATAATACTATCAATACAATTACGAAATTGTAGTCAACCATTTTAATACGTAAGCCACTTAGAAACCTGACGCTGAGGTACTGCACGAAGAATTTAATCTAGAGCTCCCAACGCGACGCAACGTTCCAATGGAGAAAACAATTTGTCTTTGTAACAAAAATGTATCTATGAATTACACGAGGCTACATTTGAAATTAAACTTTGAGATAATTTTAAAATTTCGTGATAACAAACTTTATGCTATACTAGTAGTTAGCTACTAGTATAGCATAAAGTTTGTTATCACGAAATTATTCATATTTTCACGGCATTTTTAAGTATTGAAAAGCATGCCAATTAGAAATACGCAATGCGAAATTTGACACTATTGTTGGTAGCGTATAAAGCTAATAACAGTTATTTAGACAATAATTACGGTAAAATCGTAGTAATCAACAGCGGAATGTGATCTTTTGATTAGCAACGAGTAAAACATCTAACTGTTAATTAAGTATATCAAGTTTGCAATCCCATTGCAATTCAATTACTGCAGACTGCGCACATAAATCTATCTAAACAGAACAGAAAAACTCATGCATAGTGATGTCCGCAATCGCATCACTGACTCGCATTATACGAGTAGGGAAGGGCACGAGATGTGGGACACCAGTGTGGCGACGAGACCGCGGATTGTCAACGAGATGTATCGACGAATGTAGATTTATGAGAGTGACATTTTTTGTATGAGAACAGAGAGTAGGTTGGAGTGGTTGTTAATTGCTTTGGTTTTTTATTTGCTTACAGATGACCATAGCAGTGGTGGCCCAGTGGTTACAGGCACGACGAGTTATAGATCGTGGGTTGGAAACTAGCCAGACGCATTACTTTGTATTATTTTATCATCACAACTACTCTCGCAAAGGTGTAGGAATCCATAATTTCGCTCTGGGCCGGAGTGGAATACAGCCTTTTCCCTCTCGTAAGGAGGCAGCCTGTGTCCTAGTAATGGGAACATTTAGGTTGGTTATATTTAGTAACGACCAACATACCATCATAAATATGATGGAATCTTTGGAAGTTCTTTGAAACTTATATCATGATATTATAATCATACATGCGTCAACTCCATATAAAATACCGGACGATGTGCAGAGAAAGAAACAAAGATATTTGACTGCATATCACGTTATAACTATATTCTTATTTCTTAAATGGTCTTTATCTAGAAAGTAAATGAAAAATTTATTGTTCTGCCCAAATAGACACATAAAGACATAATATTTTTATAAAATCGGTAAACTTTTACGAGTGTATGTGATACATTTAGTATCACATACACTCGTAAAAGCTGCTTGACGAAAGTCTTATCAAAGTTAATAAAGAATGCAACTCCACCCCACTCGCAACTAGGACCCTTCTCACGGCACATTACACTCACAGGGTACGATTCGATAATATCCCCATATTATTATATTTAGGTATCCATCCGTTCCCGATTGAATTTTTTTCTATGGTGTTTTTCAAAGGGCCGTCGCCACACAATTTGTTGATTTATAACACAGAAAGTGTGCCAGAGCAATGATGCGGAGGTGATGTTAGCTACAACAACTCCGCATCATTGCTAACTACTTAACTGCTGAAGTTTCATTCAATATTTTCGGATGAAAATTAATATTATGTTATTTAAATTTTTTTTTTCTCTTTTTTGAGGAACGTGGCAGCATTTGCCCTTTATGTGAAGCCTGTCAAATCAAGCTTTATATAAATTAACTAGTATTTGCGTGTTGCGCGAGGTGCAAGCACCTCGCGTGCTTGCGGAAAAAAAAGGGGGGGGGGGGGGGGGTTATGGAGGGAAGGGGTTGCACAATTATTTCGACTAAAGCATTGCCCCTCTAAATGAATCTGAAAAAAAAGTGTTCCAAGTCTCTTAATTTCCGAGATCCGCCTAAACGGGGTGACAAGGGGGGCAAGGGGGGCAAGGGGGGCGACTTTGAAAAATGGTTTTTACTTTACCGAGCCTCCTCTATACGAATCCGTAAAAAAAAATACCGGTCTCGTAGTTTCCGAGACACGATAGGGAGGGGGGAGAAGGGGGGTGAAAAGGGGAGGTTTGGCACTTTTCGCGTAGGTTTGAGAGTTAGTATTTGCGTGTTGCGCGAGGTGCAAGCACCTCGCGTGCTTGTGAAAAAAAAAAAAGGGGGGGTGATGGGGGGGGGGTTGCACAATTATTTCGACTAAAGCATTGCCCCTCTAAATGAATCTGAAAAAAAAAATTTTTGGCACTTTTCCCGTAAGTTTGAGAGTTACTTGTTTACGAATCTGTCAAAATATACCCACCTCCCCATCCACCATCTGGGAGAACAATTATGTCAATGAGTCAGTCAGTCAGTGGTAATCTAGCTTTATATAGTATAACTAGTATTTGCGTGTTGCGCGAGGTGCAAGCAACTCGCGTGCTTGTGAAAAAAAAAAAAAAAAGGTGGGGGGTGATGGGGGGAGATGGGGGCGGTGCAGTATTTGCCTGTTGCGCGAGGTGCAAACACCTCGCGTGCTTGTGAAAAAAAAAAAATGGGGGGGGGGTGATGGGGGGAGATGGGGGGGTTTAGTATTTGTGTGTTGCGCGAGGTGCAAGCACCTCGCGTGCTTGTGACAAAAAAAAATTGGGGGGGGGTGATGGGGGGAGATGGGGGTTTAGTATTTGCGTGTTGCGCGAGGTGCAAGCACGTCGCGTGCTTGTGAAAAAAAAAAAGGGGGGGATGATGGGGGGGGGGGGGGTTGCAGAAGTATTTTGACTAAAGCATTGCCCCTCTAAATGAATCTAAAAAAAAAATGTTCCAAGTCTCTTAATTTCCGAGATCCGCCTAAAGGGGGTGAGAAGGGGGGTGGGAGGGGAAACATGGTTTTTACTTTACCGAGCCTCCTCTATACGAATCCGTAAAAAACAAAAATACGGTTCTCGTAGTTTCCGAGATACGATAGGGGGGGGGGGAGAAGGGGGGTGAAAAGGGGAGGTTTAGCACTTTTCCCGTAGGTTTGAGAGTTACTTGTTTACGAATCTGTCAAAATATACCCACCTCCCCATCCACCATCTGGGAGAACAATTATGTCAATGAGTGAGTGAGTCAGTCAGTCAGTGGTAATTTAGCTTTATATAGTATAACTAGTATTTGCGTGCTGCGCGAGGTGCAGGCACCTCGCGTGTTTGTGAAAAAAAAAACAAAAAAATGGGGGGGTGATGGGGGGAGATGGGGGGGTTTATTCTACAATGTTAACACTAAAATATCCCTTGGAATACTCCTCGGAGAACTCCTAAATACCAACGAAATATGATAGAATGCGATACAGGGTTGCGTAAAAGTCACGCGTGGGTCATAATGACCACACGCGGCAGCGGACGTTAATCCAACCACAAGAGTCTTGTTTATATATGGCTTAGAATACTGACACGATATTAGCGGGTAGCTTAGGTATATTATGAACTGGCAAAATATAATCTATAGAAAGTGAAATTAATAAGGATTTTATCAAGTTTCAGCTGATTACTTACATCTTATTTATTATATTTATGTATCTCTTATAAATATAAATAAATAAAATTGAAGTATCGTTATGTAGTTCCGAATAACTTTTCAACTGCTTATGTTATGTATACGAGACACAAACAGTTTTTTTTAAATCGCGGGCACATACATATTGGGCGCAGACATATACATATTGTAAGTCATTACTTATTTTCGGATGCTAATAAAGTTTCGAATGTACAGAATAGCGATAGTCTACAGCAATTTAATTAAAACATGCTATTCTTAAAATAGTTTTTAAAACATTAAAGCAGTTCCGAGAAAGATTAAATGTTTCAGGAAATCTCCACCTAAGTAGCTCCTAATATCTACCAATAAGGACCTTATCACTCTGGCGATTCGCAAGCGAGTGCAAGTGAGGCGAGTGCGCAGCGGTGTAATAAAAGAGTATATAAAAATATCTAATGTTTATTTCCTGGACCAATTACTTAGGCAAACGGCTAGAAATATTGCTAAGGACAGTCTTTAAATTAAAATCAACCTCAAAATTACAGAAGGTTTACCCAAAATTAAAAAGTGCTCATAACTCCAGGGAGGTTTGGTCAGGGGAGGTGTGGGAATGGCGGCTTAAAAACTGTATAAATATGGATAATCAAATCGAGAACCCCATGAATAAATAATAACGGCCGCACGGGACGATCTCCAAAGTTAAGCAAAGCTTGCCGAAATCTTAACCAGAAGAAGAGACAAACCTATCGAGTTCACTCCGCGTCTCAGACAGCATGTCACGCTGTTGGTCCATGGCTGCCATACGTATATCTGTGACAGTCGATACGGTTAGTCAGAAGACAGAAAATGAGAGTGAGTAACTGATATCTTACAAAGTGATTTAGTCAGTTAGAGTCAGTCAGATCCCCTCGCCCACCCTGGGCCGGAGGACAACCATGAGGATTTCCAACTCGTGGAAAATAAGATAAATGCAATAAAAAAATTATGACGATACAGTGAGTTGAATTTCACGTAACGTTACATGTTGTTATATTATAAGAATTACGTGACGTCAGCAGCCCCCTCCCACCTTCTTGAACTTTGAAGCTATTGATCATTAATTTTTTTTATTCATTTGAAAATTCAATAAAATAGACTAAGCATTTTGTAATACAGGAAACTACCCTATTGGCTCATTTAATCAGTATTGGCAGCTCACGCGCGTCAGGGTCTAGTACGATGCGCGCACACTGCAAGGTGTTTTTCGTAAACATAATAAAGTTAATGCTTCAATTACCCAACATAATAAAATTCATAATAAAGTTAAATTCTCATAAAACCATAAACAAAGTCGTAATGGTAATACCAACCCTTTTAGTTAACCCTGCTGGTGACCGCAGGATGAACGTTAATTATTAAACTGTTTACTCGGGGTCCCTTTACTATTGTTGTCACAGATTAAGTCAACGTTTATTATCAATTTGTTTACAAAATTACAATGTTATTAGTACGTAAGGTAATTTTGTTCCACTAAAATAACATAAGCTAGTAATGTCCAACTGCTGGGGCTTTCAGGTTGGTGAGTCGCATTTCTTCGGATTTTCCTTCTAGGTTCGCTTCGTTGTTCTTCTGTCAAATCTAACTTAAATATTTACTAAAATGTCATCCGACAAGTTGCCCAGAAGACTGACAGCATTAACATAACATAACCAGCATATAACGTTCTCGCTACTGGGACACAGGCTTCCCTTCTATAAAAGCGAATGGGCCGTAATCCGCCCCGCAAGCCCAATGCGGGTTGGAAGATATCGCATATCTTCGGATGTTCGGTCCTGAGACATGCTGGGTTCCTCACAATGTTTTCGTTAACCGTTTTAAGAGCAGTGGTGATGATGAAAATTACACAATTAATGTGTCTGCTGGTGTTCGGCCTACAATTCACAATCGGACCCACTGAACCAACACTAGTCACCAAAGCCACTGGGCACTAAAGCTGCTGGTAGCATTGCCACGTTAATTCACAATACTCATTCTTGGAAAAAGAACAAACCAGCTTTTTGTCGTACAAAGTATCAGACCGCGAGTGACGTTCAAAATGTTGACGACAGCGTTGCCAACCCTACTGTTTTAACAGTAGATTTACTGTTTTTACCATGACATCTCTGTTTTCTGTTTAAGTACCCATTTCTACTGTTTTAATATTATATTTAGAGATTTCGTCTAAAACGATAAAACCCCTCCAATTTAAACACCTAGCTTCATGATATGCATGTATGTATCCGTGTAAAATCTACCTATGGTCTAGTCTAACAAAACAAGTCATGTCATACCACAAAATTACTATATTAGTAGCAAGCTAAGTCATACAAAAATAATGTCAGTAATGATAGTGACAATTTTTTGTTTGAGTTGACCGTTGACCCTAGTAAAACAGAAATAAAGGAATGTATACATTTAATGCAACTGAAAAACATGTGAAGAAAATCAATAAAAGTATGTATGATTTTAATAAAAAAAGAGGCAGAAAATATCGAAAATAGTTAATGATTATTTGTAATATTTCAAAAAAATAGCCAATTATTCATATTTTTGACATAATAAATAAATAATAATAATTATGTACTTGCTTTCAATTTCATTAAAGGTTTTATTTTCAATTCTAATAATTAATGTTTTAAAGTTACCATTTTACTGTTTTCTGCTGTTTTTTTTTAAGTCTGATCTGCTGCTTTTTGCTTCGGTTAGGTTGGCAACCCTGGTTGACGAATATGTTCAATGATAATGTTGAGGATTTTGAATTTGATTTAGTTAGTCACAATCATGACATACTAAGCTCGCTTGCAAGTGTGGTTAACCGTAATTAATTTCAGACTGATACCAATAATTTAATATCTGATAATTAATATCAATTAAACCACCATTGTTCCTGTAGTGATTTGCCACGACCACAAGTAACTATTATTGTCTACCACACAAATTATTCAGATGCAGATGCAGATGCTATACAGATATAGTATGTTTGAATACCTAAACATTACAAAATAGATATGTAACTTGAGAAGAATGAAGGTACTTCCTTGTCCTTGCTTGTGTCTATAATGTCACACTTAAATAAATCAATTGAATAGGACAGGATAGGTAAGAATTTAAAATAAAGTGAGCCTCTAAGTGAAAGCTTATTGTAATTGTTATTATAACTTACTAATATTTTCCTTCATTTGAACATCAACTCGTGCACTTTGTGTATCTTCGCAGTCACACAATCCAGATGTGAAGTGACAGGTTCTGCAATAATAATGAAATTAGGTACTTATTAGTTATTGAAATTGTTTTCAATTTCATATTATTTTGTATTCCTGGGACGAGCAAAATGTTCTATTGGTTTTTCTATATATAATAATATAATTTTTCAGCAGTAACTCGGTATGCCTCATGCAGTATATTATGCTGATGGTCCAGATGAGTCTTTGACACTTGTTACGGGTAGTCAGAAGCAAGAAAATCGGACACTGGTCTGGCCAAGCGGTATCGTTTTACCCAGTTACTGGGTTGATGAGGTCAGATAGGCAGTCGCTCCAAGTACACTAATACTCAGCCGCATCCGGTTAGACTGGAAGTCAACACCAACATAGTTGGGAAAAGGCTAAGCAGATGATGAGTTATTGAAATTGTACACACTAACTGATATAAATTATGTTTTGTTTGTATGTAATATCTTAATATTGAAGTTTCAGGTATTACATTCTTAGGATCAAGATTTTCTATCAACTATTGACCTTAAGCAATGTTTGAGCAAAACTCACTTTCAATCAATTTTTTTTTTCTAACTTACTAGTATCCAAACTTTCTAATTTAGTTTTTAAATCATCAAACTCAAATCTTGGTAATTTTATCTCAGTTTTAACCAGTAATTGTTTCAGAATGCTGTCAGTTTCTATCAGTTTGAAAGTATATATATTTATAAGTATTTTGAAATATTCTAGCCTTTACCTAAATTAGAGTTTAGAATTCATTGGACATAATGGAAGCTTGTAAGAGCTGAACAGGCCATGAAAAAATTTATGTTATTCTGGTATTAGATACCGCATGTAAAAGTTAACATACTAAGTCAAACCATGCAAGGCGCAATAGCCACCACCGTAGCTCTTTAATCAGCAACACACACGAGCAAGGCAGATCACACAGCACAGGACGCAAGCAGTATGTAGCGAGTAGGCTGTTGTATAGTAGCTCATTCCAGCAAAACCCGAGGAGCAGACACTAAGAGACTCTGGAAAATGCCAGGGTGCTCCCGTAAGCAAAGTGCAAGTAAAAAAAAAGTAAAGGTCTTGGGAGGAAGTGTCATTCTTAAGTATCTCCCTACTAAGAAATTATAATTAAACTGACAATACAGACCACAATCAAAATAGAAACTAGGTAGTTACATAGACATTCTTATCATTTAAATAGTACCTACATAGTAAGAAATTATTAAAACATAATTAATATAACTCTAGATGCAGTATTATTGTGGAAATGGTGCACAGAACTCAGCTATAAAAGCATGATTAATAAATATTGGTTTAACTAAAATTGGGCGTATTTCCCTAAGCAAACCAAATCACATAGACCCGTAGGTAAGTAGGTCTTCGTAGGAGCGGAGTTTCGTCATCAGCATCAGCCCCGTAGTAGTAGACACCGAGGTTAGGTTGGCTGGCACCAAGCGGTTGCATCGACGTGCCGCTTCGCCCACCAGAATGCAGATCTTCAACCTTCGCGCTACATGGCATGCACATTGGCAGAGTACAAGTAGTTAGTTTCTTGGCATGTCGGTTGTTACAAATCAGAAAAATATAGACAAGACATTTTTAGGCATGCATATTGGTTTGTGCAAGTTGTAAACAACAAAGAGAATTAACACTAACATAACAGTAATTAACACTAAGTTTTATGAGTCGGGAACATGGTGCTATAACTTAGAACATAATTGTATATTGAAGGACCAATCAAATCTCAAGATAAGGTTAAAAATGTGTGCGACATAGATTCGGAATCGGAGGTCTAGAAAAGCAGTGGCCTGATGCTGCGTGAGTGTACGTGACACCCGTGAAATCTTAAGAACTGCGTCGCTTTGTAAATAGACACTAAATCCATAATTCTCCTTACCCATGCATAATAAAACCTCTTTCAAAAAAATCTTTGTAGGTACTTAAAATAAATTACTTGATAGGACACTCAGAAATACCACCTGTCATTATTATTCCATCCTGTCTCATCTCTTCAGTAGGTATGTCACGACATTGTATTAAAGGTACTCCAAATACATTGGCCTTTCACGTCGAGGAAATTGGCTCCTGAGCTTATATCGAAGAAAAAGTTTATTTCGTATGGCACTCTTGGTTTATGCGTGTAAGTAATTTAATGTAACTTGAGGGGAGTTCGTCACTTGCTAAAGTTTTCAAGTCTTCTTTGAATTGTAAAACGAGAAGCTATGTAGCGAACTTCGAATTTGGCAGTGTATTTTTTTATTACACTTAAAAAAGCTGTGTGCGATTCTACTTTCTAAAGGTGGTATTTTTATGGGGTTGCTCGCTTAATACGGTCATAAAATATGACGGGCCAATTCTTAGAAATGACCTTTTTATATGCAGATACTTATTTGGTCGTGCGTTGGCTTGATATTTCAATATTCCACACACCATATACACTAAGTAACTCGTCACATTTAGCTCAGATTTATGACTTGTGTCGAAAGATGAAAAAGAAAACCCATAAATACCGCCATAAACATAAAAATACGTTTGCCTTTACTAGATAAACGGGTTGACTTGCTCGTATATAAAAACTTTTTACCAAAAAATTAAACCGACTCCCAAAAAACACTGCAAAGTGAAAAATCACTTTAATTTCGGTAGTCGGTGTCTTTAGTTTTGTATTTTCGTTTTTGGCACCGACTTCCGAAATTAAAGTTATTTTTCACTTTGCAGTGTTTTTTGGGAGTCGGTTTAATTTTTTGGTAAAAAGTTTTTATTTCACCCTTTTTAGTTGGTTGATTTTTAATTTACCTAGTTACAAGAGCCTTAATGTCAACTACTTATAACATTTTACAAAATATTGCTTTTCCCAATACTGGGCCGTTAATTTTTGAGGAGTTCTCCTGGTACTTCACCACCAGCTATACATCACCATATGCATTGTGACGAGCACCAAGTGCTTAATATCCATATTCAAGTAATCGAATCGCAATCCACGAAATACTTATTATTGAGTAGTTTCGGCGGCCATTTGTGGTCTTCATCATCAGTTCCACTTCCCCAAATGGTACTTTTTGAGAGCAACTGCACAAGTTACTATAAGAAATACCCAAAACGCCATAGGTGTGCCTATAATATTTGAAGAGTTCCCTCGATTTCTCCAGGATCCCATCATCAGATTCTGACTTTGGTGATAATGGTACCAATTTCGAAGTATACCCATTCGAACAAAAAAAGAATTATCCAAATCGGTTCAGCCGTCTTCGAGTACTCGATGATCATACATAAAAAAAAAAAAAAAAATATACGCGTCGAATTGATAACCTCCTCTTTTGGTCGTCGGTTGAAAAGTGACGAAATGATAACCGACTAGTTTAGGTAGGGTTCTGCTTTTGGATATAAACTACTCAATTCAATTGATTTTTAATTTATTAGTATAGCAATAATCAAAATTTAAGTTACGTATTGATAGATGGCACTTTTCTCAAAATATTTACATATTTAGCTTAAACTTGTTCTCCGTTTTACTCAGATATTCTAAATTATCTTTAACAAATAACTATTTTATTTTACATAAATTAAAATATTAGGGATATTAGGACACTTTTTAAATTTCACACCTTTTATAATATATTAACACACGTATCTTCAAATTAATAAAATCCTCCAATTACGAAATCCTATTTTTTCTTTAACTTATTTAATTTTAAACTAAAATGGTAACGAAACTTGCGTAAATGCAGTGATGCCAGATTGGAGGGAATCCCCCCGAATTTTAGGGGTTTTTAAGTTATTCTGGGAGAATTGAGGGACAATATTTTTGGGGGAATATTTGGACTGATGATGTCTGAACGCGATCAAACCACTAACTAATCTGTGAAAGCACACACACGAAAACAAAATGCTGTGCACGATGATAGCCGGGTAGCTCCGAAGTTGCCGCAGAATGGAATGATTTGCATCGTACAACTTGGAAATCCACGCAACACACCGAAGCGTTCTGGGTTGAAGTTTATAATTTCAAAAATGCAGTCGGCGATAGAACATACCCGTGGAAATGTTAGCAAATTGGCACTAGGAATTTTGTCTTTATCTTTTTCTAACGCAGTTGCGGAAAGTGCCTTCTCTTAAGAAGCTATTATTGAAGACAAACGTCGAAACAGATTGGCATTAACACTGCCGAATCCATCTTGAGAATAAGATATAAATTGCTAGAAGGATGTGTTCATTTTAAACCTAGTTCAAAGATGCTAAACAGGTTTAACTCAGAAAAAATGTACGGAACTGCAACCGGCGCGAGTGAAGAGGCTAATTTAGTCATGGACGCTTTGCTGAAATTGTATAAAATTGTATCAATAATAAAAAAGAATAGCCATTTATGAGTTTTTTTTTACAAATCTTGATTTTGGGGGAGATTTCGGGAAAAGTTTGGGGAGAACGCGAGTCGGTCACTTGGCTACACTTTGTAAATGTCAAAAGTTTAAAAAAGTTAAATAATTTGTCAAATAATAAGTCAATAATTGCAAATAATTCAAGAAATTTAAGATATAATATATTCTTATTTAATTGATGTGTACCTAAGGATACTTCTAAGTTATTGTGGGATCACGAAACGATTATGGAAGATAAAATTCAGATGGCCATCAAATATTGTAACAGAAGATTTTAATAAAGTATTTGGTGTTGTAGTTATATTGTTTCATTGTAAATCAACATAAATTACTAAGTACTAAATAAAAAGGAGTAAATAGGACGGCCTATGCAGTGGTACCCTGATTTGTAGGTAGCTATATCTATATACTATATATATATATACATATGCTTCATACATTGTTGTATTTACTTGTTGCCAGAGGGCGCGGGCGCTCTGGAATCTTCGAGTGACGGCTCTATCTCAGTATATAAAATGTACTCTGTGGTCGGGAACTCGGGACTAGTGTATTACATTCTCTTTATAACTAATAAGAAAATAGAATAATTTTACATGGCACTTCAAACTGAACGAATTTAAAATTTTAAACGCGAAACGCCAAACAAAACAAAACGTCACCACAATTTCATAATAATGTACCAGCCTGTCAAACTAAATAGTGCTGCACGATGGTAGTCGCTCTTTAACGATATCGATATAAGTAAATAAAATATGTAAATAGATTTCGACTTAGAAAGCTGGATTTTTGTTAAAATAAAGCAAGGATTTCAGTATTTAAGAAAAACTCTACCATTATTTGCCATGCAAAGTCCATAGTATCTTTTCCCTTATGCGCTAGCTTTTTAAAAATCAATATTATATACTTTCACATATATACAATTATCGGTGTAAGCGATGTAGCAATATCAAATATCACTTTATCTCTTTCTAACTAATGTGGTATTACGAAATGTAAACGATATTACAATCTTTGTTGCTCTAACTATGGCAATATTTGACCAGTGAAATGTAAGCCGGGCTTAGCCGGGTGCCAATTTTGCCATACGTAGTACGAACTTTCGAAATGCATACGCTGTCAACTGTAATTGTATAGTTTTATGCGATTTCCGAGATATAGTTCTCGTCAAATAACTTGGAAAGAGTCGTTCAATGCGCAGAAGTCGATTTTTAGGTGTCAGCGGTTGTCAGCGGCACGCGGGGTATGACGTGGCGCCGCTCCGAGCGCGCGATTGGTGCGTCAGGTGTTCTCGTTCAATTTGCTCCCGAATACACTTGCGTACACGAAAGTTGTACCCTTTGTTTTTGTTACGAGTTGTTGTTCTAAATTTAGTTTTTGTTACGTTGATTTCAATGCCAGGACCAAATACCGTTAGACTATTAAAACGTAAGAATGAACTGTTAGACACTATAGTTAAGGAAAGTTGAAATTCCGAATTCGTCACTGTCTTTAGGACACCGAGAAAAAAGAAGAATACAAGGGGTACTAGTTTTACTAACTAATTGCGACGACGAGAACATATATTTTTAATGTTTTTAAGCTATTGCATAGCTTTTATCGTGGGCTTTGAGCGTGGCGACCGAATCAAGAAATTCCAAAATGAAAATAAACCTAACACCCCCACTCCGACCGGCACAGCGGTGTGGCGTTGAAAGCCGTGCATCGTCTAACATCGTTTCAGTGCGGTAGACTACGGCACGGTGTTTGTGTGCCTGCGACTAGACGTATGCATGTAGACTAGCTGCTAATAAACCTATAGTTTCAATGATAAAAATTCCTGAATAACCTACATGTATTGTAAGATAATAAAAATATTTTAGACAATATTACCTTCTCATTTAATCAATAAAAAAAATGATTTCTTATCGGTCACCACGCTCAAAAAGTGTAAATTGAATTAATATCAAAGAATAAAAAAATACTGCATAAAATAAATAAATAAATAATTATGATCGCATAAGTTGATAAAAATGCTATGCAATAGCTTTACCGCATCAGTCCCCGAGTGCCACACTCATTTTTTTCACTTTTAAATGTATTTATGTATTATATGTATTTTATTTATAATACCGAATTAACGAATGAATTCCTCTTCTAACCATTCCATGTTCAACCATGTTTTAACCATTGTCTAATAATCCTTGTTTTCGCAATATCCCTAGGGTTTTCCCTAATATTCGAATTAGCAAATCATCCAATCGACGTATACAAAATCACCAGTAAATCAGACACAAGACCACAGATAAATCAACAGTAGGTGAATTGACCGTTAGTTTAATCAACCTTAGTTTAATTAATAGTAGTTTAATAAACCGTAGCTGAATTCTGAAGTCTATTGAGAAACGGGCCAAAAGACTCATTGGCAAGGATACACTGGTCGAATCAAAGCTCCAGAGCCTTGAACATCGACGACGAGTTGATAGTCGGTTTCGGTGCGATGGAATTACACAATCTAATTCCGCCAAGTCCGTTCCATCATCGGACTACAAGACAAACGGCGATGCGCCATCGTTACATGGTGGACATCCCACCTATACGCACTAAAGGTTTTGGGAATACCTTCATTGTGCGTACGGCTAAAGAGTCGAATTCCCTGCCGGTGTCTGTGTTCCCCGATAGCTATAACCTAGGGGTCTTTAAGTCAAGAATAAATAGGTTACTTTTAGGTAAGCGTGCTCCATCTTCGGCCACATCATCATTTACAATCAGGTGAGATGGTGGTCAAACGCGGGCCTATTATGAATAAAAAAAATGGATTTCGTTCATTAGTTGTTACAAAAATCGGTGAAACGATCTTTAGATATTTTAAACGGTAGGTCTTTTGACCGTAGTTATCTTGAAAATAAAATAAACTTAGGTATTATAATACATAACCCTTTGTTTTGTACTAACTTAGCGGTTGTAACATAGGTTTGAATTGTATCTAACACACTATGGATTGAGTCTGAAAAGAAACAATGATTTTTTCACAAGCAAGCAAGCACCTACTAAACGTTAACGAGACAAGACTAGAATATCGCGACTGAGAAGACTAAAATTTGGTTTATTCTCGTTACACTATAAGCAGAGAAACTTTAAACGTTTATAGAAATTAATGATATTCATGTTTATATTTAGGTATTAATAAAAAGGTAAGAAAACACGATCACCTTGTTTTATGCTTGAATAATAATAAATAACCTATGAAGGCCGGAAGAGTAGTGTAAATATCGATATCGATCATTTTCGATCATTCTGAACATCATTTGTTACGGCCGCCATCTTCAGTGAGTAATTCTAGTGATGTGCCAACTCGGAATAAACACAACTGGAGTTAACTCCAGTTGTAATTCACGTAACTCGAGTGACTGATTAAACTGAGTAAATGATTTGTTTTCGTAACAATATTTAAAAGAATTGAACAGATTCAGCATAAATATGTATGGGGACCATTATAATTAAAGTAGGTAGAATTTAAAAAAAAAAAGGAAATGTATTTATTTATGTTTTATGTATTTGGGATTAAATTTTCGTAACATAAATATAGTAAGTATTTCTATTAATTAACAACAAAACTATATTTGTATATAAATCTGAACACTGTTTGCACTTAGCATGTCCATTCACTGGCGATTCAAATACATCCCAAACAACAGATTTCATTTTATAGAGTACCTAATAATTCGAAAAACTAACAACAATAACAACCGGCACTCCAAAATAACCTCAAATCTGCAGCATTGTTGTGACATTGACATAATTGACATTTGTAGCGAATTAAATGAATGAATATAGTCATCAATGATCGGCAAACTTCGCGCCATCTCAGTGTCTGTCATTCGGCTGACGCGCTAGGGCGGGAGAATTCAAATCGACTATATCGAGTTAAAGAGAATTCAACTCGAGTTGTCTCGAGTTAAGCCCAACTCGAGTTAGTAACTCGAGTTGACACATCGCTAAGTAATTCTTATTTAATTTTGTGTAACGCTCTATCCCAAAGAGTAAAGTAACTATAGAGATAAAGAGTGACAACTCTGTGGTAAAATTTGCATGTATGGAAAGTGCTGCCACCTTAAGTTTGGTGAGTGAACTAAGGCTCTAATAAATATACACCTACATAAATATATGCATACTTACTATGAGTATGTATGTAGTTGTAGTCTTTCTAAATTTTATTAGGGTCACAATCAGGGTTTTGACCTAAATAAACAAGAACACATATGAAGTTCTGAATAATGTTAACAAAACAAATAACAGTAACAATTCCAACAGAATTATCTGAAATAAACTCGTAATTTCGAGAAGCGCATCAACGTCGGGAAAGCCAGAGTTAACAATGTCCGACCTATATGTATCATCTATGATGTCCGACAATGATATTTGTTTGACAAGTTTATAAACAAGACAAGATGGCTGCCAAGTCTTTTTAACCCACCAAACTTCATACATCGCTGTCGTCTATTGAAATTGATGACAGTGTTAAGTGTGCCTCCTGCTCTATCCGTAGTATTATGTAAATATATTCATGGGTTTGAAAATGTTTCGACACAAAATCAGTAACAAAATCGGAATTATTAATAAACTTACGTCATATTTTAGTATAAACTCAATAAAACATTGATTTAAATGCACTATAATATAGTGCATTTATATCAATGAAAGAATTTAATTTAAAAAAAATGAGTTCTTAATTTGACAAAGAGATACTTCTAAAAGAAAAACCCAATAGCACCCGACCGTTTTTCGTGACCCGGGAATCGATCCCAAGACCTCTAGCTTAGCAGTCACGCTTGCGATCACTGGGCCACCGAGGCAGTTGTCATTAACAAAGGAATCAGACAAGTTTATTTCCTCTCTCCCGCTCTCTCTTGTGCTATTCATCATATTATTATTTTATTTATTTTCCAGCTATGGTGTCGATATGGTCTTGCTGAACCAGCTGAGCCGTTAGTCTGCAGCCTACGTAGGCTTATTGGGACCATTGGAAAGTATGGTGCCTTGGATGAAATAAACTGCAACAAACTCTGTACTTAACTGTTTACTGAACTCTGAAATTACTAACACACCATGCTCTTCCTGCCCTTACCTTATTTTCTTTTTCTATTCTCAACTGTCTTTCATGTAATTCTTCCCACAATCCGTACGGTAGGTATCCGTACCTTTTCTTCGGTCTCAAGAAAACGCATTGAGTGGTACGGATGCGAAAACACAGTTGAATTATAGATTTACTCCATTTCAATCGTATTGATATTATGCTAGACTAAGTTCACTGTTCCACATACCTATTTATTACCTACTTGCAAGAAGGTAATAAATAGGTCCCGCTTATCTGCAGATAAGCGGGGCTTTGCTTCCGTGGATCACGATAATAACCCTCATAAACTCCTTTTTTGACGTCAGGTAGGTATAAAGTAGCCTACTTCCTCAAGCTCTTCCATACCAAATTTCATCCAAATCCACCCAGTACTTTCGAAGGTTAGCGTGTTCAAGCAAACGTTTCCGCTTTAAAAGGTTCTTTGTTATTTCAAAGCATTTAGAATGTGTGGTTTTATACTACACACTAGCTTACGCCCGCGACTTCGTCCGCGTGGAAAAAAAATCCCCGATTTTGAAACATTCTTCATTAGTGCTCCGCCCCTATTGGTCTTAGCGTGATGATATACAACGTGTAATTTAAAGGGTATATACATACCAAGTGCATGGCTTCTTTGGATGATAACAAACGATATGGCAAGGGTTTTGTAATCCTAAGTCTACGTGTGTAGAACTTGTTACAAATTCCAATACACTGATACCAGAGACCGATTTCTTCAAATTAAGAAGAACAAAGAGAATTATCGTGTTATTGGCAAGTGACGTGGAAAGTTATTGACCCGCGTAGTGCTGTGACACGTTTGTTATGATTGGTATTCAAGAAATATATGAAACCAATAATTTGGTATCAATTCTTTGAGTCAGTTATTTTGTGCTGAAACTGTGCATAGAGACTCCATACCAGATGTTGTCTTCAGCCCTTTTGGATAGATATGGGGTTTCCGTTACACGTTGTATAGCCTATAGCCTTCCTCGATAAATGGGCTATCTAACACTGCTAGAATTTTTCAAATCAGAACCGTAGTTCCTGAGATTAGCGCGTTCAAGCAAACAAACAAACAAACTCTTCAGCTTTATAATATTAGTATAGATTCTAAATGCTGCACATCGCCCGCGAATTCTTCTGCGTGGATTTCGAAATAATTTATAGCATATTGCACTCCCCAATAATGTAGCTTACCACTCAGAAAATATTTATTAGGATTGGAATATTAGTTCTGATGATTACCCCCTACATACAAACTTACATACAAATTTTCCCACTTTGTAATATTAGTGCTCAAAGACAACAGTTTAGATACAAAGTAGCGCTACCTGTCAACAATTTCAAAATGTAAATAGATAGCGCTGTTACTAAAATTATTTTATTAGACTTTAGTTTTATATTCTAGTCTAGACTAGACTTTAGTAATTACGTGGGTGTTTTTAAAGAAAAGTAACCCTGTGACGAACAGGAAATATAATTTTGTCATTACTTACATCAAATTGTTTATATTTACTCTGATATTAAACAATATAATCATTATGAACTGCTAAATATGGTTTGGGGATATGCGGAACAGGGTGTTAAGCCCCGCGTTTCCATTGAAAAGGGAGGATCCAACCAACCGACCAGATAGGTGTTTTTGTCTGGTGGGCAACTTACTGCCCGATGTTTGTGATCGGGTGATTTGTATGTAGGCTAGTTGAGCGGTAAACTTTACTTGCGCAATTTCCATCGTTTAGTTTGTATGTTGCGAGATAGATGTCGCTACAATGGTATTTAAATTAAAATTATACCATAATTTATATAAAAATATTCAATATTTTCTGTTAGCATTTAATGCAAAGTACCTCACAAAATATCTGGGGCCGGCAGACCAAATCACAAAATGTCGTAATTTACAGGAACAATAAAAAACGACTTAAAAATATAAAAATAATGTTATATTTAGATTAGTGTGAATAAGCATTAAGTATGAATACAATGTTTATGTACCTAACAAAGAGTAGTTTTATGTAAAGTCACAAATCTGAAAGTTACAATGCCACAGATTAATGTTATTTGAAACAAAATTTTGTTACAACTTTTTAAAAAAGTGTAAAGGTTATCAAATTAAATAGCGTTGTTGATAATAACTAATTAAAAATAAACATATCCACAATGCTATAAAGATTAATTAATAAATATATCAGATATCGTTGTTTTCTTTTAACTCTTCTAAAATATCAGGACCGGTGTTATACAGTATACCTACTATCTAACGTAAGTAAAATTACATAAAATTTAGGGAAAATGTCTGGTATTAGGGTGCGTTTCCACCAGAGATGTGCGATGGAAATGTGTCGTGCGAGGATGTCTAGCAGTGCTGTAAAATGTGTGGGGGTTTCCACCAAAGCTGTGCGATGAAAATGTGCCTACGAGGATGTGTAGCGGAGCTGTGAAAATACGCATTAATGTGTGGTGCGAGGATGCACATTCCTCGCAACACATCCCTCGCAACACATCGCTCGCACACATCCCTCGCTTGTTTTGTATGCGCAAAAATCTAGCTCCGCTGAGCCGTTTCCACCAGAGCTGTGCTGACCGAGGCGAGGTAAATGAAGCGATTCTATTGGTTCTTTTCAAACGCATCCCTCGCTACGCATCCTCGCACATCTCTGGTGGAAACGCAGCCTAAGGGTGCGTTTCCACCAGAGACGTGCGATGGAAATGTGTCGTGCGAGGATGTCTAGCTGTGCTGTGGAAATGTGTGGGGGTTTCCACCAAAGCTGTGCTATGAAAATGTGCCTACGAGGATGTGTAGCGAAGCTGAGAAAATGCGCATTAATGTGTGGTGCGAGGATGCGCAAACCTCGCAACACATCCTTCTCAACACACATTCCTCGCAACACATCCCTCGCAACACATCTCTCGCACACATCCCTCGCACACATCCCTCGCTTGTTTTGTATGCGCAAAAATCTGGCTTCGCTGAGCCGTTTCCACCAGAGCTATGCTGACCGAGGCGAGGTAAATGAAGCGATTCTATTGGTTCTTTACAAACACATCCCTCGCTACGCATCCTCGCACATCTCTGGTGGAAACGCAGCCTAAAAAGTATGTATCGGGCACGCCGCAATTGCGGTGGTAAGACCCCTCTTTGAGGAGTGGCTAGATCGGCGTCACGGCGTCCTGACCTACCGCATGACGCAGGTCCTCATCGGACACGGAAGTTTCGGGAGGTACCTGTGTCTGATGGGAAAGGAGGAAACGCCTGGGTGTCACCACTGCGAGGGTCGCCCTGAGGACACAGTCGAGCACACGGTGCAGGACTGCCCCGCTTGGGCAGAGCACCGACGTGTCCTCACGGCGGCAAATGGCGGAGACGCGAGAGGGAGTGGGAAGCGGTCGCCTCCTTCTGCGAAGCAGTCATGCTTCCGAAGGAGGAGGCGGGCCGCGTGAGGGAGAGGATGGCGTCCTCCCTCCAGCCCAGCCGCAGTGGTAGACGCCCACGGCGTTGGACGTCGGCCGACGATCTCCGGCCACCGTAGGCGCGGGCATGCGGACAGCGAGTGAAGGGCAACTCGCTGTCCGACCATGGACCATGCCCGGGTCAACGGCGCGTCGTGTTCCACGCACGCCTCAGAGCGTCAGCAATATGACGAGGCCCCCCCGTAGAGGGCCGAAGCCTGCCGGGGTCGTGGGACTCATCCCGTTACCGTAACCCCGGTACGTAAAGGGTTATTGAAGGAACACCGTGGATTTTAGTCAGTAAAAGTCTGACAGTCCCTCCCACCCTGCCCGGGGTGGGAGGACTTATTGGATAATTTTACCACGCTAAAAAAAAAAAAAAGGTTATGTATGTATGTATGTATGTATGTCGGGCAGGTATCCGCAACTCCACGACCATGAGCGTATTTTGCGTAAGGGGTAAGATTTCTCTTCACTCAATCCATGCCAGTTCCTCCAGGAAGGCGAGCAACGCCCTTGTTTTGCTTACCATTTCTCGGAGGGTACCTGGGTTGCCGAAGTATTTAGTCCTGTAGTCTGCGACTACAGGGCAGCTGGGCAGCTCAGTAGCAGGTGTGCTGCTGTTTCGTCCTCCTCCATGCAGGCTCTGCAGAGTGGGCTGTCTGTGACTCCTATTAGATAGAGATGATTATTAAATGATCCATGACCGGTAAGGGCAGCCTAAAGGGTAAAAGATCAATGAAATTCATACACTAGAAATAAAACAACAAAGTATTGAAACAAAATCATCTCGTATTTGCTCATATAAAATTATTAAAAGAGTAGCATCATTCTATCACATTTATAAATAATCAGTGAAATAGTATCATGTTCACCATGTTAATAATAAAGAACAAAGCGATAAATTAATTAAACTATTTAGATTCATTTAAACTTATTTCACACCTAAAAGAGCATAAAAGTATTAAAATATTAGATAAGATTATGAATATTCAAATATATAATAAAAGTATAATATAAAGTAGGAATGCTGCAGTTTAATATTATTTTTTGTTGATTTTCGGTGACATCCGAAACACTTCTTAGTAATTATAAAATATGTAACAGGCCAGGGCCACTTACCACTATTGTAACATTGATTTAAATTAAAATATGTTAGGATTATGACAACGTCCCAATATACTACCATAGCTGCTAGCAGAGTGATCATCCGTACGGTTTAGCATACTAAACAAACATAATATGCTGAAGTAAAATTGGGTAAAAAGTAGTAGTTATATTACTAAGAAATAATGTAGGTAGCTTTCTTTTTTTAACAGTTATTCTTTTTTAATCCATTTAGTAGTAACGGAGATTACCTACGTAAAATCAATACATTTTTTTTCATTTTTATAATAATTATTTACAAAAAAATTAACACGCATTAAAATTAAATTATTCTTTTAAAATATTTCATTGTAGTCTAAGTTTTATAATTCAAGTTCGTCACGATTTTGTTGCGGTCGTATGTGACATGACATGACGCCCAGGAGGTGACGTTTTCATCCCACAATACTTTTGGATTTAAAAATATTGCCTGTGTGAGCTGGACTCGGCCATGTAAGATTCCGTGGTAGCTATGCAAAGTTTTTCATAGTTGACAAACTTATAGCTTATATTATATTTTTTACATTTTCACTGTCTTATTCTAAAAGTTCTAATAGTTTTGGAACAAAATGGCTGTAATATACGAACAGACAGAAGGACATGACGAATCTATAAAGGTTCCATTTTTTGTCATATGACTACGGAACCCTAAAATTACGAATATTTAGTTAAAGTAACATGTGTTAAGCCTTACTAATCTAGCTGATGTTTTAAATACCATGCTTGTTATTTTGCTGGTTTAATATAAATATAGCTATATAATATAGATTTTGAGTACATTTTTAAATTTAATTTTGAAACATTCACCTAAATCACATAAAATTTCAATTCAACATGTTCAATGTAAAGAATAAAAATATTGAAAGTTGTGGGACAATTTGTCTTTGCTAGAAGCGTCTTTTGAGGGAAACACCCTAATTAAAATAAGGAAGCTGATAGCTTATTACTGGTTTGTTGGGGCTCAATGTATTTCTATGATGGCGAAACAATTTTTGTCTTTTTGAGATATAAAATTATGACATAATGTTTACACCAAGATTATTCTCTAATGAATTTATTAGATCACGTCACTAATTGAATTTATAATTCGATACATATTCCAAAGAAATTTACCCTGTTTCTTAAATAACATCACTTAAATCATGCGTCGTCTTTAATTCTCTGACAATTAATGTTCTTACATCTTAACGTATTACGTTGCAGTTCCACACTCGTGAATATCCCTTGTTTCTATGATATATGACCTAGCTTAATGTTAGTCATTATACCCGTGCACTGCCATTAATCGCCGGCTCAATAGTCTGTATCTCACGTACCTTGACGACTATATCCGTCACTTACTTAAGTAAAAAAGAATCTAAAACAAATACTCCATAAAACAACAAAACTAGACCTCAAATTCTTATAACTGGAATTTGTTTCATGGAATCGATAAGTTTTCATTTCGTTCTGTATTGGTATAATAGGGTCTACTATATAAGCAGGTATCTCTGTTGTTATTATAGCTTCCGTCGGGCACGGAAGGGTTTCAGCAGGGATTTTCATGACAGTCCTTTTAACACCCTTTTTGGATATTTCAATACTGTCGTGTTTAGATAGGTCGCCTGGTAATGTCTTCTTTTCCGTTACGTTCATTTTATCGTTCAGTCTTTCGATGGTGAGGCCGGGATGGAGTATGTCTTGATTGTAATCCAGTCTGTTGTCCATAGCGTCAGGCATTTTGTTGTAAGCGGAACTCACGATGGGAGGATCCACTTTGCATGTTACGCCATCCAAGGACTCCTTTGTGTTTTGACTTTTTGTCTCGTTTCGTAGTGAATGCAACCATTTTATTCTGCAGTCGCAAATGAAGTTGTTGTCTGGAAAAAGAAACAATTGTTTCGTTAGCAAAATGATGTTTACTTCCTGTTAAATAGACGAAAACCCACGGGACAATGGACATTAAAACTAAAACTTTCACACAACTGCCTAGAGTTAGCTAGTTAAATTAGATTATACAACATTTTCCACTTCTATCTGACCCATTCTAACCCAACTAAGAACACCAGTAGGCATAGTAAGGAAACCAACTTTCCAAGCACGTTGAAGTTAATACATGTCACAATGTCTTAGTTTCAACACGTTTAATATTCATCGAGTATTTGAAGTTCATGAAACTCGACATGAGGAAGTATTATATATTTATATATTTTTTTTTACCTTCGAGTAGTAGATTGCTGTTTTGCGGTTTCAAGTTGTCCCATATGGGTTTGATGTTGTCGAAAGTTAACGCGTGCAGTTCGTTGAAGCGCAAGTCCAGGGAACTCAGACCCCTCACCCCCTCGAAGAGGCCTGATGGGAGCGACGCTAGTTTATTGTCTTCCAAGGATAACATTCGCAGTTGAGACAGCCCGTCGAATGCCCTCTCCGATATATACCGCAAATCATTCTTACCCAACAGTAACTCTTGTAGATTCCATAGTTCGGCAAATGTGAATTCCGTCAAATTTTGTATTCGATTCTTTCTCAGATCCAATTTCCTCAGATTCGCCAATCCATCGAATGTCCGTCGGTTCAAATAGTAAATGTTATTCTTATTCAAATCCAATTCCAGTAAATTGAACGTGTGCTGGAAAGTGCCGTTTCTGATTGTGGATATATTATTCTTGGTAAACACTAATTTTTGTAGTTTGGGCAGATCGTAGAAAGCTTCTGTATCTATATCTATAATCATGTTTTCTTCCAAATTGAGAGTTGTTATGTTCGGTAGGTGAGCGAATGAATACTGCTGTAGATTTTCGATTTGATTTTGAGATAAGCTTACTTCTTTTAGATTAGTTAAGTTTGCGAAAGCGAAAGACGTTACATCAACGATATAGCCGTACTTGATATTTATGGACGTCAAACTTTGTAAGTAGAATAGTGCCTTGGTGGGTATATAGTCTAAAGCGCCATCGACTCGGACATTAAATGACAAAGTTTGCAAAATTGGTTGGGATGCAAAACTCTCCCAGATGAGGTCGTCGGGCGGTATGCCGCCACTGAACACCCAACATTCTGCTTTAATCGCAATCCTAGGTTCTCTACTATTTTCGCAATAGCAGTGAACTTTTGAATCTCGGTCTGTGATGTCACAAATGTTTTTTTGGAAGCCTCCGCTTTTCTCTTTGTTTCGCCTTTTGCTGTTATCCCTGGCGTATGCGTTTATTGACATGTCATTAACGAGAGCGAAAGTGATCAATATGTAGATTACGCTGGCCATTCGTCTTCCCATTGTCATCTGAAACAAGCGAGAGTGATTACGTTAGGACATCTTGTTTGTTCAGATTAGTTTGGATTTGTATTTTGCTTATACCTATGTATAGATAAGTACCTAGGTATAAGCAAAACATATGCATTATATAAAAAAAAAACAAATGTACGTATGTACGTATCGTGATAAAGGTCTTTAGTAATTATTACTACGTTAATATTTCAGACGGTACACCAATCTTTTCAACCCGTAAATCAAAGCGATGAAAAATATGACAATATTCACCACGATAGGTGAAGGAGCACCACCTTTTCGGTGGCCTACTTTTCCTAAACAACAGGGCTAGTTACTGTCGTGATAAATAGCTATTTTATTAATAGATGGTGTTCTAAATAGTTCGAACGATGCAACCCTAATGTCACCAATGCGCGCGAAAGGGCGCTAGTTTGTTTTGAGAGATTGTAATGTACTCTGTGGTCATCTATCCGCCATATTACTAGGCTGTGACTTGTTCGTATTTTCGGAACGACGAGTCGACACAAAGTACACAAACCCAAGAATTAAATAAATGGTTGAATATTAAATTGTACGTACCTGTGTAAACTGCTATAATAAAGTTCATGTCAAGAAATTCAGCGTATGATTGAAGATCTTAAAACAGATGGTTTAAAAGTCTAATCAATATACAGATATCTTAATTCCCAACAATTACAAAGTTTTCGTTTCATATTTTATTTTTTTTTGTTTGTTTTCGTTGAATTCGTAATTAAGTAATGGAAGTATTTAATAAAGAAAGGGATCCAATTTCATAAAATATTTAAAAGCTCGGATTAAAACGACGATTATGTTTGAAAAATAATGTTGGTTTCGAGGATGCTGTCTGTTATATTTTATTACGTAATATTAAAAAAAAAAACATTGTAATATTGAAACAAACATTTTAATAGCAATTGGAAATTTAATAACGCCCTGTGTCAACCTCATATATGGACCGACAAAAATGACAAATTCTGCCGATCAGTCTGTATCATAGATAAAATAGACGTAGAGGATTAGTAGTAAGTTGCATATACAATTTTGATTATACAAATATCATGCAAACATGAACCTTTTCAATAAAAATATATCTGTCTCATTCTTACACATCATAACTTTCAAATGTAAAAAGAGGTAAGCATAAATCATAAACTTCAATTTCTGGTAACAATCTTCATGACGTCACCAAGCTCCGCCTTGAAGCACCACCGCCATTAAATTGGGACACTTATTTCGCTCGTTTTGTGGTAGGTCAGCTGTCAAAAATACGGTGTTTGGAATAAGTTTTCAGTGTTACAGTGGACTGCGTCGATTTTAATAAGCTTTCTATTGATCTGTGAAGTGTATCTGAGCAGAACTATCATGAGGAAGTGTTGCATCAAGGGGTGTAATTCAAATTCTCGTAAAAATGAAGAAGGATTGTCACTTTTTAGGTTAGTTGTAATTTTCTTTGTTATTCATGTACAATTGTCGTGTGAATTACAGTGTATGTGTTTATTATGAGTTCTAAGTCATGTTTTCTGCTGTCATGTAGAATTTCATAAGACTTTTATCACTTAAAATTGAACAAGTAAAAATGTTTATTGTTTACATTTGTATTTAGTGTTGCTCTTCGTTTTATACAGTTATCGATATAAATTTTATCAATAATATTGATATACATATCTAATTAACGAAGTTGTACGGCATATAAAACTGTATTTAAACAAAATATTGATTCTGAGCCTTTTATTTAAGTAATACGTTAGTGTTGATTGACTTTCTGAAACATACGACTTCAATATTATTATTTAAGTATTCCTAATGGTTCAGATTGTTTAATTGGCACATAATGATGTTTAAAATTGATTTTAAATTCCCCAAAAAGGAAGGCCTTAAGAAATTGTGGATGGAAAAAATTGGCAAGGAAAATATAAAACCTGCAGCAATAATAATAATATGCTCCAAACATTTTGAAGACGAGTGTGTGAACAGAACATTGAATATTATTCGACTTAAAGATGACGTAGTTCCCACTCTTTTCCCAGTAAGTATCTTTTCTGTTTATAATTTACATACTTTATCCGGCAAAAGTTTTTGAAGAAGTCCAATATCTATAAATATGTATGCCGCTGGCATTCAGATCTTTTACAGAAATTAAGTTAGTACTAATCGATCATGTGGCTAGTGCATGTTTATTGATGTCACAGGCCTTGAAATGATTTAGTTTAGGAATGTGTTGTTTGTTTCAAAATATTTTCTATCAATTTAGCAGGGTTTTTGAAACATATTTCACAGAGTGATATGAGTGCCCAAGCAAGTGAACACCACTCATCAATGAACCCTTCCAAATATTAATATTTTATTTTTTCTCGTTTCTCTTAGTTTACTACTACATCTTCAGTGCAATCGAGAGTCCAATCAACAAGTAGTGTAAACAGGAATGTGATTCCAGTTACAGATGATGCAGCTCCCACTATTTATCCGGTAAGTATCTTTTTGTTATTTTTTTTTGTATTTAATTTATTGTAGTATGCACAAATTTTCGAAGAAACATCGTATTCCCCAACACATAAATATCAATTTCTGTTTACTATTTTTCATCTTCAGTGCAATCAATCAAATAGTAATTTGTATTATCTATATCGCATTTTTGTTTTAATTTTACCTATTTCAAAATGTTTTATTAAATGTTACCAGGTAAATGTTTAGTAGCAATTCCGTGCTATATAAATATGTCACCCGAAAATAATAAGATCCGCAAGTTTATAAATTACCTAGGAAATTTATTAACTTTCGTAGGATTCTAAACGATAGATAAATTGTATTATTTTACGCCCACATTTTTATTTTTATATAACTTTTAAATCAACTTGCACTAGATTATTTTAAATTTAAAAACCACTTTTTTTAACTTCCAGCTTATTCCGATCGATTTAAATATAGTAAATCCCATCCACACGGAACAAACTAAGAAATTTATCGGGAAATACAGAAGAGATGACAGGAGAGATGTCCATGGTTGGTATTTTCATACTCTGTACGTAACAAGACCGATATATCAACATAATGGCTCCAATACCTTGACCACCGAGCTTTGATCAGTTTTTAGGGTAAAAAACGGATCCCTATTACTAAGACTCGGCTGTTCGTCTGTCTGGATGTCTGTCTGTGACCGTGACCGTGATAGCTAGAAAGCTGAAATTTTCACAGATGATGTATTTCTGTTGCCGCTTTAACAACAAATACTAAAAACAGAATAGTTTGTGACTTGAAAGAATCATCAGAACATGTTCTTAAAAAATTGTATTGTACTAGCTATTGCCAGCGGCCTCGCTCGCCCCCTGCTTATAGCCTATGTTATTCAGGACTACAGCTTTCTACTGATGAAAGAGTATTTGAAATTAGTTCCGTAGTTTTTTAATTAAATCGTAACATACAAAATTAAATCTTTCTTCTTTATATTTGTAGTTTAGACAACTGTATAAAACATTTTTTATTTCAGCATATTCCAATGGATGTAGATAATCCCATCCACTCGGAACAGGTGCAATCTACCAGTGACATAAATTTACCGGGAAATACAGAAGAGATGTCCATGGTTAGTTTTTATTTTCATTCATTACTCATAAGAAAACTATGATACCAACAAAATGGCCTGACAGTTCGAATGTAGAACTCAAAAGAATCATGAGATTTTTAAAAATTACTTCTCTAATAATCAGTTTTATTCTAGTGTAAGAACATTCGCTATAACGTTTTTGTTTTTATAAATAACTAGTACTCACGCGGGGCTTCGCTCCCGTGGATTCTATCACGGTAAAAACATAACTCTCCTTTTTTGCAGTCGCGTAAAGAATAACCTTCCTCAAGCTTCAAGCTACTTCCATAATAAATTGCATCCAAATCCACCCAGTACTTTCGAAGATTAGCGCGTTCAAGCAAACAAACAAACTTTTCCGCTTTATAATATTAGTATAGATTTATATATTTTTAAACCCTCAAAATAAGTTCCTCACTCTCCTATAATTTACTGCTAAAATACGTATACTATATATATATATATTTCTTTTGTTTCTTCCAGGTTATTGCAGATGAAACAAAATTTAAAATGCAATCATTAAAAGAAAAAATTAAAATACAAAGGAAGAAAATAAAAGTGGTGAATCAGAAGTGCCGAAGGCTGAAACGTAAAGTACACACTTTTCAAAACATAATAGGCGAGCGAAAAAAATAAAATTTCATTCCTCACGAAGGTGCTATTCTATTGGAAGAATGCGCTGGCTCTCCTGAGTTTCTTTCGAGACAAATTTCAAAACACAGAGGTGAGTCTTGTCCGCGATCATACGGTGATGATCTACGTAAATTTGCACTGACATTAAACTTTATGTCGCCAAAAGCTTATCGGTTCGTGCGGACAACATATCGGAATTGTTTACCTCATCCTCGGACACTGTCAAAATGGTACCAGCACGTAGATGCAGAACCAGGGTTTACAGCCGAAGCTTTCAAAACTCTGAAAATAAAGGCCCAAAATAGCTCTAGACCGATTCTCTGCACTCTTGTAATTGACGAGATGGCTATAAGAAGAGGTCTATATTGGGACAATGCAGCAAAGAGGTTTTATGGCAGAGTTAATACGGGGATAACCGGAGAAAACGATTCAACAGAAGAAGCCACTGAATGCTTTGTGATGCTGCTCACAGCTCTAAACGAAGCGTGGAAGCTTCCTGTAGGATATTTTTTGATAAATTCGCTAAAGGGAGAGCAAAAGGCCCATTTAGTTACTATTTGCATTGAAATGGTGGAGGCAGCTGGCGTGAACGTAGTTGCACTAACATGTGACGGGCCAGCTGCAAATTTTGCCATGTACCAGGAGCTTGGTTGCGATTTGCTCAAAAATCAAAATATAACTGAATTTAATGTCGGGAAACAAAAAGTTTGTGCTTTTATAGATCCCTGTCATGCCATCAAATTAATCAGAAACGCATTTGGTGATTTAGGAACATTAGTAGATTATCAAGAAAATAAAATTGACTTTAAATTTGTTAAATTGCTTCTTGATTTACAAGAGAACGAAGGGCTACATTTAGCCACCAAACTGAGCAAAGCTCACATCGAGTTTGGCACTCAAAAAATGAAAGTGCGGCTTGCTACTCAATTGTTTAGCAACTCAGTGGCGGACGCACTTGAATTTTGCGAGAGCAAATTGGGATTGCCTCAATTTCAAGGCTGTCATCCGACAGCAAAATTCATAAGGATATTCAATAATTTGTTCGATTGCCTTAATAGCCGATCTCTTCGGCCACCAGGCTGGAAGAAGGCCTTATTTTGTAAAAATTATGGAGATGCGACTAAAATGTTCCATGAAACAAAAATATATATAAAAAAACTAAAGTTGGAATCAGGGCAGTCAATTCTTACTTCTCGTTGAAAGACAGGCTTTATTGGTATGCTCGTAAACATGTCCAGTGTACTCAATTTATACCAATCATTGGTCATAGAGAAGCAACATATAAAATACTTGCCTTTCTATAAAATTTCACAGGATCACCTGGAACTTTTTTTTTCTGCTGTTCGTTCAAGAGGTGGATACAATAATAATCCCAATGCCGTACAATTTAAGGCAGCCTATAAACGACTGTTAATTCGTGCTGAAATAAGAGACCACGGTATTGGGAACTGTATACCTCTTGAACAAATATCAATTTTGAATTGTCCTAGTACAGATGATCCTGTGAAAAATATTAATAAATTAACGGACCGCAATATTTTAATTGAAGAAGATGACAGTACGCTGTATGAGGAGTACCTGGATCACCTTGATATTACACAGAGTGAATACACGGAACAGGTCGTCATGTACATAGCAGGCTTTATCGCTAGGAAGTTAACCAGAACCTTAAAATGTGATCTGTGCGTTGGACTGTTACACGGTTCAAAGAATCAGTACGAACAAAGCCTAATTGAAAAAAAATCAAAAGGTGGCTTAACATATCCGTCTCCAACTTTAGTTAAAATTGTAAAAATGACTGAGAAAATTGTGAAACAAAATTTAATTTATAAAGAAAATCCTGAGAAGTACTATATTTACATATATAAATTTTTAATGGAGCATTTTGAAAACGAAAGAATTTTTAACACCAACAGCGAACATGACAGTTTCCATAAGTTACTACTAATAAAGTCAGTTATTATTGCATATTTAGATTTAAGATACAAATATTATGGCAAAAAACATGACGAACATGTATCAAAAAGAAATTTTTTGACAAAACTAATATTATTTCGTCACGAATAAATTATTTTAATTTGTAAATCGTATTTTTATTTATTAATTATTATGCACTCTTTCACCTACCCTTGTTCCAGCGTACAAATTCGTGGGATTCGGAGTACTGTGAAACGCACGGAGTTTAATGGTATAACTGTGTTTTATTTTTAGCTGTCGGGGCTTTATACAAAATTAGTTCAGACTACATGATTTAAATACAACGTTCCTTTCTTTAGCCAACATTCTCTGGAAGGGTCAGATTTTTAATAAAGTACTCACTTTAGAATGTACAATGAAGTTATCTTTGAATATTTTTAAATAAAAGTGTCCCTTTATTACAGCAAAATTCTTTGTACAGCTCAATTTATAATACGGTACAATTCTTTTGATTGAAATCTTAATGTAAACAGCGAATAAAGGGACTTATAAAATAAGAATGCAACATCCTGAGAATCCATCTCTGCTACTGGTGGTAGTTGTAACATCTTTAGTTTGAAAACACTTTGGTACAACTAAGTAGGATAGATTTAGAATTTAAGAGGAAGTCTGAAAGTATGTACACTACCGCTCCCAGTGACCGAAGTTGCGTGGAAATAGTTTTTCATAATTATACTATGATGCCGTTCGCCCGCGTAGAATTGGCAGATGAATGTTATACCGGGATAAAGTATCCTGTTATTCCATATTATAATGTATCCCTGTGACAAATTTCATCCAAATCCGTTCTGCCATTTTTGCATGAAAGTGTAACATACATCTATCTAATTAAACGTTCGCATTTATAATACTCTAGCTGTTATGGCGCGATTTCAACCGCTGCTCGGCTATTATTGGTTGTAGCGTGGCACCTAAATAGTGTAATTTTTTTATTGATGAAAGAATTCTTAGAATCGTTCCAGTAGTTTCGGAGCCTATTCGTTACATACAAAAATACATACTTTTCCTCTTTATAATATTATTTCTATTAGTACAGACTAGCTTCTGGCAGCGGCTTCGCCCGCGAGCCTGTTTGAAAATTATCCCACGGGAAAGTAAAATCGGGATAAAAAGTAACATATCATCCAGATCGCAGCGTGCCTGAGTAACAAAAATCCATACATCCACACATAATAATAATATCCTTGGACATTTCACACAATGGATACCTAATATTAGTAAGAGTAAGATTATGTATATATTAAGATTGTGAAGATACTTCACCATCACTTATAACGATATATATATATTTCAATTTCCCTGTTCCGAGTTGAACGTAAACTAAACGATAAATCATTATTTTATATTACATACAAATTGTCAATATCGACAAAACAGGTACAACACTATGTGGGCGGAGCTTCGCCATCTTTGATGTACACTTGGCTTCAAATCACGTGACCATATTTCAGATCCTCTATTTTTCTTATTATCTATGGTCTGTATGCCCGAGCTAATCTGATCTGACAAACGTCTGAAGCTGAACCAATTTTAATAAGCCTTGACAATAGAGGTTGATCTTCCTTTCAACGAAGCCTTATGCCGATGCATAAGGCTTCGTTGTTATTTCAATAAACACAAGCTACACTAATCTATCAGGGAGCTTACTGGCGCTTTCAAAATGTAATTTAATTTATGAAACGTGCATAATCCAAATGACCTGAAATGTACACCCAAACGGTTTGCAATTCGGTAAGCATGATTTGATTTACGTTGTAAATTTTAGTTAAACTTAATTTATGGTGAATGATGATGATTTGGTGCATCAAGCTATACTCAAGCCATCAATGCCATAATAGGTTATATGGAAAATTGTACGTCATAAATTATACATTTTCTGTGAATACGTGTAGCATATTCTAGGTATCAAGGACAGTTTATCGTTAACTGTGCAATTCCGAATCCTCAAATACTTCGGTCACACATTATTCGAAATGGAAACTCCAAGGCAAGTGGTTACGCGGTCGATCACCTACGAGTTGGACAGACCTTACAAAGGCTGTAACAGAAACGACAACACTACCATAGATCAATACTCTCTAGATCCTGACGATCGCAACATGTGGAGGCGCATCGCGAGGTCTACATTATCTAAAGAAAAGGTATCATCTACCACCACGACCATTCTGTCAATAATGCATGACTGACATAATAAATAAAAAAATTATTTTTTTTTTTATTCAAATGACATGTTTACAGAAAAGTACATACAATCCAGACAATAAATATATATTATTTAAAGGGTAAATCTAAGTGCTTGAAGAACATTGGTAAAGTGGTATTTATCTTAAGTTCAGTAGCGGTCAAATATAATGCTTACTGTAATGTAGTGACCTGCCTGATGTAGATTTATAGAAACCAGTGTTTCAGGCCATCACTTTACATCGATAATATGAATAGAAAACAATAAATGAAATAATCGCTAATTTAAAAAAAAGGATACAATAATTACAGTGCCTAATGGATTAGGAACTAATACTAAATTATTTCAGGATTTCTAGTAGTTTTTCCGTGTCTGTATAATTGAGTTTTGGCAAATATTCCGATACTATTAAATTACACTTATTATGACTTAAACTACACACTGTTAGCACTCTGTTAATCTTGTTAAACAAATAGGGTCCTAAAAATAAATAAAATCGTTTAGCAAAAGCATGTCCAGTCTGAGAGTTACGACAAACTAGATCTTTTCGCCTTCTATCTGACGGAACTGGATTAAAATCAAGTTCAGTGTGTTGGAGTAAAACTATATGTAGAACAAATAATTGACGAACGGTTAGCACCTTAAATGACATGTAGAGCTCTTGTGTGGGAAATCTGATTGGTCAAAAAGTAGCAACCTTTAAAACCGCTCTTTGGGCGCGTTCAAGATGCAGTAAAATTGATTTCCCAGCGCCACCCCAGGACGTAATGCAGTATGTAATAATAGATTGACAGAAAGTCAAGTAAACCAGTTTAATTAATTTAACATCTGCTACGTCACGTACATTTTTAAATAATGTTCACGTTATCTGTTCATAATTTCACGATAAAATAATGGTGTCATAATAAACAGTTACATCTATCTAACATAATTATCCTCTCTATAACGTCAATTACGTTTATTTTTATTGATGAACCATAGCAGAGAGCAGGGTAGCCCAGTCGTTACAGACACGAGTTACGTAGGTCTGAACACAGGCATGTGGTATTGTTTTCCATAATCTGTGGTAATGTATAACCACAGACTGCTCTTAAAGCGGTAAAGGAAAGCATCGTAATGGAACCCGAATGGAACGGAACGGCATGTCCTAGGACCAAAAATCCGAAGACATGTGACATAATCCACCTGGACTGGGACCACACGGTGGATAACGGTCCATTCCCCCTCATAAAGGGAAGGTAATCCATCTATTAATACATTTTCATACCAGAAATATTTCTACCAACTAGGATACTCACGAAACAAAAGACCCAAGTATCCCTTTATTGCAAATAAAATCCTGCAATGAGTACTTACATCGATTTTTATTACCCCAACGGAGTGAAAGGACACTTAATAATCCTTTATTGGGCACCCATATAATTCTAATAACTCGGAAAGGCGAATGCCCATCGGTGATATAAAAAAATGCCTGAAATGAACAACAATGAAATATACGCCAAATGTTATTACAAATCGTAGGCAACCCATATCAATTTCAATAATTATCATAAAACTAGGTAGAAGCCAGTTACAAACCTTTTTATGAAATATAGGTTGAGTTTAGGTCAAGGATGCCGAGTCGTTGTTTAGGCGCGTCCAATCTAATTCCGTGTTTAAAAAATGCCCACAGTCGTCATTATATCGCGCTACGCCACGCTAGAATCAAGTAAACAACCAATCGGAACTGCAGTAATGTCAAACTATCAGTCTGTTAGTAAGGCAAAGGATATGTGAATCATACAGCCTATGACGATACGTTTTCTATTTAAAAAATAATTTGATTTAAATTAATATTGACATGCATATATTATTTTCATTAGACTTATGGTACACATAGGTCAAATTACATTAAATCAATTAAAACTGTCCACTAATTCTGTAAAATACTTCGTTTGGGATTAATTGACGATTCCTGTTTGGCTAAATGTCACTTACTTGTGTCAAATAAACACTGACCTCCAATAAAAATAAGAATGAATTAAACGGATATCAGGTTAAATATTTTAATGATTCCTATATTTTTATATCCTACTTAAACAAACTTGCAAATTATTTCATTACACAAATTTTATTTTAAAAAGAATGTAGGACTATTCGCAGTTTCTGTCCATTCCAAGCATTTTATAGGCATTCCCCTTTACTGCGGGTTCGTTCACTGAATCCAAACGATTGAAAAAGGGTGCAAATACGAGGGCGACACTGAAAGTTTTTAGAACTGGCCACTTGTAAACGAGATTTTGAAAATAGAATTCTTTGCCAATATTATTATGTATTTTATTCATTTGTCATTTGTTTACGATTTGGCGGCAAATTCAAAATTGTCTGTGTCACGTCAGCATGAATACACGCAAAAAAATTTCGTAAAATGATTTTTTATGACTTTCAATGTCATTTAAGTCAACAAAAAGTTAAGATAGATTTTGATTAGCCTTTCACAATGAAGCTCCATCTCGTGCCACTGTTCACAACTAGTTTAATGAGTTTAAACGTGGTCACTAATCTCACCGATGATCTGCGTGTGGGACGGCCTTCTTCGGCGACGACTAAAGATAACATCAATGTTGTGCGTCGTATGATAGAGTCTGACAAACCTGTGATTTATCAGCAGATTTGGACAAGCTTAGGCATCGGTATGAGTTAAGTGCACAAAATCCTCCATAACCACTTAGCGGTCAGGAAGCTTTGTGCCGGTGGATACCTCATAATTCGACAGAGGCCCAAAAACTCCGTCGTGTTGATTGGTGTCGTGAAATGGTTCAAAGATTTAACGGAGGTGACTCAAATGCTGTGTTCGACATACTTACGGGTGACGAAAGCTGAATTTATTGTTATGATCCTGAAACTAAGAGACAGTCTGCTGTCTGGGTGTTTCCTTCCGAGGAGCTGCCAACTAATGTGAAGAGAGGTCGAAGCGTGGGAAAAAAGATGGTGGCCTCGTTCTTCGGAAGGACAGGTCATTAGGCAACAATTGTTTTAGAGCAATTATTTGGAATCGGTGCCAAGCTAGGTACTGAAACAACTGGTAATTCCAGAGTATTTTCCCATTTTAACCCTCGAACTCCTTGCTTTTCTTGCGTTGTTGCATTGTGTAAACTGTGTTTGCTCTGGTTTTGTGGATTAAGTATTAACGTTTTTTTTTTTTTTAGCGTGTAAAATTATCAAATAAGTCCTCCCACCCCATCTGTCAGACTTTTACAGACTAAAATCCACGGTGTTCCTTCAATAACCCTTTACGTACCGGGGTCACGGTAATGGGATAAGTCCCACGACCCCAGCAAGCTTCGGCCCTCTGCAGGGGGGTCTCGTCATGTTGCTGACGCTCTTTGAGGCGCGCGTGGAACACAACGCGCCGTCGACCCGGGCATGGTCCATGGTCGGACAGCGAGTTGCCCTTTACTCGCTGTCCGCATGCCCGCGCCTACGGTGGCCGGAGATCGTCGGCCGACGTCCGACGCCGTGGGCGTCTACCGCTGCGACTGGGCTGGAGGGAGGACGCCATCCTCTCCCTCACGCGGCCCGCCTCCTCCTTCGGAAGCATGACTGCTTCGCAGAAGGAGGCGACAGCTTCCCACTCCCTCTCGCCCCGCAGCATGGCCTCGACCAATGCCGGGCGAGAGAGGTCTCCGCCTATCACCGCCGTGAGGACACGTCGGTGCTCTGCCCAGGTGGGGCAGTCTTGCACCGTGTGCTCTACGGTGTCCTCAGGGCGACCCTCGCAGTGGTGACACCCAGGCGTTTCTTCCTTTCCCATCAGACACAGGTACCTCCCGAAACTTCCGTGTCCGGTGAGGACCTGCGTCATGCGGTAGGTCAGGACGCCGTGACGCCGATCTAGCCACTCCTCAAAGAGGGGTCTTACCGCCGCAATTGCAGCGTGCCCAAAGTATTAACGTTAGTATCTTTTTCTTTGTCTAAATATTAGGTAATCTATCTCAAAGTATTTTTGTATTTTGTTTTTGTTTTCCGATTTAAATTAATATTTAGAAACTGTAAGATATATGTTTTGTTTTTTCTGGCCTTAGTCTGTAGTTATATTACAGTCATTTAGGTATCGTACAATGCTTGGCACCGACTCCAAAAAATTGTTAAATTTTATTATAGGATAATCGCAGGTTAGGTTAGGTTTATTGATATAGGTGTGGAGGCCAGCAGGTAACGGGTGCGGGGGAACCCTTGCCTGTATTGCACAGGCCTCCACCAGTGTCGGACGGGAATGGCCAGGTATTCCCGGCCATTCCCGTAGCATGAGGGGTCATGGCCCTCCCATTTGGGCGCAGCGGGATCACCGCTGGGTCGTTTAGTGGGTATACCGGATTTACCGGGGAGTCCCACATACCCCTCCCGTCCCCCGACGGGTGGACATGCATAACGCATTTTTCCCAGCTTCAAAAAAAAAAGAAAAAAAAAAGTTTTATTAATATAGGTAGGTTGTAGTATTATTTTTGACTTTTTAGTGCCTTCGTGATTTTTTGAAGTCGGTTTCTTTTTTTGCAAAAAATTTTTTAGTTGTTAATTTTTAGTGACATATTTTTAATCTTATAAAATATGGATAGATATGCTTCTCGTATGAGAAAACGGCGTCGAACTGAAACTGAGAATGAAAAACGATTCTATTTCTTTTTCAACCGACGACAAAAAGAGGAGGTTATCAATTCGACGCGTATATATATTTTTTTTAATGTATGATCACCAATTACTCGAAGACGGCTGAACCGATTTGGAAAATTCTTTTTTGTTTGAAAGGGTATACTCTGAAATTGGTCCCATTGTCACCAGGTCAGGATCTGATAATGGAATCCTGGAGAAATCGAGGGAACTCTTCAAATATTATAGGCACACCCATGGCGTTTTGGGTATTTCTTATAGTAACTTGTGCAGTTGCTCTTAAAAAATACCATTTGGGGAAGTGGAACTGATGATGAAGACCATAGATGGCCGCCGAACCTATTCAATAATAAATATTTCGTAGATTGCGATTCGATTACTTGAATATGGATGTTAAGCACTTTATGTTTGTCACAATGCATATGGTAATGTAGAGCTGATGGTGAAGTACCAGGAGAACTCCTCAACAATTTACGGCCCAGCATTGGGAAAAGCAATATTTTGTAAAATATTATAAGTTATTTAGGCTCTTTTAACTAGGAAAATTAAAAATTGACCAACTAAAAAGAGTGAAATAAAAACATTTTACCAAAAAATTAAACCGACTCCCAAGAGAAAACACTGCAAAGTGAAAAACAACTTTAATTTCGGAAGTCGTTGGGAGCCAAAAACGAAAATACAAAACTAAAGACACCGACTACCGAAATTAAAGTTATTTTTCACTTTGCAGTGTTTTCTCTTGGGAGTCGGTTTAATTATTTGGTAAAAAGCTTTTATATTATTCGTGGTACCTACACCTGGAAAGTGCATACCGTTACAATTCCAACAAGTCCAAACACAGCTAAGATATATTGTCTTGTTATGGAGTTCCGGTGCCTGTCTCTTGGATCCATCATCAGATCTGATAGTAGAATGGTTCTTATTGAACGCAAATGCTTCACTTGTTTTAGAAAATACCAAAATCACTTTTCTTTTTCCTGTACAATTTGAAGAGTTCCCTCGATTTCGCCAAGATTCCATCATCAGATCCCGACTTGGTGACTATGGGACCATTTGAAAAGCATAGGCTTTGGAACAAAAAAAGAATTTTCCAAATCGGTTCGTAAATTACGGAGTTATGCACGAACAGAAAACGCAATGCAGAGTAAACGAAAAGATCGTCAATGTAGTATTTTTTTTAGACTTTTGTTGATTTTTCAGAAACGGCTAGTCCGTTTTCAATGAAATTTTCATGGGACTATTTTGAAAGTATACGCTTTCCAACAAAAACAAGGAATTTTTTTAAATCGGTTGGCAAGCGACGGTGTTATGCGTGGACAAACATAAAAAAAAATACAAACATCCGAATTGAGAAATTCAGAACCTCCTCCTTTTTAGAAGTCGGTTAAATAGATGGTGGCCTCGTTCTTCAGAAGGACAGGTCATTAGGCAACAATTGTTTTAGAGGATCAAAAATAGTTACTGCAGAGTGATACAATAACAGTTGTTTGCCACTTGTCTTGGAAAAAGTTCGGAAGATACGACCTCGCAGTAGGATCCTACTTCACCACGACAACGCCTTGTCGCACACCGCCAAGCAAACAATCGACTACTTGGCAACGTCAGACGTGGAATTACTGGGTCACCCGCCCGTATTAAATACAATGTTATATTTACGGTTTTAGAAAATGTGCTCTATCTCAAAACTGCTGACCCAATCTCGTTCAAACTAATCTTTGTTGAAAGTATCTATCTATATAATATATATTTTTTTAGATTTTTCACTACACTAAATCAGACCAGCTATACTCTGAAAGCCGAATTGTTCGAAGGAGTTACCGCGGCCTCGGAACACGAAGGGCATATGATGGAACACGGATGGGTTTTAGTCAGTAAAAGTCTGACACACCCTCCCGCTTCGCCCAGATCGGGAGGCAGTCATCGGATGATTTCCCATCCTTAAAAAAACTATGTATACCACACCTGTGATACTCACAGCTTGATAATCCTGTATGAATAGTTCATTTGGTTTTGAAGCTTGCAGTAATGTAGACGAGTGAATTATTTTCGCACAGCGTCGTCACCGTAAACCAATGAACAATCCGGAAGTACATATATCTTAAACGGAGATACGGTTACACTGATCTTTGAAGGGTTTATGGGTTAATAATTTCCTTCTGATGACATATTTGACATAATTTAGAGCAATAACACATACAGAACTATGGTCTCAATATACACTTTTATAAACATCAAACAGCTTCACTCATACTAAAAATAATTTTCGATGTTTAAAAAATTAACAACTTACAAATTCAAACATAACTGGTACTATTTAGTGATTAATTGCATTACAATAAATGATAAATGTTCTTTATTTTGTAAATTGGTTATTAAATAACAGTTTTACACGTAGTAAACTAGATGATACTGGTGTTTCCTGACTACCCTGAGAAGAAATACCGGAACAAACCCAGGGGTCCATCTCTTTTAAATTAAAGTCCATACGATCTATACTGGTTAAAAATATATGGGAACCTTGTAGGTTACCGTCTGAGGCGATCTTTTGAGAAAAGATGTTCACGAGTGAATATCGAGACTACAATCTTTTTCTCAAAGCAACGTAATTTATGTTCTGTAGTACCTATTTTTAAGTGCGTGAAAACATTTATAATTTAGTTTCCATAATATACACTGTAGAATTTCCTTCCAGAAAACTACATGAATTGTAACAAAAGTTAACCGAAATAAAAGCCAAGTGCTCGTAAATCGAGACCCCAAAACAGCCACAACGTAACAGATATTAAATAATAGTACTCGATCCACACCTCGGGAGCCTGATTGAATTTCTATTCCGCATGATTTATCGGACATAAATACGGTTCCGTCAATACTCACGGACGCCCGATCATGCAGGCTTGTGGCGCGGGCGCTCTGAATTGTGGAAAATTCGTATCGTTTTGTTTCATGTTATTATTATGTTGAAATTTCTTGTTATTGTTATTGACATGTTATTATTATGTTGAAATTTCTTGTTATTGTCAATTAATAACCACTCAAATTAGTTTCGCTGATATATTAGTAAATCGTCAATAGCCCAATGGCTAAGGTGTCGGACTTGTGATCGAGAGGTCGCGGGTGCGAGCCCCACCCATTACACTGTTGCCGTGAACCCACTCCAGACACAACCATATTTAGCTTAGTTGGAGGGGTTAACAAGATTGCTAGTAATGAGAATTCTAACCACATTGCTAGTTTCTCATTCGGACATTTAATGAATTTACTCAAATTATTGGACACCTAAGGAAGTTCCTACCTTTCCAAAGTCAGTAAGAACCCACAAATCGCTGTGATGTTTAAAGGATATTAAATAACCGACCTTTTACGGTTCGCTCCACGGATGCTTATTAGAATTTCTATTACGCACAATGTATCAAGGTTATATGCCAGATGTCAGCAGTGTAGCTATCGTTGAGGTATTTTAAGATAGGTAATGTAATCTTGTTCGTATGCCTATTTTTATGCTTCATTGTTTTGCTTTTTTATAAAAAGTAATAGGTAATTGCATATATTAACAAACATTTTCCAGCCTTTTTACAGATTAATAAAATAATCATACTTTCTATCATCAATGCTATATTAACATGTGAGTGTGTCTAGTTGTATGTTTGTACTGATTTCACGTCAAATAGTGAAACTTACTTTATTCAGTTTTAGTACAACGATTGAATGAACATTCGGGCATTGAACATTTTCAACCGACGACCAAAAGAGGAGGTTATTACCTAAAGTTCATTCATAATTAATTATTGATTTTTCCGATTTACACGTGGGTAAAGCTGAAGGCGGGGCGTTCTTACTAGACTAATAAGATGAACCGTAAACTCGAAAATAATTATTTTATTAACAAAGACAGGAATCTTGAGCAATTAAAGACTATTAAAATGTTCAAGTTCTTAAAACTAAAATAACATTTTCAGTTACAACGAAAGCAGCAATTACGAAGAAACAGATAAGTAAGCACAATTTCGCAAAATCAATCATGAACTTAAATTCATCTCAATATCTTAACAAGACGTATTTATTATAAGGCTTCTTACAAACAGACGCGATTACACGAGCGACGTGTCGCGGTGCAACTTTGAGACACTGCCAGCCCCTAAATGAATTGCGATCATTTTGATTCATAATTGCTGACAGATTTTCACTTTGTATGAAGTGAGGAGCTCGTGGCTAAATAATAACAGCCGCACAGGGCGACATTCAAGGTTAACCAACACTTGCGGTCCGTCGGTGGGTCTCTATTATCTTATCTTAACATATCGAGATTCCGAGAGAGCTATCCATGACATGGAACGCACGCGAAGCTGTTAGTCCCGGGTGTCATTTATATATCTTTTATAGTCGTTACGGGTAGTAAAAAACCAGAATACTTGATACCAGTCTTGTCGTAGGGTATCGTGTTACCTAGCTACTGGGTAGTGGACGTCAGATGGGTAATCGTTCCATCGAAAATATTATTACGCTGCTGCATCCGATGAGACTCGAAGCCGACACCAAAATAGTTGGGAAAAGGCGACGCGAAAAGGATGAAGAAGTCTCTATGACTTCAACATCGTCTGCTTAGATGACGATAAGGTGACAAAACTTATCAATGTGTTTTTGTTGTGAACGGGTATAAAATATTAGCATGCAAAATAAAACAAATTGTTCACCACCATTAGCGTAAACAACTATGTGTTCTACACACACACAGGAATTCTTATCAAAGAATATTAAATTTTAAAACTTTTTACCAAAAAGTTAAACCGACTCCCAAAAAACACTGCAAAGTGTAAAATAACTTTAATTTCGGTAGTCAGTTAAACTTATTGGTAAAAAGTTTTTATTTCACTCTTTTTAGTTGGTCGATTTTTAATTTACCTAGTTACAAGAGCCTAAATGTCAACTATTTATAACCTTTTACAAAATATTGCTTTTCCCAATGTTGGGCCGTTAATTGTTGAGGAGTTCTCCTGGTACTTCACCATCAGGTTCACTTCACCATATGCAATGTGACGAGCACATTGTGCTTAATAACCACATTCAAGTAATCGAAGCGAAACACATGAAATACTTATATATTGAGTAGTTCCAGTGGCCATCTGTGGTCTCCATCATCAGGTCCACTTCACAAATGGTGCTTTTCGAATGTAACTACACAAGTTACTATAAAAAATACTCAAATCACTATAGGTGTGCCTATAATATTTGAAGAGTTCCCTCTATTTCTCCAGGATCTCATCATCAGATCCTGACTTGGTGACAATGGGACCAATTTCGAAGTATACCCTTTCAAGCAAAAAAGAATTTTCCAAATCGGTTCAGCCGATTTCGAGTACTCGGTGATCATACATAAAAAAATATATATTATACGCGTCGAATTGATAACCTCCTCTTTTTGTCGTCGGTTGAAAAGTGCAATGAAAACGTCAAGCGCACGAAACAGAAAAAGTGAAAGAATGTTCAAAGTCTTTGTTAAAAAGTATTGACATGCAAGAACGTTGTTAATTCAGGTACACGTAACAGCGAGGTGCATTTTATTAAATAATATTCAGGTCCTTGCGTTTATAAATCGCTTGTAAAGAGGAAACTATGCTGAAGCGTTTGTTATTAATTTTACGCTAAAATTAGAGTTTAAATTAAGGTTAGTCAGGAGCTTTAGAATATAAAGCACGTTATTATTGTAAAGATCTCATTTAAAAATCGTACCTGACTCTAGGGTACGTGTATAATATATTACGCCTAAAACAGCGTCTCAACAGAAACACATAAGTGGCTCAGTTCTTTGACTTATGAAGAGCTTGAAGGTGTTGTGAAAGCTTAAAATAAAAAGACATAAAAAAAATTGGTAACGTCCCTTTCATTCTTCACTGCCTTCCAAATCGCAAGGGTAACGAACATACGCACCTTCCTACCTTTACATATATACACATTCACTCACACGCCTACACATACATACACTACACATACATTCCACGCATACACACACTCATTCATTCCAAAATTTAAAATAAAAATATTTTTGTTTCTTTTCGTTTTATTCATGGAACACTGTAGTCTCCCCTCTTGGAGGTGGGCGCTAATGGTCGCGACACAGTATTTCATACTAATGTGATTGTTAACGTACACAAACTTTTGTAAACTGATTTTTGTTCCAATAAATATTTGTATATTTGTATTTGTATATTTGAACAGGTAATTGCGACACAGCTGACGTAGTGGTTGAGAGATTGGCGGTTGCACTGCGTGTTCCGGGTTCGAGTCCCGCACAGACCATTTTTAAAGCCTATAGATAGTTTTTTTACTGTCGATTGGCTCGCATATGATTACCATTCCACGTGATGGTAAGCGATGATGCGATCGAAGATAAAGCATGCTTGCTTAGAGTAAGAGTACTCTTGACTTGTTATTTCTTTACTTACTATATATTCAGAAAACAATCTATGTGTATTTTTTTTTTTTTTTAATAAGTACAGAGACAGACTGCAGACTAAGGCATTTAGTACAGTTATAACAATATACATACATTACATAAATCTGAGGTCCAATTATTACTGTACACAGCATTCATTGTTTAATATACTTCATTAGTGACGGTTGGGTTCTGTTAATATCAAGCTTAAAGTTACTAAATGATACTAAATGATAATTATGGTTGTAATTACATTTTATAGAGCAAATTTCTAAATTCGTTAAAACTGTTCAAAAACAAATCTAAATTAGAGCATATTACATTATATTGACTACACATTCTGGACAACGGATTGTTTTCAGAAACATTATTGTTACTAGAGGGAATACTGAACAATTGTGGAGTGCGCACAGATCGAGTTGGTATTTTAAAGTTTATCTGACCAAGCAATTGAATATCAAAAGAGCCATTAACAATTTTATGCAGTATACTTAAATCACTAACCCATCTCCTTCTCTCTAGACTCTTTATGTGAAAGTGAGTGAGACGCTGATTGTAATTGGGTAGTTTACGTCTGAGTCCACATTTCGCACTTAAAACTCTAACAAACCTTCTCTGTATGGATTCTATGCGATCTATGCGAGTGTTATATATTGGGGACTATACAGACGAGCAATACTCCAAAATAGATCTTACCAGGGAATAGTACAGAATTAACAAAGTTTGCGGATGTTTAAATGGTTTAGTATGTCGTAGTATAAAAGACAGGAGACGGTTAGCCTTGTTGCAAATATGATCATAGTGTGGCCTGAATGACAAAACCGAATCAAATATTACACCCAGGTCACGTACCACTTTTACTCTATCTACTACTACTCCATTGATATTGTAGTCATAATTAATTATGTTTTTAGTATTTTTCGAAAATGTTATAACCTGACATTTTTTAGTGTTTAGTGACATTGAGTTCTCATCACACCAATCTACAATTGTTTTAATATCTGATTGAAGAGCCTCGCAGTCATGATTATTTGAGATTCGCCTGAAGATTTTTATATCATCAGCATAAGCTAGGCATTCACTTTTAATTTTACTAAGCAAATCATTGTGTCATCACAAAAGTGTAGATCTCATTAAAATTGGCGGTTTAGAGTTTATCCCGGACAATAATACAAAGACCGACAAACCGATAGACAGACAAAAATATAAAAATAGTTTACTGGCATTTTAGTAGGAAACATAGTTTGAAATTACAGACAGATATTTCAGTTTTATTTATATTCCTCGAATCCTGCCGAAATTCCGGGGTAAAATGTAGGCTAAATTTTGCTTTGTTGCCTCCTTTATCTTCCAATAAAACTCCCATTAAAATCGGTTCAGCAGTATAGAAAAGAGACAGAATGACAGACGGACAATTTTTTTGAAAAAGTTTGTTGGGTTTAAATAAGTAAGCACTTGAATCACACACAGACATTTTTATTTATATACAAAATAGAATAGATGTTTGTCCCTTTAAATTATTTGAATTTTTTGTTGTTTAGTTATTATTTTTATTGAACCAACACAATGTCTGACGTTATCTTCTCCCTTACTTTCTTTGTTTTTTATTTTAGTCATCTCAAAACATCGTTGCCTGCATACCGCATCTATTTTTCCCGTAATTATACATATCTCGCAGTGGAGTGAAGATCAAAGCAATAAGGGCCATATTTGCTTCAAGAAATGATATTCCATTGACACTTTCAGAACTATTTATATGTATCCAGTGAGTAGGCTTTAAAGTACATGTATTAATGGCTTCATTTTTTCACTAACGGTCTAATAAAAACATGCTTTGTTTGATTGACTGTATTAATTATTTTTCTGATTTTTTTGCCCAATTAATTTAACTCATGTGACATGTCACATACGGCTGTATATTTTAAGATTTGTAAGTCTGTATGGGTAACACTATTGTAATATTGATATGCATGTTGTAGACTTTTATAAAGATACAAAAAAAATAATAGATTTCGGGAATGAACGGCGTTAATAATTATATTCTTTCAATTCAATTCACAATTCAATATATTCCGTGATTGTCTACATTTGGAAACGGTTCTTAAACTGTTCAGAAGATCCGTTTTCTCCGCTATCTTGAACATTTACGCCCCGTTTGTTTCTTCAAACTAACATGAACCTCCCATAAAAATGTAATTGGTCTATACTGTCCCCTCATATCTAATTAATATGTAAGGATTACATCTTAAAAGAGTAACTGTGGAGTTTCTTGCCGACCAATTTCGAACCGTGCACTGACTGCTGACGTTTTGTAAGTGCCCATGCAAGCCTATGTAAAATAAAACATTTTGAGTTTGAATTGAATTTCAATCACATAACAGACGAGTGTTTACAAAACTGCCATTCGAATAGAAACACCAAACAAACCATAAACTAAATTTATGTCAAGCTATTAAAATCGGAATGTGCTTACGTACAAATAGTTGGTAGACTAAACCCTTATAAATAAACATGAAGATTGAACCGTAGTGTGGTTACGTATATCAAAGCAACCGATGAAATATGAAGAGGGATACATGGTTCAAGGGGTAGAAATACGGCAACAATAGGGCATTGGTCTACGAACAATGATATACTACTCATAAGAACCTTTACAAAATATACTTTTTTAAATGTGGTAGATAAATAAGGAGATAATAAAATAGCGAGATAAGTAGTCTTCCAGTGGTTACAGGCATGACTATCAACTCGATAGTAAGTATAGTAAGTCTTGGGTTCGAACTTAGAACGACACGTTATAATTTTAATTTTTCGTTTTTTTCATCATCGCTACTGCTCTTAGAATGGTGAACCGTGAAGGAAAACATCGCAAAAAACGAGGAGGAGAATGTCCAAGGACCGAAAATTCTGAAGTACGACATCTGTAAGCCCGCACTGGGCTCGTGTCATGGATTACGGTCCATTCTCTGAGAAAGAGAGAAGGCTTATGACCCAGCAGTGTGAACGTCACAGGCTGCTTATGTTACGTGGTATAGACATATATGTATCTACTGAACTATACAATTTTACAAAGTTTTTAAATCACAATCTCACCTGCTATTAAGCGATATATGACATTCATACTCAAAAATATGACCACAAAAACAACACGATAAGTAAATTCGAGAAAATTCCAAAATGTCAGAAATTGTCGTAAAAATGAGTGTCACGAACAAAAAAAATCGACGCGTGCAGTATTGGTGTTGGATGTTGTCCAAAATCAGAAGGTTTGAACGTCGTTGCTTTGTAATTATTTAATGGTAGGATGTGAGTGGGTTACCTATTTAAATTTTTGGGTGCATGATCGAAATATTGAAAGCGGAGACTTTCAAATTGCACGCTACAATAGACAGCAGGGATTACAGTTTTGTATTTATGATTGGAAATAAAATATTTTAATAATATATAAGAAGCAATTTCTTCATATATTGTGGTTGAGAGGGTTGGTCTTGGTTATCCACTGTTTTTTTTTGCAAGCGATTTGTAACTTATTTCCTAATTGATATTAAAATATAATAATAATTGTATACCAGTAAAGTTATTTCACTCCCTGGCATATTCCTAGCTAACACTGTAATTTATAAATCTCTATAAACAATGTCAAAAAAGTACGTGTATAAAAAAAATTAACACATCAATACTTTGTGGTAAACGTGAGTAATGGCAATATTGTTGCAGTTTAATTGTATTATAATGTTTATATGATGCTATTGTATCGTGTATACAAATAAATTATACAGAAGACAAGATTCCATTAAGATCTTGTTAATTCTTACCTATATTGTTTTCCGCGCCGTTCACGATGTTAAACCTGTAAATAAAGAAAGATACACTTTTATTTTTATAACAAAAGTTCAATAAGTAACACAAAACATACGTAATTAATATTGTTTAAATCAAGAAAAAATACAGCTCATCAACAGAAAGTAATCACTCAATCACAAAAAAAAAACTGAAACACCTCGTAGAAACGCACTATAAAATACCTTTCACAATTTGCCATAAACCTCAAAAGAACTATCAAAAAACAAAAAAGAAAGATAGCTAAAAGGGCTTATAAATTTTTCATTCGGCTATGGTTCATTGTGATTCACAATAACCCATTGGTGTTACACGAGGAACACCTAAAACATCCCTTGAGACACCTGAAAATGTTGTTCCGAGTGAGAGAAAAATGTTGGACATTGATGTTAAGATGTCGCTTGTGCATATCTTGAATGCCATATTTATACCACAGCAGTTATCTGTATTTTTAGGGTTCCGTAGCCGAATGGCAAAAAACGGAACCCTTATAGTTTCGATATGTCTGTCCGTCTGTCTGTCTGTCTGTCTGTCTGTCTGTCTGTCCGTCCGTCCGTAGGTCACAGCCATTTTATTCCGAAACTATTAAGACTATACATGTGAAACTTAGTAGGTAGATGTATTCTGTAAACTGTTTTCTGATTTTAAGAAAAAAATTATAAAATATTTAAAATAAAGTGGTGCTCCCCATACATGGAACTGAAACTGAAAATATTTTTTTTCATGAAACCTATGCGTGTGTGGTATATATAGACAGGTCTTTAAAAATGATATAAGAGTTTCTAAAATCACTTTTTCATAAAGTCAATCGGTTAAAAGATATAAGCTTCTAAAGTGGTAAAATGTGTGTGTCCCCCCTCCAACTTCTATAGTAATGGAGTGAAAAATCTAAAAGATATAAATTTCTGTAGATTTTAATGTAAACTTTCAACCAAAATTGGTTTGAATGAAATCTGGTCAGCAGTTTTTGAGATACAGTATATTTTCTAAAACCGCAAATATAACTTTGTAATTCATACAAACACTATACGTTCTAAGACATTTTCAAGGTTTTTTGATTTGTTAAATAAATATACATATTATATTATATTATTATAGTTACTACGGAACCCTTATGGGCGAGTCTGACTCGCACTTGGCCAATTTTATTGCTGTTTTTTGATGCTCACATTTGACTGAATGCCGTCTATTATGAACTCAAAAGTCCTGAAAATGTCACCCATGGCAAAAAAAGGATTTTTAAGTCATTTACGTTTAATATATTGACCGAAATTGACCGGAATTGTGTATTCGACTTGTATTTAACATTACATTTTATTGTAATTTTATTGTAATTTAACTATAATTTTATTGTAATTTAATTTTTAAATAAACTTCGCTATTTATTTTTTCCATGTTTATTTTTTGTTGTGTCAAAAGTCAAACTGCGCTGTTCGCACTGAACTGTAATCTAATAAGTTTACATCCTGAGCCACCAATATACAGGCTGTGCCTAGCTTAGGACTCACGGGTACTTCTCCTATAAACTGTTTGCTTTCTTCTTGTTGTATCTCTCTTTTCTATAACTTGTGTGTGTCAAATAAATAAATTATTAAATTACTATTAATTGCTCTCTATCCACACTTCTATTCTGTTATTACAAATGCAAAAGTAACTAAATCTGTTTGTCTATTAAGCTTTTTACTGAACCGGTATTGATGAAATTTGGTTCAGAAATAGGTTAGAAAAGGAGATAGACTACCTTTTATTGCAAACTAGCGACCTGGCCCGGCTTCGAACGGGTGTAACGAAGACGTGCGCCCCGCACTTTAAATCTCTGATATCTTCTAAGATATTCATTTTAAATACATAGTCCATTTGAAGTGTTTACTTTTTTTTAAATTTATACCTACGTCATAATTGTTAGCTGTTATGTAAGACTAGATATATCTACACATTCCTATTTGATCTAAAACGGCGTATTATACATAGTTATGTTCACTTGAGTGGCGAGGCGATGTATAACGCAATCAAATATGTCCACAAAGTGACAGGTAACAATATCGTCTGAAACACTATTTGTTTTTATCAAACACACCACTTGCAATTATAATATCACTTCCACGCCACCACTGCCAGATTTGTTTAATACTATCAATTCATCCAATAGTGTTTACATTTCAAAACAAAATAAAATGGAAGTTCAAATTTCAATAAACAGAGAATGAAATAATAGTATAACAAAACAATATACAGACAAAAAATATGCTAACGCAGCAATGATAAGCAATCCTAAAATCGTTGGCTAATTTCCCTTAAAATAATTCAAACGAATACAGAACAACCGAATGAGCTCAGTAATAGTACTAAAGACAGATAAGTAGTACACAATGGCACAAAAAAGTACCATTTAGTAACATAGGCAGCTGATACCCGAGTATCAGCTGCTGTTTAGTCCAAGTACCCAATCAGCATACGAATGTTCCACTTTCTATTAGTTCCTGTACATTTAAAACGAAAATAAAAACGTTTGTGGTCGGTTGGTTTGGGTTCTATAAGTTGATTCGAGTGCCAAGAGATTTTGTAGGCAACACCTTGCCAAGTGAATGGCTGTTGTGCCCGTATCTTACATTGTAAATAATAGATGTAAACACTGTGTTTGAATAATTGAATGTATCTAAATAATAACTCCATATATTTGGCCGTACACAAAAAAAAAATATATTATTTTACCATATTAGAAATATTAAGAAATTTATTTATATTATATTTTTTAATCTTTTTTTCTTCTTATTAATTAATTTACAATTAATGCACAGGTACAAAGACGGACTGAAAGACAACATCTGTCGGGTTAGTTGGTTATAGTTAACGTTTTATACTAGACGAGGCCTGTGTTTCCTAGCTGACTACAAGGAAGACCAGACTAAACTTACAGTTCACAGTATATTTTCATTCAATCCGTACTGGTCAAATAATACAAAAACCGTCTTTGTTTGAAGGAAATAACCCCTGTGCTAAATATACTGAGCTTACCTATTCATGCAAAGAAGTATCAATGAATATCCGTAATTACTACAGTTGGCTAAATATTTGCTATAGTATTTAAATATATGGATATAACCAAGGCAAGGTGCAATGGAAGTATTCTTTGTGCAAAAAAGTGTCCCACTCCATGTCTAATATATCTCTGTACCAAATTTCATAAATCGGTTAAATAGTTTAGACTTGAAAGCACAACAGATAGACATAAAGGGTTACTTTTGGATTTATTTGAGCAGGGATAAGGATTTTGTCCATCAGTAAAGTTATTAAACATATTGAACACGTATTTTATACTTTATGAAGTACAAAAAATCACATTGATGAAACGCTTCAAAGTTCAGGAATAGAGACCTGTCATGTCATTCAGTACACGTGACAACAAAAATATAATAAATGTTTTATCTATTTACCGAAGTCATCAAATTACCCTTAACAAAGATAAATCCTGTAAAAATAACTAATAAACCAACCGAACTATACCTATTCAATAAAAAAAGTTTCGTTGAAGCCATAAGCAAACTAGTTACTAAAGAACCTAAGTGAATCTAAACGTTTACATTGTCTGCCCTCAGACATACTCATAAATGTAAACATTTAGGTCTGTATTACAGAACAAAACTCGAGCATAGATCTCTGTTTAAAACTAGTTTTGAGTCGTGATTTAATTTCATTCATTGATCATAGTTCAGCCGTGTACGGCTTTATTCTAGATCGTTACTCAGTTGTAGATTCATCACCCAAGTATGGTCAACACCACGCTTGAGCAGAGATTTCCTTGTTGTTGTTTCCAGAGATTATTTGATATAAAAATGGTCATTTTAGAATAACCATTCGAATGATTATGAATTGAAATTTTATTTTCAAGTTGGTTTGTAACCAATACATAACAATATAACAGTTTTACACGTAATTTTTTGCCATTTTAAGTTACTAGATGAATCCCATGTTTTCTGACTGAAATAGATTACTACAATTATTTTTTCAACGATTATTTGAACAGAAAAACAGAACTTCAGCGTTTCACGTGAAGGGCACGTACAATTTTGATAATAATATTAAGAAAAGATTTTCACAAGATGTGGTAAAATTTGTAATATTGCCATCTATTGACAAAGATTTCATAAAAATATGCATTTCTGTTTTGTTTTAACTATAACTTTGTTTTCTTTTAATATTTCTATAGATAGTTTTTTTCTATATCATTATTTATTTGAATATTATTTGTTAATAATATAATCAGTAAGCAATTTATAACAACACTGCCACAGATATTATTTAGGATCCACTCCGTTCTACGTACGAGTTACACTTGCTATATTTTTACGAGTATATATTAGATAACATTGCCTTAACACCATTTACCTTCAAGAATTTACTTTTACAAATTTTTTAAAAGTTTTTTCTACAGTGAAACCGTACAATACATTTATTGTATTCTTAATTATTTACGATCATTCGTAGATCGGAACAGCGGAGACGAAAAAAATAAAACTTAAACGAACACAGACGGATGCATAAACAATAGATATTATCTGCTTTAGGCTCGATTTCAATCGGAGTGTAGTTTCATTACCGTTCTGGAATAAGACCAATGCTCAAGTGTAGATTCTATAAATAAACTTAAGATGAGGTGAATTAAGCTCAAACTGGACTTGAGTAACGTTCTGTAATAGGGACCTTAGATAGGTACTTGAATGTATCACCTGACAGGCAATTTAGTAAATTACATTTTGAAGCGATTGTAACTGTTGCGATAAGTAGATGGATCTGCTAGACTTTGACAGGGTTTAGGCTTTGAATAATATGTGATGTGAGAAAAATTACTTGTGTGATAGGTATTTAAAGTGTTTATAAGAAGAAAGGAAAAAGTAAAAAGACAACATAATTTTTATTATTTCAGTTGAAAGACGTGTAAATCTAGACTAAGGTTCAAATCTTCAAATTATAAATGATATTAATTTTGCAAATTGGTTAGAAATAATCTTTTTACACATGATTTCCTTTACTGAAAGAAACCGGTGTTTCATAGCCAACTACCCAGAGAGGAAACATCGAAACAAACTCGGAGATAAACGTCTCTTATGAAGTAGATCCGCATTAGTCAAATCATATGCGAACTATTATTATTATGTGTGTGGTGCACTTTTGAGGAAAGGAGCACACTGATTAAAGTGACCTGTACAACATTTACCAGTACAACATAGAACTTTGAGCAGCTTTAATGAGCAGCTTAAAACAATTATTTTTTTATGAGTGGCGGCTCGCAGGTCAATCTGTGGGGTTGTCCCCTAACTTAATCGGACTTGCCTGTGATGGCCTTAATTATAGTCATTAAAGCCAGAGCTGTCATTAAAACTCACAATCTAGACGGCTACAAGCTAAGGGCACCCTCTGTGTGGTACGAACCTCGGCTAAGGGCTTAGCTGGGGGAGGGCAGCTAGGGACCGGCTGGAACCAACAGGAAAAATGATTTAATGAACAATACTTACCAAAATAAAGATATATCAGTATACCACATAAAGTACCTAAACAGCCTTACAGTGCTTTAATCTATTTTTATTCCTTCAAAGCCCTCTCATTCCCAATCTAGCTCCTCAGTCTCCCAGAATTGTCTCCAAATCGACCGCATTCAGAAAATACCAGTGAGGTAAACCAGGTCGTTGGTCCAACATCACAGCCTTTAAACGGACGTTCTTCTGGTACGTTGTAAATAATCTTTTAGCCCCATGCTATGTACCCTGCCCCCTACCACATAAGTAATTTTGATTCTCCTGGATTTTTTTAACAAGACAAAGGTGAACCGATTTCATGTTCAAGCAATCACTGTCTATTGTAAGTTCCCTGGAAGACTGCAAAATGTGGTTAGGTCACGCATTGTTTGTTTTAGTTCTTCAGAAGATGCCTGTAAAGTCAACAAGCTATATGCCATCATGGATTATGTATATGTACCTGTTAAAGGGTTAACCACCTCAATGTAAATTAGCACACAAGGTCTCACAAATGGCTCAAACCGTTTTTTACAGGCTGTTTATATACGAACAAATCTGTATGGTCAATAACTTCGCCAAACATCGCTTAGCCAGATTCCACCCAATTGACCCTAACTGTTAGGTAAAGAGTAATTACCGTAGTGAAATATGTGGTTTCTTTCGGAAACCTAAAACAAAAACCAGCATAACTTGGTTTCTGGATCTTTTTCTTATGTTCACATCTCTAGCACGTTACACGTGTCTAGATGTAATTGTCGAATAAATAGGACAGGTAAGTGCCCCCACTGCGTGGTATATGATAGCGGGATTTGCTTTGTATGTTACTCAGTTTTACACCTGTTTTATTATTGAGAAAACCATTTCTTTCTCTGGATAAGAACGGAACTTTTATTGCATGGAGGACCGTCGAATTGAGAGCAAGCGGTGAGTAAATCATTATAGTATAATGATAAGTGATATTTATTTTGCAAATTGGTTATAAATACTTTATTACTACCATTATTCACAATTTCTTTTCTTTAAAATAAACTACCAAACTCAAAAGTCAGTCTATATTGAAGTCCTTACAATCCGAATTTAATCATATGAGAACTATGAAGATTTTCGTCTGAGGTGCTCTTTTGAGAGAATCATAGCTTTGAGTGGACCTGTCCAAACAGTACAAGCACTTCTCTCTACCTCTAAAAATCTAACACCATAAACATGATATCAGTTTTCATATGAAGTCTCAAGATCAAGAAGGTATAGCAGGTATAGAAATCTAGAAAAATACTACTATAACCACGCTCTCACTCGTACCAAAGCCTACTAGTCAAAAGCCTTTTATTCCACCCATTGACGAAACAGCTACATTCATGTCTGTAATAAATGTTATCGTCTTGTCTATGCCAGACATTTGAATAAATATAGTTTATACATGACTGTAGGGAGCATCTCTTCGTACTAAATGATTGTGCACAAAGCGCACTAGGGATCTACTTTTTATATAGGGAAAAACATTTCGAAGTTATATTAGTAGGAAGTAAAAATTTTATGCGCATTAATGCATGAAATCAACCATTCCATCACAATACGTTTAAAACGTACCATAATGTTTTACTCAGTAATTAATCAGGACTAAAAGCGTCAATCAACTGGTCTCTTGCTGATTGGGGCCGGACATGGTCCATCAACAATTAAAATCAAAAGCTCGATGAAAGCCATATTATGTAGTTACAAACGAAGGGCGTTGCAGCTACGCGAAGGTTAATTTGAAGCCAGCAGGATTTTAATCAGGACTGAATGATGGGTGGTTTGTTTTTATACTTTAAGAAATGCTGCTTTGTACAAAAAATTGCAGCTATACTATATACAAATAAATAAAATTGAAATGCTTATAATTAATTACACGATATCAAAACACAAACCTAAAAAAATGAATGTCTGTCGGTCTGGCTGTTTGTTCGGGTTAATCTCTGGAACGGCTGAACTGATTTAAGCTTTCACTAGATGATAGAAAAGATGATGGGGCAACGTATCTATAGGCTAACTGTAAGCCGTATCGACTCAATAAGCAAAGGAAGTCGCGGGCACTGCTAGTTCAACAATAGTTTCAAAAGTTTATCTTTATGTATTAAAGTTTCTTCAAATATAATTTGACTATTTAAAATGAAATTAACATTAATTAAATATTGTGTCGCTAATTCTTGTTTCTCACTGTTTCAGTTCTGTATGAAGAAAATATAGTTACGATTATTTATAGTAGTTTATTTCCACAAAACGGCACAGGAGTGCATACTTCGAAGACACACAGTTAGCTGTCTAGTAAATAATACCCAAAGTAAGATCAACCCTTTCCTAGTTTTCGTCAGTTATGTTATTCCGACAGATGTTGATTTCCCTAAACACCACCCGTTTACACGATAACACAAAACTTATCAAGTTTATCCTGTTTTTACAGGATAACGTTTTGATGCCAAGCTGTAATTCTAGGAACCTCGCTATCTATACCGTGCAAGCGATCTTTTGTGCCGAGGACACAGGCTTTAAGAGAAAAATGTTTAGTACCTCACCTCTGATAATTACTGTAGTTTATTTGCCTCATACATATCTCAGACAGTCGTTGATTTAGTGTTAGTATTACATAGGAGATTAATGTTAAAGAAAACTATTGAAGTACATTATTTAGATTTCCCGCGCATAAGTAGAGAAATGCTTTCAGTCCAAAGCATTTTCTACCGGGCAAGCAAGGATTATTGTGTGATAGCAAAGCAGTTGCATTTTTTAATCAGTAGGGAAGAGAAAAAAGTTGATTTAAAAAACTACTTACTTGTAAAGGTAAAATGTATTTACAAATAAATGTATAGAGCTAGGTGTTACCCGCAAATTCGATCGCGTGGAAATTTTGTACATTTTCCGAAAGAAAAAGTAGCGTATTGTGGTGTTTGAGGTTATAAGCTACATGTATGCCATGTTTTGTCTAAAGCCCTAAAACCATTTTTGAATGATTGAGAGACAAACATTCAAATAATCAAACTTTCAGATCTATATATAGGTATTTTATGTGTATATTCTGATCTCAAGGCCAAGCACATTTCAGGACAAGTAGGCAACTACCTACATATTCGTGAACACTATTAACTAAAGAGCCATTTAGTACAAACTAGTATTGGTGTTATTGGTATTACCTTAAATACTAGGTAGTAGGTGCCTACTAAATATTGTGGTCGAAGAAAAACCCATCCGAAAATGTATAAAGCTTGCAATCTGTTAGCTATATTTTCTACACTAGTTATGGTTCTTTGTCTTGCAAAGATCACACAATTACTTTATGTACAAATTAGTTTACACTCAGGTCAAGCAGATATTCACAATATTACTTGAGAGCGGCTAACCATCTTGTCGCATGTCATTGGCCGACTTTCTTAAACACCTTTCACGTACTCCATCATAATAATATTCTACGGAACGTTTCTTAGTCATATTTTTACTAGCTTTTGCCCGCCATCTCGATCGCACAATTTTCATACCTAAGTTCGACCCCTTATTCAGCACTTAAATTTAATAGCCTATGTTTGACTCCGGGTCATCAATGAACTCCTTTAATTAAAACCGGTTCAGTAGTTTTCTCTTATCGTGAGTGCTGTTTTACAAACAATTGTTACAGTACGGAAATCGAACCCGCAACCCACAGCGCAGCAGCCAATCGCTCAACCATTGCGCCAACCACAGTCAACAAATATCTTCTTATTTTAGCCACTTCTATTGATATTCGTCAATGGAAACTTATCTATACAATTGAATCACTCTACAGTCAAAGGTATCACGTGTGACTTTTTTTATTTTTTTTATTTAGCATTGGTTCGCGTTTGACCACCATCTCACCTGATGGTAAGTGATGATGTGGTCGAAGATGGAGCACGCTTACCTAAAAGTAACCTATTCACTCTTGACTTGAAGACTCCTAGGTTATTGCTATCGGTTAACACAGACTCCGGCAGGGAATTCCACTCCTTAGCCGTACGCACAATGAAGGTATTAATTAACTTGTAATTATGTTCCAACGATAACGTCAGTAAATAAGATTGACGAAAACATGTTTATCTCAGCCTTATAAAGGGACTCACGAAGTTGTTATTTTATATTAAAAGCGATGTTCTAAAGATACATCTAATTGTTTATTCAAAAGGCTCGTGTCACGTTCTTTCAACATACAGAAATCATCGGGCCGAGAATGATATAAGGTAGTTTATCATCCTGTCATGTCATATTTTTACTTGTATTATTTGGATTGTGAAAATTTTGTTGCAGACATTTTTAGTTTAGATTTTATTGTCCATCCACAGCTTAAATCATTGATATTTTGATTAAATTTTGTACATTTTGAGCTATCTAATGAATATTATTTAACATAAGTATCGAGATTCCTTCTTGTCTTGAAAGCGGATCCCGACTGTCATTTGTAGGTACATATTTGACAGTCATTACTCGTTGCCAATGGATATGCTGTAACCACACTGGGTTGTGGAGGTCAGGTACGCAGACGTTTCATGTAGAACACTAGTACTCAGCTGTATCCAGTCAGACTGGATGTCAACCCCAACGTAGTTAGGAAACGGCTAAACAGATGAATGACGATATGAAAATCAATAATGGAGACACTTTTACTACTTCTTGTTCGTGTCGATGGCACGGCCACCTTTTTACTTTGTCAGAAAAAAACTTCGCCACTTCCACGGCTCATCAGTGGCGGTACAGAGATCTTTTTGGCAGAAAGTTTTTAAGCTAAGAGGAGAGGATAGGAGATGCAGCATATTTTGCACTGCAGCTCCACATTAGTTCAGTTGAAATATGACTAAACAATCCAGCTTCACAAGGCCCGATACATACTTGACCCTCGTTTCATATTGCGATGGCAGTGAAATGTGTGTAGAATATAAATATACTTTGACCTGAGTCCACAATCCACATTAGGGGTGGGTGAGGTAGGTAGAGGTAAAAATATTATCCGTCAGCAACTAAATATTAGGAGAACATAGGTGCCTAAGTTACGAGCTTTTTTAAAAATATTGTCTAAGTCAAATAAGTCTAATAAGTTTGTTAGCAGTAAGACAATATTTTCTCATTTCTATTTATCAAGTGAAAAGGTTATGATTTGGTGTTTAGCAAGATAATGCTTGATTTTTGTCCTTGAAAGAATATTGGACGTGGTATGTTTTTAAATGTTACTATGGCGCGTTCAAGATAAAAATGATCTAAATAATAATTATTTCGAAAAAGATCTAAAAGATGAGAAGTTTTGAAACATCGAAATCAGGGTAATTCATTAATTTCAATTACGCTGTTAAAAAGAGCTTTGAAAAGACCAGATTTACAGTTGGAATATATAAAATAATTAAGTGACTTTAGCATCTATCCGCAAATATGTTTTAGCTTCTTATGGAGGAAAGCAGACTAGAAACTTCATATTTACTCTAAGATAAACAAATTAAAATATTCGGTATACATTTACGTCTATATTTTACCAGCTTCTGCTCGCGACGCCGACGTCGACTTTTTCAGCTAAAAATGTAGACTATGTCACTCAGTGATAATAAAGCATTCTTATGGTTACAGAATTTTTGAAATCGTCTTTTAGGGTTCCGTAGCCGTATGGTAAAAAACGGAACCTAGAAACGGACATGTCTGTCTGTCTGTCCGTTCGTCCGTATGTCACAGCCAATTTATTCCTAAACTGTTAAGACTATACATGTGAAACTTGGTAGGTAGATGTATTCTGTGAACTTAAAGTGAAATTTAGAATTAAGGGGAATACATACATAGAACTGAAACTGAAAATATTTTTTCATGAAATCTATGCGTGTGTTGTATCTATAGATAGGTCTTTAAAAATGATAAAGAAATTTGGAGAAAGAAATTTAGAGGAAACAGATATTTATTATGTTAGAATGAGATATTTTCTTCAAGAATATTATGTAATATTAGAAAGTGGCAAAGTTATTAAATAACATTGAATAAATATGTACGTCATACATTCTGGTCTCCTTAATAAGGTACGGCAAACAAACCTTATTTAGGTCGGAAATAAGTTATTAATTCCGACCAAAATAAGGTTTTTTCGCGTCATCCGTGGTCACCTTCAGGTAGGGTAAATGATAAAACTGGCATATATCTCTCATGGTTCGGTGCTCCCGAGAAAAACATAGGCTAAAACTTTTGACATAACGCCGTATGAGGAAAATTCGGTCTGTGTAGTTTATTGGTTGTTGTCTGCGGTGAAGAGCGTTTTACGCGTAAATATAAAACAAAACAAATGGTCAGACAAAAGACAAAAGAGATCAGCGATTTTGTCGATATGAAAGGAGGTTTAATGGCTTGAGTAAAATACGATTGTAGGTGTATAACATTAATTATGTACGTCCCTTCTATCCTGATCTAAATAAAACCTATGAGAGACTGTAGTCTCTTACAAGCATTTTTTATTTTTATTCATAATAATTTTTTACACTTAGTAAAAAATTATTGGCCTATACTGTCCTCTCAGACCTAAAAAACTGCATGATGTGAATACTATGAATGTTTAACAGCATGCTTATTCATTAGACGACGAATAAAAATAATATTATGAATGTTTAACAGCATGCTTCTTCATTAGACGACGATTAAAAATCTATACTGGCAGTCTGTGGGTGGATTACACGCGGAAACAGTACGGCGCTCTACGCGTTCAATACAACAACGCGTTCAGGATGCTCCTGGTGCTGCCTCGCTTCTGTAGCGCGTCAGGGATATTCGCGGAGGCGCGTGTGGATTGCTTTCACACAATCATGCGCAAGCGGTGCACATCCCTGTTGCGTTGGGTGCGGGGCAGCTGCAATAGTATCCTGAACGCCTTTGCTGCATGGTTCACGTGCTGAGTAATGTTAAAATATTATTTTAAATTGTGTAATATGTGGGCTTTTTTAACTGTAAGATTTACTTTTTGTTTTCATTTAAATTTAAATTGAATGATCCAAAGATGATTGAAATAAATAAATGAATGAAAAAATCATGGTCGTCGATTCAAAATCTCATACGTTATCTATACAATGTTCTCTTTGAGAAGTAAAGATTCTTTAAACATAATATAAGTAGACTTAATTATATGCTTGCGAAGAAATCGAACCCGCAACACGCTGCGCAACAGTCAATCGCTCACCCACTGCGCCAAAACTGACCAAACCCACTAAGAATAAAAACCTCTTAAAAGAAACTGCCGTAAACAAAAGAAAGTCGTATTCCTGGTGCACGTAGGAGCCGCTTGGTTAAAAATTTTGCACACTTTCGGGTAAGGTGAAGAGGAAATATACACATATACTTAAATAGCTGTACTCGGAACTTCTTTCGCGTGTTAGGGTTTTAGGGTCGATAAATGCAGTAATAATGCATTTTAAAATGGCGTCTCATAATTAAATCACTTGATCACTTTGCACATCTAGTCGGTTTCTAATGGCCACTAACGCTAATCTAAGACATCACTCAAGGTAAATTGCAAGGAAACATTGTTTTGTAGACAACGTGAACTTAATTGTTTGACGTCGAGACACAACAATGTGTATGTCATGTGTGTAAATATTGCTTTCGTCTTTGTTTCAGAAAAGGTCACTATTTAACGGCGGTTTTATGACTGACTTGGCTTGATCTAATGGTTTGAAATGGTACTGATAAACGGGAATGATGATTTAGTTTTCCTTATATTCCAACACATTTGTACTTATATCATATCCAAAAACCTAATAATACCTACAAAAATCTACGAACAAGAAACATTTACGAAACCTTGACTTACTCAATTTACTAAACAATACCTCTCCAAAATGTTTATCCCTAACAAATAGCTTTCAGCAAACTTCCACACACTGTAAACTTTACTATGTAACTTTAATGCCCAATTTATATATGTAGAAACAAGTAAAACTGTTCCCAAATGAACCTACCCACAGTTTGGGAAACCCCTTCAAGTTGGTGCTTGTGGGAAGTTCGCCGAACTTATTTTGTGAAAAACTTCCAATTATTTATTATATTTATTTACGGTCCTTGCTTCTTCCTTATTCGTTGGCTCATTACCAAGATTTCAGCAGTTTATTACAAACGGGCGTTGCGCGTTATGGTTCAAGTCGGTATTTTTTGTTTTTTTTTTTACCGTACGATCATTATTGTGGTTGCGTTTTTGTTCAAACCAGCCAAGTTAGTTCATAATTGGACAACGGCCCGCTGTGACTAAGATCACAAAAATGAAACTACCTATATTTCTAACAATTTAATTTCATACCTACTACGATACTTCATTTCGTTTTCACGGTTAAATCGCATGCGCTGACCCGATTTTGATGATATTTGATGACTCAGGATCAAACGTAAGCCCTGGCTGGAGGGTTTAATTAATTTATTAATAAAGGCAACCCCAGGCAAGCTCGGTTAAGCAGCAGACAACTTCAGAGGTTGAGCTGCGAGATGCCACACTCAAAAAAAAACATACTCCGACACCGGGAACTACAGTATGTGTGTAAAATCGTGGGGATGAACAGTCACTAATTAATTGATTTCGCAACTTTCTCTACTTGTTCTCACACAATCTCCATCTTTAAGTTGACCACCCTTTCCATTTCTATCCATCTATGTATATCTAAAAGCTGAAGAACGAAAACGAGACCATTCTATAAAACGATATTTTTTGTCTTAATAAATGAAATACATTTTCAAATCTAAGTATAATTGTAGCATCTGATTTTCATCACATCTAATTATGTATTAAGATGGTTATACCTACTTAAAACTAGTTCTAGGTATCAATGCTTCCTATCATTTTCGTAACTCAGAAACGCAGTTTACTTCTAAGTTTGTGTTTCTTGTCTATTTGGCTGGAAAAGATGTACTTAACCAAGTTTAAGTTGCGTAAGAGCAACTGCCATCTAACATTCCAGTAGCTTGGCAAGACTGGTGGCAGACTTCTAGCTACTGACTACTCGTAATGACTGGCAAAGATATGCATATGACATCATGTACCAACAGCTTTACGTGTTTTTGGAGACACAGAGGTATCTCAATAATATTAAGACCCGTCCACGGACCGGCCTATACTGCTATTACCTGATTGTAATTTTAAAACCTATACCTACTAATAAACACCAAAGCATTAGGTAATTACCCAAAACTCGATAGCTACACACCTACTACCGGTAAATTAACTATGAACAATGTTGCATGCTTTAACAATGACATATGATACCAGGATATAAAGTGTCAACAGACAATACCGCTTTGTATTTTACGCACCATTTGTTCTGCATTTCCTCAATAACAGATACCCAAATTTCCTATTTAAAAGTCATGATGAAATACTGGATTAATTTGACGGCTCAGTCAATATTATGTGTGCCATTTCTAGTCCTGCATCAAATTAGATTACAGTTTAGCTATACATTTAAATAAAAAGAAAAGAAACGTGTGAACTTTTGCATACGCACATTCAGCATATTATGTGAATGGTTGGGCTATATATGTTCAGTGAGCGAAAAGTGACACTCACATACATAAACCAACGTACGGCGATATTTATTTATTTATTTATTTATTAATGTAGGGAAAATTAACAGTTGCATATTAAAAAATAACAAAAATGTCTTAAACTATAAACTTATCTAATACACAACCCACAACATTTTCCTCAGATTACTGTAAAAATTTTAATCAACCTGTGAGCAGACATTTCCAGAATTGTTCAACCACGCTATTAATTATTACGATAAACAAACCTTAGCCTAATACATAAAATTTAAGCCATTGTACTAACAATAGTTTCTTATTTTGTGTATGAAATAACTAATTATTATTATTGAGACTAATATAAAATAACCAAACAAAACTGATATAAAAACTAAACTTCCGGAAGATTCTGCCGATCCTTAAGTATTTTAATGATACTATTTTTATAACTAGTTTTACTGAGATGTAAAATGTCGATTGCACTAAAATGTTCATTGTATGTATAAACCAAACGATGCAGCGGCGAGCGATCACCAGAATTTGTTCTGCGAAGGCTGGTAGCAAATAGATGTCTCGTGCGTACTGCTCGCCCCTGCACTGAGCGAGGGATCAGGTAGCTCAAGCGATTAATTAAATCAGGGCAATCAAATTTATTGCGGCATACACTGAAGAGGGTCATTTTGTCAAGAAGCATACGTCTAGATTCTAAGGTCAGCATGTCGTATTTAATAAGAAGAGTTCTGGAAGAAATTCTTCTGCGAAATAATTTATATTGCATTGCTCGAAGATATTTACGCTGGACTAATTCGACAGGCTCTTTGTATTTGGCATAATAGGGATTCCAAATAGGTACTGCATATTCTAGTTGCGGTCTTATTATTGACTTATACAAATGGAGGAACGTGGCTGGACGACGGAATTCGCGAGATGCTCTCATTACAAAGCCAAACATTTGGTACGCTTTATTAATAATTTTTTCAACATGAGTATTTAAATTTAGTTTTGAATCCAAATATACGCCAAGATCACGAAGACAGGTAACTTTGTTAAGAATATTATCAGCAAGCTGATAGTTGAAGTTGATCGGATTTTTCTTTTTAGTGAATGTAATACTCTGGCACTTAGGCAGACTGAGATATAGGTTATTAGCACAGCAATAGTTAGACAAACGATCAAGATCAAGCTGAAACTCCACACAATCATGAATATTCGTTATTTTTTTGAAAACTTTTAAATCATCAGCGTATAAAAGAAATTTTGAATGTTTGAAACAATGTTTTATGTCATTTATAAATAAAATAAAAAGTAAAGGACCCAAAATGGAGCCTTGTGGTACACCTGAAGTAACCTGAATAGAGTTAGATTCGAAACCGTCAATGACTACTTTTTGGGTCCTGTTTGTTATGTAAGAGACAAACCAACGAAGCAGATCACCTCTGATACCATTATATGCGATCTTATTGAGCAGCAATTTATGATCTACTTTATCAAACGCCTTCTGAAAATCAGTGTATACCGCATCAATTTGTAGTCTATTATCAATGCCCTCAAAGAGTTGACTTGTATATACTAGAAGATTACTTATACATGATCTATCTCGAACAAAACCGTGTTGTTCATTAATTATAATACGCCGAATAAAAGGATATATTTCATTAAAAACTACTTTTTCGAAAGTTTTGAGAATGTAGATAACATGGAAATAGGACGATACATCTCCACATCATTTTTTGAACCACTTTTGTGTACGGGCACAATGTTCGCAGACTTCCACACGCGAGGAAAGACACCTTGAGATAAACACTTATTGAAAATAATATAGATTGGATGACATATAGTACTGTATGTGTTTTTCACAAATATTGCGGGAATACCATCAGGACCAGGTCCTTTGGTAAGGTCAAGTGATTTTAGTTCCGTGCGTATCTTATCTAAGGAGATGTGCAATTGGGATAGGTTAATATCGTGATCAGTACTCGCAGGTGGAGGTTCCCACGACTCTGAATTAAATGAGGATGCTTCATACACAGAGTGGAAAAAAGCCGAAAATAAATTACACGTTTTGTTTAGATCATTCGAAGAGACCTGCTGATAAAAGACGGTATCGGGAACTTTACTAGTAGCTTTACGGTTGGAAATATACGACCAGAAAGCCTTGTCATTTGTGGGAATATTATCTTCAACTGAATTCATATAAGATTTATAACATTTATCAGCTAATTCTTTGAATTTGGACCTGTTTATAGAAAATATTTCGTAGTCGTACAACCTGCCATATTTTTCCATTTGATCCACGCAGAAGTTTTATTTTTGTAAATACGTATTAGTGTTTTTGAAAACCAAATAGGAAAGTTTATATTTTTAGGTTGGCGCATAGGAGTGTGTGATCTAATTATTTCAAAAAGTTTTTCATAAAACAAATGAACGTTACGTACGGAGCTCGCTTGTTCTTACGTGAAGCGAGTCTATGTGTGCGTGAATTTTCGCTGGCTGCATCGAGGCGACCTTCTGTTCCTATCAATTCTTTGACTTAATTATTGATCCGACGAGTTTCAGTTTTAGCCAGTGACGTCACATAAATTGCGAAGGAATAAATTTACGTTGAAACGTCATGCTTTGAATGGTCGTGTTTTGATAATCTAGAATACTGCTGTCTCTGTTAGTAAAGGTGAGTTAAGGAATATTGCTTATTGATGCATGAATTTAATCTTTCTGAAGAGCTCTTGACATGATGAACAGGAACGGGTGAATGGTTGAACGGAACGATTTATTTCACTAAAAGGTAGAGGAGGTTAGAGAGCAAAATGAAGGATTTTATCTCGGAATTCGCACTGGATTTTCGCGGAAAAATCTGCGCAGGAAATATTGACACCTACGCAAATGAAGTCGCAGACAAAGCTACTTTTAAATATGTATGAAAAATCTGCCATTTCATACAAACCAAATTACTAGATATACCAATATTATAAATCTATACTAATATTATAAAGCGGAAAAGTTTGTTTATTTGACCGCGCTAATCTTCTTGAGAAAGGTTTTTACCCGACTGCAAAAAAAGGAGGTTATGTTTTTTCGCGACAAAGTCTACGGGAGTGAAGCTCCGCGCGACAGCTGGTGTACTAATAACTGTATCACTTTTACTTCCAGTCAGCAGTGTACTAATAATTCAACAATAACCAAGAAAGCTCTAAGCGGTCCTAAGTAGTTTATCTACAAAATGACTCTGTAACAGTGAGACACGTTAAGTAAATAAGATTCCCAACAAAGGTATGAAAGAAGTCTCATTTGCAACGAGTGTCTCTCCTGGTCGCGTCTAAAGGTCCCATTTGTTCTAACGATGACTTAGCAGAAGCACAGATTCGGGTTGGCTCACACTGAGAGAATTCGTCCGAATTTTAGAGGCACGAGCAAATTTACATGTGGAGGTGGGGACGACTGTATGTATGAGTATGAACATGTATTCATTTAAGCTGCAGAAATGTTTTATCGATGTCAGCAGACATAGTTTTTTGTTTTTTCATTGAGTTGATTCGTTTAAGTAGGGATTGGCACAACAAAAGCGATATTGTACGATTCTAAATTTAAAGTTGAAAACTTCCTCCGATAAACAAAAACTCTGGAAAACATAGTAATTTAAAGGAAACTTTTTTCTTGCATTCAAAGAAATATAGACAATAGTACGGAGAACTTAACTTAAAGCTTCATTTCCTTTTTATCAATGTTCGATGTGAGTTTTATTCAATATTAGTTTCTGTTCCTTCCTAGTTTTGTTCTCGGTTAATGGTTTGATAAATATTTATTTCTTTAAGTAAAACACAATTTTAATGTAAATAAAAACCCTAAACTACATATACACACCTAAAAATAAACTAAAATATAGCATCCAGAAATTCGTGCGCATCGCTGTCCACTGGTAATGTGCCCAAAACACTGGCGGCATTGCCACGTTGTATGGCAATTTATTTAGTTTATGGCTTAACCTAAAAAACAGATCTTTAAATAATTTGTGAGCACTCGGACCCCACGACCCCAAGGTTTCAATCCCAAACGGCTCAAAAATATAACTACCAACAAGGTTATTATATTTTCGCCACTTGAGGTTCTCAGCAGCCGCAGCGGCAGCGCCGGCACAACAAGATGAGCTAGGAAGATGGGATGGCGCAAGAGTATCGACACAAGTTGCATCCCACACTAAAGGCCTACCCATCTTCCAAGGAAATAAAGGCATACCGTCCGGTCTTTTGCCATTGTCGCGTGCCATTTGGTTCTAAAACAGCTGGAACGCTGACAGTGACAAGAGCTCGTCGGATAATGTCGTTAATATTCACGTGCCGTGCTATGCGACCCGCGCTGCGGCCACATGAAAGGCCGTGGTGACCGAGGCTGTTGACAACTTCGCCACAGTGGCAGCGATGAGCAGAACAGCAGGGAGCACCTAATCGAAGGGAAGCAGCGAGGCGGAAAATAGTATCATCGAACAAGGTGCCTATGTTCGATGACGGTAGTGCATGGAGCCAGAGACCCGACTCCCATTCACCCACAGCAGGCGCGCACGCTCTGCAGCCGAAGCAGATGTGGCAATAAGGTCACTCTGAACTGCTCTACAGAGCGGCTCATCCCACCGCCTCTGAGATGATGGATTGTCGGGTGGATTTAGGTTCGGGCAAGCGAGTCTCCAGGTATCTATAGCCTCGGTGAAGTACGGCACATTGAAATCAACCAGTGATGGAGCTAGGATATTCCTGATTGATTTCTCAGTGCCGTGTACCGAGGATACAAAAGCCAGTAGATTGTTACTAGTAATTTTGCGGACGCCGAGACCACCCATACGAATGGGAAGAGTAGCTTGTGCCCAAGCTCGATCATCCATAGCCACATTTAAATTCCTGTCAGAGTTTGACGAATAATTTCGTCCATTTTTTTCCAAAAGGTGAGGATGATGCCATAGATGAGAAGAACGAAGAAAGTACGTTAATTTGGGTCCAAAACAACAGTCACGAATTAAGGTGATGGCCGAATGCATATTAATTTGATATATTCTGTCCGAGATGTCATTAAAATTTAGTATTTTTTCCTCGACAAAATCGGGAAAGGAATTCTCATAAATTGCAGTCCCCAGAAGACGAAAAGAACTTTTTTCCACAATTTGGATATCTGAGGCTATTGCGTTGAATGTTAAAAGTGTCAGTTGTCTGTCAGTACTGTCGGATGTGAATAGTTCACACTTCGAAAGGTTGAGGTCCAATCCTATGGAATGGAATTGATTTATTAAAAACTGTAGATCATCTAATACCGTGTCTACATCGCCTCTCAGGGTTCCATCATCGAGATACCACACATTAAATTTCAAATTTAGCTGTCGAATGATTGGGTTAATGGCTAAACTAAAGATCGCTGGCCCGAGGGGATCACCTTGTTGACAGCTAACAGCTGATTCCAAAACGTTTTCATTATAAAGTAATTAAGTCGGATGTCTGTAACATTGCCAAAGAAAACTAAAAATTTGTGGTACTTCTTTTTTAGTTTCTGCCAACTAGTTTCTTATCTTTCTTTCTTTCTCGGTTAATTAAATATAAGCCGAGTCGCAAGCGAGGAATATATCACGAAACTACTACGATTAAGGAGAAAATTGCAACAAATGTTGCATTTTTTCCGCCTGCTATTGGAATTAAACAATTAACACATTGCCACTCATTCGCGCCAGTTATGTCGCAAACTTTATACAAATAAATGTACGGGTTGAATAGTTTTGTTTAATATTACTCTCAACAAACTTAGGTGTTTTGTGGAATATATATGTATATACTAACTGGCTGTTGCCCATGATTACGCGTAGCATTTTTGATACTTTTCTCGGGATATAAATTAGCATATATGTATGTTATTACAGGTTGTTAACTATATGCGACCCAGTATTATTTTTGAATTACTGAAAAATAGAATTGTTCTGTTTTATTCAAAAATAAAATTTATGGCAATAAATATATTTTAATATTAAAGGCTACAGAACCTTTTAAATGTACTTAGGTATGGACCTAAGTACAGTCAGAAACTGGTATTAAAAGTTCTGATTTAATTAAAACAGTTTTCTTGAGTGGTTTATTAGTAAATTATCCCGGGTTTTTGCACTAAAAAGATCTTCACCTTATTTAAATAAATGTTTACCTAAGTAAGTACCTATATATTAAAACACATTGGAGACCCTTCAGACCTTTTCTACATAAGCACGATTCGCATATTACAAAGTTGCGTATCCGCTAAACCTGATTTCCCTAAGATAGTTTTTACTTAGACTCTTCCGATCTCGATCACAAGTTCGATACCTTAGCCTATTTAAGTTTAAATTAAGATCAATTTTCTTGATGTCATCATGCCATCTGATTTTGAAGAGTCATCTCTTACTGCCAAGAAGCTTTGCATGAACCTTGCAATTCGAAACAAAAAGTAAAAAAAAAATATTCGCTATGTGAAATTCTGGAGGAGGAGAAACATTGTGGCCCAGTGGTTACAGGCATGATTTACTCGTCAAAGATTCTGGGTTGAAATCTAGGCAGTCATATTGCTTTATATAATTTTCATATTGGAACTATAAACACACCACTCAACAGCGCAGTTGTAATTAAGTGCGCAAGATATAATCGGCTCCAACGCCATAATAACCCATTAAGGAAATGAGCTTCGGGCTATAATAATAACAGTAGATTAGATTTAAAGATTACTGTAGTACTAAACCTGCTATACCTTAAAATTGTGTGCTGTATTATCGCGGGAATATGGAAAATGGGCGTTTTAGACTTACTCTAGGCGTTGTATTTACGTATTTGTAGGTGTAGTTTATATGGTAATTATGTCGTAGCTGGAATTAGGATGGTCTAAATTGCTAGCTTGAATCACCCTAGTTCGATCTGAAATGCTCCCACTACGTACACCCTACCTAGAATCCATAAAAGATGCCAAGCAGCCGTGAAAAAAATAAGATATTTTAATTAAGTCAACTGCAGCCACGATTTAAAAGTTACAAACAGGATCACTGGTCAGGACTACAATTGGCCAGTGCAACGGTAACTGGACGGTCTGAACTTGTCCACGGTTCGTGGAGCTATAAACGTTGCTTACAATAAACAAAGGCCTACTTCTACTAGGCTTCGGCCTACAAACCATACAAATTACAGGTCTAACCACTAACCTTCTGTGCTGGGTTCGCCAAGTTTCGACCTTCCTCAAGGTCACGCCCAAGTGGTTTGTATGTAATATGAGGTGAGTAATTGAAAGGTGTGATGTAAGTCAAGTGTTGTAGAACGTTCACAAGGCGCCAGTCTCTAGATGGCGCGGTCACAACAGCAATCACAGCACAACTCGTTTCCAGCAAAAGCGCGTGCCACGAGGTGGCACCAACCCGCGATAAATCCAAAAATATCCCGGGGTTTCCGTCAAATGGGGATTTCACTTCAACCAATAGATAATTCGCGACCCAATTATCGGTTTCAAAACGCGATTCCAAACGATATTTCAATTACAATTACAATTACAAGAGGGTCCCTACGACCGGCATTTTTTCCAAGCAAAGTCTATCAGTCAAGTCAAAGTAATGTCAAGATCAAATTTCTTTATGTCAAAAGAGTACGTTCGGAAACGATCGGTACTAAACATCTACCCCCCCCGGACGGGCCTACCCGTCCGCTAATCAATTGGAAGTCTTGACAAGGTTGCAAATTTAACACAGCTTCAATGCGGCCAAATACCGTAGCTAGTTCCTCAAAGGTGAGAACGGTGTCTCCCAACAATCTCCGCCAGCGTCCCTTTGCCGCTTTCACCGCGGCCCCAAAAATACCCCCCCAATGGGGGGCAGGCTGGCGGGTCAAACAACCAAGTGACCCCTCGGCGGGCCAAACTATTACCAATGTCAACCTGGTTCTCATTAAGGAAGGCGTATACCTCCTTCAAATAGTTACTTGTACCCTTGTAATTCGTACCGCAATCAAACCCAATCAAGGAAGGTAACCCACGGCGAGACACAAATCTTTCCAAAGTCGCCTCAAAGGCCTCTGTCGAGAGGGAGGTTACCAGCTCCAAATGTACTGCCTTGGTTGACAGGCAGACAAACACACAAATAAGCCTTAACAATCTTACTATTACGAAGGGTGGACGTCTTCAACAAAGGGGGACCAACAAGTCCATTAAGACGCCAGCAAAGGGCCTCGCCTCATTGACGCGATCAGCCGACAAAATCCAAAATTCCCGCTGCAGAATGGCCAACAGCGCATTGCAACCGGCATGCGAGTTCTTAACGTGACGATCAGTCACCAACAATTAAACCAAGTGGCCCTCCTTGGGCAACAAAAGGGGGTGACGAGCCCCATAAGGAAGGCTAGAGAGCCTCAACTGTCCTCCAACATGGTTTCCCGAAGTGGCTCGTCCCAACCAAGTTCAGTTATAACAAGGGCAGGAGCACCAATTTTAGGGTAAGGAGAACTCACAAGGGTGATTTCAAACCAGGTCCTTCCCTCAACAGTGGTGTCAGCCGGTTCGCCAATTCCCCAAATCTTGCCTGAAAGGTCATTCACCTTCAGGCCAACCTGTCCCGCTAACCAAGACGACAAAGGGCAACCCTGGACTCCCGTGTCCAAAATGGCACAGACCACAATCGAGTCACCCAAGGGTCCCCAGACCTTGACCGAGGCCGTTGGCAACAAAACCGTCTTGATCGGGGGGGTCCTTTAGCGGGGCAGGCGTCAATCTCTTAGTGATGCCTGGGCGGCGACCGATCGCCGCTTCCAGGCTGCCTTCGTTCACGACGAGGCCAACAATCCAAATATTCGTCTGCGCGGTGTCCCGAGCCGCTCGCCATCACTGGAGGGGCATATCCCACCAGATGCCCGAATGGCGAAGGGCGCGACTCCAGCCGGGGACGTTCCGCCAACGGAGGGGAAAGGCAGCGGCGCCGACCCGGCCACTGCTGCCTAGCAGCCAATGCGCGTTCTCCCTGACGAGGGGAGACCAAATGGCGCTCGCGGGGCTCCCGTTCAACTTGCGCGGGGGGTGGAGTGCAGCGTACAGAAATGCGGGCCTCAGCCCGGCGCTCGTCTCCGGGGTACCCCCCCCTGCGCGAACCCTCCTCAGAAGATGGTCTGCTGGAGCGGTTCGCGTTGGCGCACAAAATCTCCAAGTGGGACCCCTTACAAATTCTACACGGGCGGGGGTCGGGGCAGTCCCGATGAAAGTGGGCCCCCAAGCACGAGAAGCACAAACGGCGTGCGTTGACAATGCGGCGGCGGGCACTTACGTGCAAATTCAAAAAGTCCGGGCAACGCGCCATGACATGCCCCGTTGCCTTACAAAAGTCACAATGATGAGGACTCCGGGCGCCAGCTAAACGGGGGGCGGGGCGGACATCAACAGGCCCCCTGCCCGAGGACTCCGGGCGCCAGCAAAACGGGGGGCGGGGCGATCATCAACAGGCCCTCTAGCCCGAGGACTCCGGGCGCCAGCAAAACGGGGGGCGGGGCGATCATCAACAGGCCCCCTAGCCCGAGGACTCCGGGCATCAGCAAAACGGGGGGCGGGGCGATCATCAACAGGCCCCCTAGCCCGAGGACTCCGGGCGCCAGCAAAACGGGGGGCGGGGGGAACATCAACAGGCCCCCGAGCCCTAGTCCGTCCCTGGTCTCTGGGCTGAGAAGGTAGTGGGGGTGACCCCGTGGCGCCACGAGTGTTATCCGAAAACCGACACTCGTCTTCCAAAAATTTGAGGAGGTCGTCAAAGGGGGGAAGATGGGTGGCACTATCCCCACCATACTTCTGCTCAAAACGTGACCTCAGCTCCGCGGGGAGCAACTGCAGCACTATGTGCACCAACAAGTAGGACCAATGTTCTACCGGTAACTCCAAGCGTTGGTCGCTGAGACCAACGGGTTCAGCAAGTCAGTGCGCAACGTCGACGTGCTGGCAATGGCCGGTAGTCCCAAAATCTGGTCGATGTGCACATCAGCCAGGCAGCGCTTGTTCTGATACCGTCGGGAGAGAAGCTCCAGAGCGGTCGGGTAAGAGGAATCCGTCACCGGCAAGTGCTGCACCAAGGCTCTGGCTTCGCCCTCCAGGACAGACAATAAATAGGCCAGCTTCTGGGCAGGTCCGAGGTCCGAGCGTGCATCCACAAGACTTTTAAAAAGATTTAGGAAGCCCAGCCAGTGGTCCAAGCGACCGTCAAAATGTGGCAGCTCCAGGGTGGGCAGCCTACTCAATAGTCCAGGGCCTGCAACAACAGGGGTCTGCAGCTTGGCCGCATCAGGCACCCGACTCTTCAAAATTTCCCGCGCTCGTAGACATATGACATCCCCCAGGTGGACAATCTGGTCATAGTCACCCAAAATCTTATCGCGGGCTGTCTGATCCATCACCCCCAAATCCACGTCCGTGATGTACTCGTTGAAGCGCGTGAACGCAGCATCAGCTGACTTGATCCTCTCAATCACTTGCCCATACCAAGCAAGGGTGAGCTCTTCCAATTCCACACGCTCAACCGTTGCAGCTGCCGATGTGAACCATCTCAACTGTGAGGTCAATCCGGCAGCAGCCTCCCTGACTGCCCTTAATGAGGCCATTGCAACAATCAAATATTAATACAAAACACCAATCAACAACCAACAATCAAATATTAAACAAACAGCAATGACTTGTTAGCCGACCAAATAATCTCAACAAAATAAAAATTCAAATTCAGTTATTTCAAGTCCAAATCCGACCCTGTACTTATTCCAAGTATGAATCTAGCTTGGTACAGATGGCTAGTTACAAAATATATAACAATTCAATGTATATATTGTGCAGGATCACACCAATAAACATCAATAAGCACAACAATTGTCTGTATAATATTGAGCCGGAGAATCTCTAACAACAATCCAATAAACAAATAAATGCAATAAGTCAATCCACACCATTCAAGTCCTATTATGTTAGACTATGTGTAATTATTATTTAGATAACCTTTCAAACTCAGATCAATAACATTCAATTATTAATTGCGACAAATACCAAATTATGTACCAAAATACAACCTAATAATTCCCAATTTCACAAATAAATCTTACCTGTCAATGCAATAAAAGGGGCTACAGTACAAATTACAAATACAACTTCAATTGATTCAACTTCAATTAGATAGCCCGGATGACATGGTAATATATTCAAAACTTATTAAGTTATAAGTTGTGTTAAGTAATCAAACCAAAGTTACTTTCAAAACTTCCAATTAAACCAGTGGATCTTATATTATAAGAGCCACGCCTACTACCAGAATGAATCAGTGGATCTTATAAGAGCCACGCCTGCTACCACTTTGGTCAGGACTACAATTGGCCAGTGCAACGGTAACTGGACGGTCTGAACTTGTCCACGGTTCGTGGAGCTATAAACGTTGCTTACAATAAACAAAGGCCTACTTCTACTAGGCTTCGGCCTACAAACCATACAAATTACAGGTCTAACCACTAACCTTCTGTGCTGGGTTCGCCAAGTTTCGACCTTCCTCAAGGTCACGCCCAAGTGGTTTGTATGTAATATGAGGTGAGTAATTGAAAGGTGTGATGTAAGTCAAGTGTTGTAGAACGTTCACAAGGCGCCAGTCTCCAGATGGCGCGGTCACAACAGCAATCACAGCACAACTCGTTTCCAGCAAAAGCGCGTGCCACGAGGTGGCACCAACCCGCGATAAATCCAAAAATATCCCGGGGTTTCCGTCAAATGGGGATTTCACTTCAACCAATAGATAATTCGCGACCCAATTATCGGTTTCAAAACGCGATTCCAAACGATATTTCAATTACAATTACAATTACAAGAGGGTCCCTACGACCGGCATTTTTTCCAAGCAAAGTCTATCAGTCAAGTCAAAGTAATGTCAAGATCAAATTTCTTTATGTCAAAAGAGTACGTTTGGAAACGATCGGTACTAAACAATCACTTATTAGCAAACTGATGCTTAGAGGCAAAATTACTCTATAATTTATTTGTTAAACTGAACATTTTATGCATGGATTAATTTATAGTGGTCGGTAACTTCGACTTAACATCGACTTCCATGCGGGACGTACTTCGATTCTCAGGTCGATCAAATTGGTTATTGGGTTTTCCTAATGGGGTGCTCTTGCACGTTTTCATGTCGTTGTTATCGGACTATGAGAGTAAAGTATCAAAGTGTACAGGATTTAAGGGAGTTTGCTGGACGAATATCTTGAGGAATACACAGTACAAGAAATAAAATACAACGATATCATACACACATACCGCACTTTTAACCCGACAAAAAGGGGAGTCATCTTTCATTAGGAATCAAAAAGGAATGCTTTGTCAATGCTTTGTTTGACAACAAACCAAAGTGATAATTTGGTTAGGCACGTCAATAATTTTCAGACTGTAAGACAAAAACTATTGATACATTCTTGCTTGTCCAAAATGGCCCTTTCATTCACTTAAATCAATGCACCAAAATCTTGCGTCTCAGTGTAGTAAGAACGAAAATAAATGTCGTTAATTAATGCAACTTAGAAAGAAACATCTACCCTTATCGTCAGTCACTAACATCCAACGTTAATGGTTCTACGCTGTCTTCTCCTATCTGTTTTCAAAAAGATATCAGACTTTCTTGCCCGTTTCTTTATACATACAACCAATTTATTATTACTACGAACGAGCTTTTGATGGTTAAGTTCAATACTTAATCATTTATTGCATTCATATATGGCACGTGGTGGTTACAGACGATTTTGATCAATATGGACCCTGTCGGGCATAGCAAAAATTAGGAGAGAAAGAGAGCTAAGTGGTAATCAAGTATCATAAATTATTCTATGTTCTTTATATATAAACTACACGGTTCAAACACAACATCAAACATGTAGAATGCATATCAAAACACGGGGTTCACGTGTGGAGTGTGGGAAGTCGTGTGAAAATAAAGTCACATAAATCCTGATTTTTTAAGGATCCTGACCTTAAAAAACAAGCCAGACATGTACACGAAGTACATGCTGAAAAGTAAATGGAAGGAAAATAAACAAGTAGTAGCGCGTCACCTAGCGCTTGTCAGTTCCATTTAGCTACGTGATGTATGTTTGCTTTAATACACTTGCGAACTAAATGCATAGTCAGACAGAGTCGTACTTGGGTCAAGATTTGTAGTGGTCTTTAAATAGTGCTACTTAAGTATTGGGTTTGAGTAATTTTTTTGTTCAGATTTTTCTTTGACTCTTTTTTGTTCCAGTCTCCAATAGGAATCAATATCGATATCTTTCCTAAATAATACCAATTCAATTTATTCAAGATAAATACTGGATGGATGATTCCCTTGCCATTGAGTTGTATTCAGAATTATCGGCTGTTATTTTGTATCCTTAACCGGAAAACAACGGTGTTTCTCCCTTTAAAATATTTCAATATCAAGAGAACAATCCGTCTATCTCTTTTAAATTCGGTAGCAAATGTCTCGATCATTCTTCGTCTATTTTAAAACAAGTCTATTTCATAACATTCCGTAATATTTTTCTCTTCATTATTCGGTTTTCATAATACTACCGTACAGTTTGTTTTATTATTATCTTACTTATTAAACTCTATGATCAATCTCATAGGAACAAAGAATCAGCTTGTTAAATTCAAAGCAGAATGTAGATAATAATACAATAATTTTTATTTATTCTCTCTAAAGATCTGTGTTTTCATATAATGGTAAAAATATAAACTTACTGCTAATTGAAACTGCCTTTGCTGTAGCAAATCCTGTAACAAAAGAAAAAGAAAAATTGCTTAGTGGTATTTAATAAATGCATTGAAAGCTCTGATTAATAATACACTAGATATTTATTATTTAGTATTTTATTTGGTAATATTTACACATACATTTTTCAACAGAAAAGTCTGTCTGTCTTGTACTAAAGTATATTTCTGCACTCTTTGTTTTTTTTTATGTTCTTGTGATGTTTTCTCTCCAACACTTTTGGGCGACTGGTACAGAATGCTTAAGGAATTAATTCCACCTGTGCTACATAAGGTTTAAATAAATAAATTGCTACCAAAAGTCTAGAGATTTATATTCTGTTTTTCATCAATCTTGAAACACTTTTGCTAATAACACAAATCATGTTGCAACATTAAAGAAAAGTTACGTGAATATATTTTAATCCTTTCAATCAAAATCCTGAGTCTGTCCCTGCGCTCTTCACCCTCGTCATCGGTGGTAATGGCGGATTAAATGGTGTGTTTCCGTGATAAACATGTTCTCAGTAAAGAAATCACCATGTCCGTCGCACATAATTGCGTATGGGTGTACAAAACATTTCATTTTCAGTTGCACAGTTACACGAATTGTCATGAAAGAAAGATATTGTATTTTTCCACTCCATACATCGCGATGTACTTGGCAAAAGCTTCTCTCGTAAGCCAACTAAAGGATTACATGAGTGGACAGCTGTATGTATTTACCGTTTTTTATTTGCCGTGGTTTTTCGTTGTTAAGTTGGGTTTTATAAAGTACCAAATACTGTCATATTTTCATGTTTTTCCATCATTTTTTACAACAATAACATTCTTAGATTTTACGCACCCGTTAACCTCAAAAGTCAATTTATTTCAAGTCAAGGTGGAATTTTAGATGTTTGTCTATACATCTCTGGAGAGTACACCGCCTTAGATTTATTAAGCCAACATTTATATTTGACCTTCACAAACAAAATCTCTAAAATAAATTCACGACCCTTTATTCTTTAATTTTAAGGTAATAAGGAGAAAGCGCTTGCTATCAAAACTTTAATAATTGCTCATTAAAATTGAATGTAGTGCCCTCGTTTTAACGCTGTAGGGTTTACATTTATGTAAAACATGACTTGTTGGTGTTGGCTTTAATTCTAATCAAATGCTTATCCGGCACTTACCGAATGACTACTTAATTTGATGTATCTCGTAAGATTTAACCAACGTTTGCAATATAAGAGCAATCACTATACCTATATTTTTTACGAGATCTCATCACATTATAAACCTTCCTCTTGAATAATTCTGTCTATTAATGAAAACTGCATTAAAAGCGCGCGAAGTTTGAAAGATCTTAGCGTACAGAGGCGGGAAGAGCCTTTGATTTACACTATGTAGAGAAGAGTAAATACTGTATCTTAAAAGCGCACACAAGTATCAATCTACACTTGGCAGCCAGCCCTCCTACAGATCTAGACGACTCCATTGAAATCAAATTGTTGGCCAGTGAACAATTTTTAAATTTTCATGCCCCACGCAGATACACACTATAATTTTGCGTAATCATGCGTTAATTATCTAGCTGTTTGTAAGAAAAAAAGATTTGAAATCAACTTTATTAACGAACTGCGATAAATTAACTTCATATCCTTGTAAACTTCTTCGTCTCGTAAGAACAGAGTTGGCCCTTTGGTTATGGGCCCATTTACGACACCTGTCGTGGGGTCGATCGCATTTACTGTTCTCAAAACGGTAAAGGAACAATATCGTCAGGAAAACCGGCACACCTTTGAACCAAAAAAACAAAGCCATGTGACGCCCGCGTGGTGGATTACGACCCGTTCTCTAGCATAGAGAGGAGACTCATGTCTCAGCAGTTAGAACCACAGAACAGAAAATTAAGATTCCGTGGTTAGAACGATATAGACCGATTACTGTTATTCTAAACTAATGTTAAATATAAAAAAGTATTTTTTTTTGTAAGTTCGTAAAGGTAATCTCCAGAAATAATTTAGTTATTTATATACTTATTAGGATCTCCAACAAAAGATGTACACAGGACATGATAAATATTAATATATAAGGTATTTGTAGTGTAGTTAGTGTACTCCCTCACTTAGAGGAGACCACAGCATGCAGAAAATGATAATACAACTAAGCTAACAAGGTTATCAATAGACGAAATTTACATATAACATTTTAAAAAGATAAAAAATTATGAGATAATTAAAAAAAAATATTAATAATAATTTAAATTAAAAAAAGTGAAATAACAATGATAACATTTTCATACATTATGGCCTACATACAATAAACTTTTAAGACATTTGTTATATTTAGACATACGTTGCGAGATATCTAAATCACTCAACGTGTTATATTGCCTACAGAGTCTTGGTAAAGCGGCGTAATGACCCAGGTTTGTTTTTGAGCCGGGGATGTTAAATAACTGAAACGTGTTAGGCCTAGGAATCCAAGTTGGAATTTGGATGGGTTATGAGCTCAGAAGTTCACTGCAATTTATCGTTCCGTTCACTAACTTATGTAGGATAATGAAGTCCAGCTTCTTCCTACGACTAGCTAGAGTGTCTATTTTATAGTGTCCTAGCCTACCGAAGTAGCTCGATAGTTGCTTAGCCAAGTGATCACTAAAGCTCAGGTGGTGAAGGAACCGCTTTTGGACACTCTCTATTCGTTTGACGTAAACCTCGTAATGCAGACACCATACCACTGAACTGTACTCTAAGATAGGGTGAACTAGTGTGTTGAAGAGCTTTATTTTAGTTGATGGATTTTTAAAATCTTTACTGTTTCGCAAAACAAAACCCAACACCTTAAATGATCTCGAGACAGTATCAAGAATGTGGACATCGAACTTCAGCGCGTGATCGAGTTGAACTCCAAGGTCGCGAACACTATCTCGTTTCCTAATTTCAATACCCTCTATGTAGTACCCATTCTCTAACTTTTTTTATTACGTGTGAATTGTATGTAATAGCATTTACTGATATTTAGAAACATTTTGTTTTGTTTACACCAATTGACAAGCCGGTTGATGTCTACTTGTAGCAATTTAGAGTCTGAATCACACTGAATTGGCTTCATTAACTTCAAATCATCAGCAAACAAATAAAAGTTGGAGTGTTTGAAACATTCAGTTATATCGTTAATAAAGACGTTGAAAAGAATCGGACCCAAAGGCGATCCTTGTGGAATTCTGGAGGTGGCAAGATAGCGTTCAGAGAAGTGACCATTAACTACCACTTTTGACTCTCTATTTTCTAGATAAGATTTAAACCACCCTATCAACGTTCCTCCCACGCCTAGTTGAGCCAGTTTTGTGATAAGAAGACTATGATCCACTTTATCGAATGCCTTGCTAAAATCGGTATAGATGGCGTCTATCGGAATTCGCCTATCCAGACTCTTAGACACAGCCGAAGTAAAAACAAGAGGTTGGTACTGGTAGATCTCGATTTATCGAAACCGTTCTGATGTTCAGTTATGTGATGTTTGAGGTACCACATCAAATGTTTGCTTACTTTTCGAATACTTTTCCAAAGGTAATTAGGATTGAAATTGGTCTATAGTTAGCTACTAAATGCTTTTCCCCGGATTTAAATATTGGTATAACTAGGGCTTCTTTCCAAATACTAGGGAAAACACTCTCACGCAATGATCTGTTGAATATTGCTTGAAGAGGTGATGCTAGAGCCTTTGCACAGTGTTTTATAAATAAAGAAGGGATACCATCACTACCCGCACCCTTCGTTTCGTCTAATCCAAATAATTCACGGTATATTTCCTTGCTATCAAATTGTAAATTACACAACGCTGCAGATGTAATATTGTGTAAACAATTTTTCATTGGTAGTAAAGTGTATTGGTGAGTGCTATGCCGGAGGAGTGCTAGTCTCTAATAAATTCCGCTCTCTCTTAAGAGACAAATAATCCGCTGTCTCATTGGTAAAATACGTAATGTAAAAATATTTCCATCGCTCCATAATGCATGACAAAAATTGCGGCGTATACACGATTAAATCTTTCCTGATAGCCGATTAACTTCTCAATATTACAATATGGCTGCCACAATGCGTATCCGACGCGCATTCATGTCAACTGCCCCGATGAGGCTTCATCTGGCTGAATATTTAAATCGACCCGCAATGTATCGGCGATGTATTCAGGGTTTGTACGTGGGAATTATAGAAAATCTAAATATCGTTATATGAAATAATGTACACACACACACAAAACGTTTTAGGTGTATTTTTGTTATGCGTACGGTTAAGTAATGGAATTTCTTTGCTACAGTAATGTTTCCTGCTACCACTTATAACCTGGGGGTCTTTAAGTCAACAGTGAATAAGTTATTTCTAGGTAAACATGATTCGCTCACCATCAGGTGTGATGGAAGTCAAACGCCAGTATATCAAAATAAAATCCAAACGAAAAATTATTGCTATGCAGTAATGAGGAAAAGACCACCTGCTTTACGGGCCGAATAGAATGCCTTATTTATTATTGTTGTGTTCAGTTTTTGTTTAGTATATGCCATATATAAGAAATATTGTATTCTAATTTAATCCAATCATTTAATTTCTATTGTGTTGTGATGTATAATTTAATAAAATGTATGTACATTGTACATAGTGTATTGTCTATTTCAAATTCCTCCTGAAGGCAATATGAGTTCTGTTTACCTGAAATAAATGAAGTTTATTTTATTTTAGCAGCCCTGTTCCCGCGACAGGCCATCATTGTAGTAAACCACGATGTGTAATGTGGAAGGGGATGGCTGATATTTGGCGTAGCGACGTAGTGCGTGAATACCGTGATCGGAATACCAACACATACCAACTAGTGTGTCTATCATAATATTTTAGCATTTTTTTGGTATCTTTTCGAATATTTTTAATATGGTATTGTTATAAATAGAAATAGAGACACCTTTTTAAAGGTGTCTAATGGTTGGGCACACACGTCTTATCATCTCATTTGTTGGCGACCATCTCTGGAGTACCAGTCTGAGTCAGTTCTACACCATTTTTGCTGGTCTATATTAGATACGACCCTTAAGTATTTTATTTCCCATATTTTTATTTCCATCATGATTCTCTCTATGTCTCTCTAGCAACGTTATATATATAAATAAAAAAATAAAAATCATTTAATTCAGATGGCCAAAGATCCATATACATTGTTTAAAATTACAAATTAGAAAAATGTCAAAACTATCATGTCATAATCTTTCTTAAAATTAAATTAAATTATCATCATGCACAAAGATTACAACACAAATTACAGATTAATTAAATATCTGAAGCAAAATCTTTGTAGTACCTCATTTTAGGAAAAATAAGCAGACGTTGAATTAGTATGAAATCGGGCACAGTGAAAGTTATATAGAGATGAAGAGTAGGAAGCCTATCTATGATATTAAAATCTCGTGTTGCAGTGTTTATTATCGAGCTTTTCTGAAGCGGCATAATCGTTTTTTTTTGTGTATATTCGGTAGGTCTGAGAATAAAGTAAGCTAATATTTTTTCCGAAGGGAACTGCGGGAAAATGCTTGTATTATCATTATAATATTATGTAATAAAACCAAGCCTTTTACATTATATCTCTGAGTTTAATACTGGAAATAATGGGCAGTTGTAACCTACTTTTACATCCACCTGAAAGTTATAATAAACTCATCATATGTACTGTCACATTGGAAACATTAACAACCCAAGTACAGCTCTATAACTGCAATAAGTACCCAAATGCTATAAAACAGCCATATTGATGATTTAAAGACAGCAATAAAGTATAATTAAACTTGCTTAAACCAACTACCAACAATTCTATTATAAAAGCGGTCACGCGAACGGAACTGCGGGAAAATGCTTGTATTATCATTATAATTATGTACGGGCAAAATTCAGGCTACAGTGCCTTGCTTGCATGATTTACGCCTTGGGAAAAGCAACTGTAAGTAAGCGATAGAAATACATGCTTCATGTCTGGAATATGATTTGGTTTGATTTTAAAGTCAGATTTTTGTAATAAATATAAGTATTTTTAACAAAACTGCACCTACTTAAAATAGAAGGAAGAAGAAAAACTATCGCTATATAGTACTAATTTTTACTACTAAGTATTTAAACATTATCTGCTTTGCCTTCACCCAACTATGTTGATCTGCCCCCAGTCTAACCGGATACAGCTTAGTACTAGTGATATACATGGAGCGACTTCCTCTCTGACCTCCATAAACAAGTAACTGGGAAATACGATATTCCATGGCAAGATTAGTGTCAGATTTTCTGGCTTTTGACTACCCGTGATTACTGTCAAAGATGTACAAATGACGGCCGGGACTTAAAGTCCTCTCCGAGGCACGGACACGGAGGATATGATAAGAAGGTCCAGCCACGAACCGACCTCAGTAGGCGTTGCTTAATTTTGAAGATAGATAGAAAGAAAGAATTAAAACCCTATAAGCTGACCTAAACCTTTTCTATCATTCAGTGAAAGTTGCTATATTTGTGCTAGGGATTAACCCGGACAAATAGAAAGATGGATATTTAATAAAATACAAGTTTGTGTTTTGTGCGGCTTAATTTTATATGATATAAGTTTTTAAGCTAACATGGCCACTAACAGTATCATTAGAACTTAAAACGGGATATTTACCATGTGAATTTTTTGTTTTGAATTTCCGATATTTCGGCAGTCGGCACTGTTGCAAGCGCCATGATCACGTTTATGAGCAGACAAATCGGTCTACCCTCTTTCTCGTTCGTTTTCTGTTAGCGACACCGCTACCACTGTCACATGTATCACTAAACACTCGATTCTGTTCCTGACACACAAAACTCACCGTGTCGAATCGCGAACTTTCTACGGAACTTTTTCGGTTTTTACACATTTGAACCACTGGATTCCAGGCCCTCGACAGTTGATACCCATCCTCTCGGTTGAAATTGTCGTATTTGGTAATCTCAATCGCTTCCCTTACCAGTCTTGGTATATAGTGGCGTTCTGTAAAGATGACTTGAGGGTTATGTAACTCAATCCAATGGTTCGATCCTGCGTTTAAAAGATGTTGTGCTATTGCCGATTTTTGAACATCATTATTTTTCACCGCTCTAATGTGTTCCGAGATTCTACAAGCTACGGTACGTTTTGTCTGACCGATGTACGACTTTCCACAGCTGCAGTCCACTTTATAGACACCGGATTTTTCCAGAGGGAAGTTGTCCTTCGGTGAACGCAGCATCTGAGAGACTTTCTTGAAAGGAGTGAAGATAGTTTTTACGGCATATTTGGCATATTTCCGTAGAATGTTTGCAACCTTATCTGTCACTCCTTTCACGTACGGCAAGAATGCTGGCTGCCTCTCAACCTCGCACTTCCGGTGTCTAGAACTAGGTTTTTGCCTACGCTGTGCGATATTCACTGCATATCTATTTCTCTGTAGCACCTTCTGAACATGTGTTAGCTCATCATGTAAATGTTCCTCATCACATAAATCATATGCGCGGTTAGTAAGCGAAGTCACTACAGAGTTAAGATGTCTCGGATGGTGGTGGGAATCAGCACGCAAATATTGGTCTGTGTGAGTGGATTTCCGGTAGACTGAGTGGCCTAGAGAACCAACAGCATGACCTTGTTTACGAATGTACCCGTGGCGGACTGCATGGAAGTGGGTAAATTAAATTGCAAGAGAATAACATCCCTGTAGAATACGTAATAGCGGTGGGCGAAAGCGTTATTTTTTTGTCACTGTCACTGTCGTTCCTGTTCCAAAAAAGTCACAGTGATAAATAATCGTGACTTTCACTGCGGTCACTCACGTTACGAAATACTTATGATTCCTTAGATTAAAAGGCCTGGAATCCAGTGGTTCAAATGTGTAAAAACCGAAAAAGTTCTGTAGAAAGTTCGCGAGTCGACACGGTGAGTTTTGTGTGTCGGGAACAGAATCGAGTGCTTAGTGATACATGTGACAGTGGTAGCGGTGTCGCTAACAGAAAACGAACGAGAAAGAGAGTAGACCGATTTGTCAGCTCATAAACTTCCACCCGCAATTACTTCAGTTCATACGTGATCATGGCGCTTGCACTGTTGCAAGCGCCATGATCACGGATGAACTGCAACTCAAAACAAAAAATACACATGGTAAAAATCCCGTTTTAAGTTCTAATTTTATATGGCACACCACATAACAAAAAAACAAACAAAACTTTAAAACTTGCAACTAGATGAAATAAATTTATTTACTTTCTTTATCTTGTGATATGTTTGAATTCATGACATCCAAATTATTGATTTGGCCTTATCTGCGTTCAAATGAAATTAAACGTTACGAAAAATACTACTTGATTTAATTAAAGTCCGTTAGGTAGAACAACTTTCATAAAAAAACCAAGTTAAAGTCATTATAAGAACCTGTTCCAGTACAAATTCAATATTATTTTATGTTCGTTGCGATATGAAAGCGGTTACTGGAACACACGGTGACATAAGCGAAAATGTCCAATTTCATTCCTGAATTGTTTTGCTAAAAAGTATATTTTTCCCAACATGTCTACATTTTTACGCCATGTGGACGCGCCAGTTTCGCTTTAGCGGATATTTAAGTTTTTATATCAGCTTCATCAAGCTAATATTTTGTTTTAGCTTTTTTGTACCGATGGAATTGATGTTTTGGAAACTTATCCAAATTGAGGACAACTTTGTTTTTAGCTTGTATAATGTATTGATGGGTGTATGGATGCTGATTACTGCATCATACCAAAACGGCAGAACGGATCTAGATAAAATTTGGCACAATGATAGATTGTAGTCTGGAATATCATATAGGCTTTTATCTCATTGACATTGTTCCGTTGTATTTATTTGTATTGATTGATTCAATACGTTGATCACTTGGTAGGTCTTAATTGAATAATCTTTTATTTTGTAGATAACAGTAGGTATATAAAATCATCTACAGACGCTAAATAACGTATTATGTAAGTAAGAATATTTACAGCCAATGTTAGATAGCGAACAGAGGGGTGAGCAGATGCGACTTATAAAAATATTTCTCAAAGAATCCTTCAAACAATTACAGCGCTAATACTACCTAAGACTCATTTCCACGATTCGGTTGCGAAACTATAAAAATCTTGTGTAATTAATGTAATACAAAATGGCTTTAAAATATATTTACACATATTTTTTTATAAATAATTATCTAGTATTGATTCTGCTAATAACCAGATGTTAATTCTTCAACGAAATAAAAAAGAATGCAGTAATAATCATCAACTAGTATTATAATTATTACTTATTTAGTACAGAAAAGTAATAATTTTCTACAAAGTAACGCCTGATTTCATTCTGTTAAATAGCGATATAGAAGTAGCGCCCGCTCCTCTTGTGTCTTGTACCATCACGCTTATCCAATCTAAAGGTCACGATTCGAAAAGACACAAAAGATATTTTTATTACAAATTCTGATACCATTTCGTTTTTTTTTTCTTATAATTTCGTTGTGAGCTTAAAATAAACTCGATACAATACAAACACATAAGTAACCAGTATTGTTCACAAACGAGATTATCGATAAGTTGTTCTTTTCAGTGACAGCTGATTTCAAGTTTGGGAGAGTTTAATTTTTTTTGTTTAAGTTAGTTAACCTTACGTTTCTTACCCAGGGATCGCGAACCCATTTCCGGCCACCCTAGACGCAGGCTTGCGGACGACAAGCAGCAGTATCTGACCATCCGTTAAGGACCCGGCAAGGGCCAACGACGGGAGTAGTCATTTGATGATTCTTCCACGGAAAAACATAAGGTTTCATACCCTAAAGATTACTTTAGGGTATGAAACCTTCGGGCACGCCGCAATTGCCCTCTAATGCTCGCAATTGTTGTTGCCCTCTTTGATGAGTGGCTGGAGAGAGGCCACGGCGCCCTCACCTTCCGCCTGACGCAGCTGCTGCCCGGACATGGCTGTTTCGGGAGGTACCTGTTTCGGATTCAGCGGGAGGACACGCCCGGGTGTCGTCATTTTGAGGACCGCCTGGAGGACACGGTGGAGCATACGGTGGAGGTGTGCCCTGCTTGGGCGGAGCACCGCCGTGTCCTCGTAGAGGCGGTCGGTGGCGGCGACCTCTCGCGCCCTGCTCTGGTTTAGACTATGGTGCGGAGCGAGAGGGAATGGGATGCGGTCGCCTCCTTCTGCGAAGCAGTCATGCTAGCGAAGGAGGAGGCCGAACGCGCGAGGGAGAGGCAACTCTCTTCCTCGCGCCCCAGCCGCCGCGGGAGACGCCCCGGGCGTCGGGGATCACGAGCCGATTTCCGGCCACCGTAGGCGCGGGCCTGCGGACGGCGAGTAAGGGTCGCTCACCGTCCGGTAAGGACCAGGCCCGGGTCGGCGGCGCGTCGTGTTCCACGCGCGCCTCAAGGAGCTGTCAACACCAGTGACGGGGCCTCATAGAGCCATTGCCTGCCGGGGTTTGCGGGAAAGTTCGACCGAGTTACCGCGGCCCCGGAAATTTAGGGCAGCCGAAGGAACAGGGTGGGTTTTTAGTCAGTAGAAATCTGACACACCCTTCCGCTTGACCCAGAGCGGAAGAAGTCATTCAATATTTTTCCCATCCCAAAAAAAAAAAAATAGGTATGAAACCTTATGTTTTTATGTAGATTACTACTTAAACATTAAATATTGCTATGCGTCTGCGATCCATCCGTCTGTGTATCTGTAAGCGGGCGACAAGTAGACAGCCGACAAATTTTCCGAGGCTTATAACATCATGGAAGAAACAACAAAACACACTTAATTAAAGATGTCAGCAAAAACTTTTTTACTTTTACTCAGATTAAAATCCTCATTCAAAAGAAAACTAAAGGGTTCACAGCAAATGGCTGTTGTGCTTCGTGTCATAATAATATATTCGATTCCTGCATCGGAGTAATAGTTTGTATGGCCTACAAATTGTTATTCCGGTTCAGGGTATTGATAAAAATGCATTCACATAATCACGTACTCTCACAAACCTACATCAACATACTCAAACACTCACACATTCACACACACTTCATACAACATTCGTCTCGCATAATAGCAAAATAAATTAAAATATTAAATGTATGATGAGATACAGTATGATATAGATGACGCCAAATAACTTGGCAAGGTTTTGGCGTAGTGGGGGTAAGTTCGCGCATCGTGCACTTTGTGGAAGAAAAAAGTGGTCACTTTTACTGCTTGCCATTATTCTATGGTTATTGCCATCATTTATTTTTAATCATATCTGTTCAGAAGAATATTAAAGAAAGAAGAGGAATTCATTCGTTAATTCGGTATTATAAATAAAATAGATATAATACATAAATACATTTAAAAGTGAAAAAAATATATTTAAAAAAAACATTTAAAATAATATGTTAATAAAACTGCAACCCCTTTTATTCTTCTTTTTTCCCGGTGTCCTAAAGACAGTGACGAATTCGGAATTTCAACCTACCTTAACTATAGTGTCTAACTGTTCTTTCTGACGTTCTTTTAATAGTCTGCGTAAAACGGTATTTAGTCTTGGCATTGTAATCAAGGTAACAAAAAATTTATTTAAAACAACAACTCGTAACAAAAACAAAGGGTACAACTTTCGTGTACGCAAGTGTATTCGGGAGCAAATTGAACGAGAACTACTGACGCACCAATCGCGCGCTCGGAGCGGCGCTACGTCATACCCCGCGTTCCGCTGAAAATCGACTTCTGCGCATTGTACGACTCTTGCCAAGTTATTTGGCGTTACCTATACCGTATTATTGTCAACGCGCTTAGTACATAAATATAATATTAAAATGTAAAGGGGTGGGATCCTGGTGTCCTGTAACACAGGCCTCAAGCCTAGCTTAGGCACCAGTCTCTCACAATATAACTACTTACCTAAGTTATGTACCATAATTTGGCAAAACTGTATAATGTAATTTATGTATATTGTGGACAGAAAAAAACTTATTATTATTATTATTCACCTAGGCAAATCCCTGATGTAAGGCGCCATGTTTATAGACTAGAATAACATTTTGTGTTCTCAACATCCTTTTCGGTAGCTTTCAACTGATTTTTTTCATAAAATATGTAAAAAAATATTCAGTCCAATAATAAAATAGGTCTATAAACACAATTTAATAAACTCATGACTGTGTTTTAATTTAATGAGATTATTTCAACTTTTATTTTGTATATTTTTGTATTTACGACCCCCCCAAGCAATAACTCGGTAATGTGCTATTATGGGTTTTATGCTGTTATGTCAAATTCGGCATCTATGGACTAGAATACACCTAAGAATTCTTTTTTTAAATTTTTCCTAATGATATTTACAAACATATTTCGACACACGTGTTTATTTTTGGGAATTTAGACAGAAATATATATCGGTAAATAACCTGTTATAGAACTTTACGAATAAAAATAAATTATATTTTATTTTGGTAAGTTGCCTTTACCGGGTTATTGGCGTAAATAATTTTCATGAAGTTTTTGGTAAACGTGAGTACGTAGTTTTTGTTGAATTCATTTTAATATATGTATTCCGTAATACACAATAACAATGTTATTTAAGATTGGTATAGGCTCATTAATGTACGTAATATTTCAATGATCATGTTATTTATCAATACGGTCTCTAAAATTATTGGATATTACCACAATAACTCCGTAAAAGCACGTTATGTATCAGCCCTACGATTAAAAGTTAACTCCGTAAAATAATGTTACGAAATATTTCATGTGATAAAATTACTGCAATAACCCCGTAAGTACTAGTACTGTAATATTTTATGTATTTTTTAAAGTATTATTTATTTTCATAAATTACCAGGTTTTTAATAAAAGGAATTTTATTTTAACGTCACAGTCATATTTCTCTTAAAAATAGCTTTAATTTAATACACCAATGACTTCAATAGTCCTACTCGTTGAAAAGATATTTGATAAAATCAGTAAATCTTTTCTCCTGTAAAATTTTGATTTTTCGATTACCGAGTTATTGCTTGGGAGGGTCGATTTCATTACTGTATTTTTACCATGTTTATTGTACACTTACATATATTTTTGCAAATGCATTATTTATCCCAGACTTTAAAAGTCATGTCGTACCTTTTAGGAAAAGAAATCACAATGCAACTTAAGCGCAGTTTTCCCAAATGCATTTAAATAATGTTGTTCAATTGGACTTGCACTTGCTAGCAACACCTTTGTGGCACCGTAAAACACAGTCCATTTGGACGTGCATTGCTAGCATTGAATCCACTGATGACAGTTTTGGCAGTTAAATGTGCAGTATGTTAGAGGTAATGTGGTAAGTCTCGCATACATTGTAGTTACGCGATGTAAAGTTACTTTTGTTGCAAAAGTGCAATGAAAACCTGGTTTAATTCTGTTTTATGTGCAGGTACACAATACTTGTATGAGATTCTTTGGTTTTCAAATGAACAGATAAAAAATTACCCTACATCAAACGCCTTGGCAATACTTTCATTAAGCAAACAGCTAAGGAGTGGAATTCCCTAGTGGAGTCTTGTGTCCTGAAATATATGACTTGGGGTCTTTAAAGGTAGCTAGCTAGCTAGGCAAGCGTGCTTCATCTCCGATCATATAATTGCATACGAACAGATGAGATGTTGGTCAAACGCAAAACTATCATCTTTAAAAAAGAAGAAAACATCTTCTTTTTATTTGATAATTACAAAGGAAAGGATAAAAATTGAGTATTTCTAGCAACAGAATGAACGTAGGTACATACTTACCAAATTATAAACTTACGTTTTTCTTTATCTTAATTATTAGTAGTACTAAATTACGTTAGTAAAGACATTGTTCGGTCCGACGTGAAACAGAACGCACCTTTTGGCCGGCAACATTAATTATCTGTGGACTTGACATAACCTCTCTGACTTGACAGATTGACTTTGCTTGCTTGAAAAAAATGCCGGTCATCGGGACCCTGTTGAGTTAATTATTTGGTAAAATATTGTTGGATTCGCCTGTCGAGACCGATAGTTGGGTCGCGAATTATCTAATTGTTGAAGTGTATTCCCCATTTGCCGAAAAACCCCGGGATATTGTTGAATCGTACGCCGCCTTGTCGTCGGTTGGCCTGGCACGCGGAATTTGTTGTAAATCGAATTGGATCTCGCGAGATATGAACAGATTAATTGTGTTCAGTGATTGATTGAACTTTGTAATCTCGGATTAACAAGAATCCAGTGATATTTCTCGGAACACATCGCCTTATTGTCTACCACGCGTAGCGCGCGCTTGCTGGAAACGAGTTGGGTGTGATGCTGGTCGGGACCGCGCCATCTGAAGATCGACGCCTTGGGACCGTCCTAGAACCCGTAACTTACATCACACGTTACAATTACTCACCCCATTTTACATACAAACCACACTTAGGGCGTGACCTTTGAAGGTCGAACTTGGCGTCCCCAGCACTCAGGTTAGTGGTACATTTTTGTTTTTATTGTTGTAGGCCGAAGCCTAGTAGAGGCAGGCCATTGTGTAACCCTGTTTATAGTATTGAAAACAACGGTAGTCTCCACGTATCGTGGAAAAGTTCCGGACACGTCCAGTTACCGTTGGCTGGCCTATTGCAGTCCTGACCAAACTGGTAGCAGGGCGTGGCTCTTATAATATAAGATCCACTGGTTTAATTGGAAGTTTTGAATATTGTTGAAAACTTAAAACTTGAGTTTAATTACTTAACACAACTTATAACTTGATAAGTTTTGAATATATTACCATGTCATCCGGGCTATCTAATTGAAGTTGAATCAATTGAAGTTGTATTTGTAATTTGTACTGTAGCCTCTTTCATTGCATTGACAGGTAGGATTTATTTGTGAAATTAGGAATTATTGGTATAATTTGGTATAATTTGGTACATAATTTGGTACATAAGTTGGTATATTGTTGTAAAAGTTGTTTGGTATTTGTTGCAATTAATAATTGAATGTCATTGATCTGAATTTGAAAGGTTATCTAAATAATAATTACACATAGTCTAACATAATAGGACTTGAATTGTGTGTACTGGTTATTGCATTTGTAGTAATTATTGGATTGTTGATAGAGATTCTCCGGCTCAATATTATACTTCAATTGTTGTATTTAATTGTTGGTGTGATCCTGCACAATATATACATTGAATTGTTATTTATTTTGTAACTAGCCATCCTTAGCAAGCTAGATTCATACTTGGAATAAGTACAGGGTTGGATTTGGACTTGAAATAATTGAATTTGAATTTTTATTTTGTTGAATATATTTGGCCGGCTAACAAGTCATTGCTGTTTGTTTAATATTTGATTGTTGGTTGTTGATTGTTGTTTTGTATTAATATTTGATTGTTGCAATGGCCTCATTAAGGGCAGTCAGGGAGGCTGCTGCGGGATTGACCTCACAGTTGAGATGGTTCACATCGGCAGCTGCAACTGTTGAGCGTGTGGAATTGGAAGAGCTCACCCTTGCTCGGTATGGGCAAGTGATTGAGAGGATCAAGTCAGCTGATGCTGCGCTCACGCGCTTCAACGAGTACATCATGGACGTGGATTTGGGGGTGATGGATCAGACGGCCCGCGATAGGATTTTGGGTGACTATGACCAGATTATCCACCTGGGGGATGTCATATGTCTGCGAGCGCGGGAAATTTTGAAGAGCCGGGTGCCTGATGCGGCCAAGCCGCAGACCCCTGTTGTTGCAGGCCCTGGACTATTGAGTAGGCTGCCCACCCTGGAGCTGCCACGTTTTGACGGTCGCTTGGACCACTGGCTGGGCTTCCTAGATCTCTTTGAGAGTCTTGTCGATGCACGCTCGGACCTCGGACCTGCCCAGAAGCTGGCCTATTTATTGTCTGTCCTGGAGGGCGAAGCCAGAGCCTTGGTGCAGCACTTGCCGGTGACGGATTCCTCTTACCCGACCGCTCTGGAGCTTCTCTCCCGACGGTATCAGAACAAGCGCTGCCTGGTTGATGTGCACATCGACCAGATTTTGGGGCTACCGGCCATTGTCAGCGCGTCGACGTTGCGCACTGACTTGCTGAATCCGTTGGTCTCAGCGACCAACGCTTTGAGACGCTTGGAGTTACCGGTAGAACATTGGTCCTACTTGTTGGTGCACATAGTGCTGCAGTTGCTCCCCGCGGAGTTGAGGTCACGTTTTGAGCAGAAGTATGGTGGGGATAGTGCCACCCATCTTCCCCCCTTTGACGACCTCCTCAAATTTTTGGAAGACGAGTGTCGGTTTGCGGATAACACTCGTGGCGCCACGGGGTCACCCCCACTACCTTCTCAGCCCAGAGACCAGGGACGGACTAGGGCCCGGGGGCCTGTTGATGTTCCCCCCGCCCCCCGTATTGCTGGCGCCCGGAGTCCTCGGGCTAGGGGGCCTGTTGATGTTCGCCCCGCCCCCCGTTTTGCTGGCGCCCGGAGTCCTCGGGCTAGGGGGCCTGTTGATGATCGCCCCGCCCCCCGTTTTGCTGGCGCCCGGAGTCCTCGGGCTAGAGGGCCTGTTGATGATCGCCCCGCCCCCCGTTTTGATGGTGCCCGGAGTCCTCATCATTGTGACTTTTGTAAGGCAACGGGGCATGTCATGGCGCGTTGCCCGGATTTTTTGAATTTGCACGTAAGTGCCCGCCGCCGTATTGTCAACGCACGCCGTTTGTGCTTTTCGTGCTTGGGGGCCCACTTCCATCGGGACTGCCCCGACCCCCGCCCGTGTAGAATTTGTGATGGGTCCCACTTGGAGATTTTGTGCGCCAACGCGAACCGCTCCAGCAGACCAGCTTCTGAGGGGGGTTCGCGCAGGGGGGGGTACCCCGGAGACGAGCACCGGGCTGAGACCCGCGATTCCGTACGCCGCTCTCCACCCCCCGCGCAAGTTGAACGGGAGCCCCACGAGCGCCATTTGGTCTTCCCTCGTCAGGGAGAACGCGCATTGGCTGCTAGGCAGCAGTGGCCGGGTCGGCGCCGCTGCCTTTCCCCTCCGTTGGCGGAACGTCCCCCGCTGGAGTCGCGGCCTCCGCCATTCGGGCATTCGGTGGGATATGCCCCTCCAGTGATGGCGAGCGGCTTGGGACACCGCGCGGACGAATGGTTTGATTGTTGGCCTCGTCGTGAACGAAGGCAGCCTGGAAGCGGCGATCGGTCGCCGCCCAGACATCACTAAGAGATTGACGCCTGCCCCGCTAAAGGAACCCCCCGATCAAGACGGTTTTGTTGCCAACGGCCTCGGTCACGGTCTGGGGACCCTTGGGTGACTCGATTGTGGTCTGTGCCATTTTGGAGACGGGAGTCCGGGGTTGCCTTTTGTCTTCTTGGTTAGCGGGACAGGTTGGCCTGAAGGTGAACGACCTTTCAGGCAAGATTTGGGGAATTGGCGAACCGGCTGACACCACTGTTGAGGGAAGGACCTGGTTTGAGGTCACCCTTGTGAGTTGTCCTTACCCTAAAATTGGTGCTCCTGCCCTTGTTGTAACTGAACTTGGTACAATTGTTGGTGACTGATCGTCACACTAAGAACTCGCATGCCGGTTGCAATGCGCTGTTGGCCATTCTGCAGCGAGAATTTTGGATTTTGTCGGCTGATCGCGTCAATGAGGCGAGGCCCTTTGCTGGCGTCGTAACGGATTTTGTTGGTCCCCCTTTGTTGAAGACGTCCACCCTTCGTAATAGCAAGATTGTTAGGGCTTATTTGTGTGTTTGTCTGCCTGTCAACCAAGGCAGTACATTTGGAGCTGGTAACCTCCCTCTCGACAGAGGCCTTTGAGGCGACTTTGGAAAGATTTGTGTCTCGCCGTGGGTTACCTTCGTTGATTAGGTCTGATTGCGGTACGAATTACAAGGGTACAAGTAACTATTTGAAGGAGGTATACGCCTTCCTTAATGAGAACCAGGTTGACATTGGTAATAGTTCGGCCCGCCGAGGGGTCACTTGGTTGTTTGACCCGCCAGCCTGCCCCCCATTGGGGGGGTATTTTTGGGGCCGCGGTGAAAGCGGCAAAGGGACGCTGGCGGAGATTGTTGGGAGACACCGTTCTCACATTTAATGAACTAGCTACGGTATTTGGCCGCATTGAAGCTGTGTTGAATTTGCAACCTTGTCAAGACTTCCAATTGATTAGCGGACGGGTAGGCCCGTCCGGGGGGGGTAGATGTTCGGTCCGACGTGAAACAGAACGCACCTTTTGGCCGGCAACATTAATTATCTGTGGACTTGACATAACCTCTCTGACTTGACAGATTGACTTTGCTTGCTTGAAAAAAATGCCGGTCATCGGGACCCTGTTGAGTTAATTATTTGGTAAAATATTGTTGGATTCGCCTGTCGAGACCGATAGTTGGGTCGCGAATTATCTAATTGTTGAAGTGTATTCCCCATTTGCCGAAAAACCCCGGGATATTGTTGAATCGTACGCCGCCTTGTCGTCGGTTGGCCTGGCACGCGGAATTTGTTGTAAATCGAATTGGATCTCGCGAGATATGAACAGATTAATTGTGTTCAGTGATTGATTGAACTTTGTAATCTCGGATTAACAAGAATCCAGTGATATTTCTCGGAACACATCGCCTTATTGTCTACCACGCGTAGCGCGCGCTTGCTGGAAACGAGTTGGGTGTGATGCTGGTCGGGACCGCGCCATCTGAAGATCGACGCCTTGGGACCGTCCTAGAACCCGTAACTTACATCACACGTTACAATTACTCACCCCATTTTACATACAAACCACACTTAGGGCGTGACCTTTGAAGGTCGAACTTGGCGTCCCCAGCACTCAGGTTAGTGGTACATTTTTGTTTTTATTGTTGTAGGCCGAAGCCTAGTAGAGGCAGGCCATTGCGTAACCTTGTTTATAGTATTGAAAACAACGGTAGTCTCCACGTATCGTGGAAAAGTTCCGGACACGTCCAGTTACCGTTGGCTGGCCTATTGCAGTCCTGACCAGACATGTATTATCAAAAAAATATCATAATAATCATAATCATAATAATTTATTTGCTAAAAACATGGTATAAAAGATGGTAATGTTAATAATGTGAACAAACATGTTTTGCTTAATAGATATAAGCGTGCAAATACATGCATAATGAAACTATCAGTCATCATGCGATTTTATGTTCCAGGAACTCCTTAACACTGTAAAAACTATTAGCAGAGGCTCTCTGCTAATAGTTTTTACAGTGTATAAGTGTATAATTTATTATTTTACTTAGTATTAATAGAATCTACTTTACGAATTCATCATATAAGAAAAACGGCATTATTGTTGCCACAAAAGCAGTAATAATTAAGCAAACTGAGAGTGTGAGTCGCGCACTCTTAGTTTATGTAGTCGGTTCTATGTTAGACCAATGTGTAGCACCAGAAAAAAACACAGTTCACTCTTTCCTTACTAATCAAGCCAAAGCTTACATTGATCTTTTGGGTGAGTTATTCTAATAAATTATTCTATAAGTTAGACTAGAGTAGTCCGTCGTCGCGTTGGCCAATTATCACCAGGTGAGATAGTAGTAAAAAATCGTAATAAACAGAAAAAAAAAGTAGGAAAAGATAAATCAGTCTTCAAACTAAGTATAGTGTGTTTTTCATTAGCTAGCTTTCATTAACTGTTCATGAACTGTTTACTTTTGCTTTTGATCTTCAATAGAATTTAAATAAACACTATATACTATGTTCAGTCCTACAAGAAGCCAGCGCAACGATAACTGGACGGTCTGAACTTGTCCACGGTTCGTGGAGCCCAACCGTTGCTTTCAATAAACAAAACAGGCTCTTCGGCCTACAAACCATATATATAAATAACAGTTCTAACCACTAACCTTCTGTGCTGGGTTCGCCAAGCTTCGACCTTCCTAGGTCACGCCCAAGTGTGGTATGTATGTAATTATGAGGTGAGTAATTGAAAAGTGTGAGGTAAGTCACGTGTTCTAGAACGTTCACAAGGCGCCAGTCTCCAGATGGCACGGTCCTGATCAGCATCACAGCCCAAACTCACACCGGATTGAAGCTATTTATCACTACTTATTTCCAACAAATGCGCGTGCCACGCGGTGGCATCAACCCGGCGATAAATCCGAGAAATATCCCAGGGTTTTCGTCAATGGGGATTACAAATTCCAATTAATCGTTAATAGAAAGAAGTTAAAGTTCGTTAAAAGAAAATACAAAACTAAAGACACCGACTACCGAAATTAAAGTAATTTTTCACTTTGCAGTGTTTTTTGGGAGTCGGTTTAATTTTTTTTTAGTAAAAAGTTTTATTAAATATTTCTCTCGAGCTATCTTGGAGTGGAAACAATTTGTATTTATTTCACAATCAATCTTTAGTGAAGGCGTTATCATTCGCAGCTGACTTGTGAACAAATTGCCCAATAAATTGTTCGGTGCGTCACCCCGGTAAAGCCCGCACATGAATTTATGCTATTTTGTGTCAAACAATTCATTTTCTGATGAGTGCTTGAAGGGGTTATGGTTTTTTTTTTTTGTTTAAAGATATCCGATAATTTACTTTTCCATTTGGCCTAAATACTTACGAAACTACAGATGATTGTGTACTTAATGTATACAACATGTTTATGGAATTACAACTGATTTTTGCTACCGGGGGTAGATTCAAAAGGCGTTCTGTCTCTGGGGATAATATCGAGGTAAGACACTATTACTCAAACAACCCCATTGCTCACCACTACTCATAGAATTACACCTAGGTACTTAGCCAATACTGGAGTCAGTAGGTAGGTATTTATGCGTTGGGCCTTAATAAAAGGTATGTTGGTGTCATTTCTAGATATTAGACAGCCTTTACAAATAAAATGAAACCAAAATTTATGACACCAGTCTTGCCAGTGTGTCGTATTTTGTAGTAATAATACTGGAAACCAGTCGATCGGGTTAGACCGGAGGCCAATCTATATAAAGATTGTCTCTTAACATATTTTCATCCAGATTTAGACAAACATTTTTTTTGCGTGGTTGTAACACAATGTTGTTAAGTATATTTATGTTTAAAATTGCCACCAGGCGTCAAAAGTCTAACAAACAACACTTACTCGGATTCAAGTACTCGTTTATCAGAAATCATCATCGGTTTACAAAGCACGGGGGGGGGGGTCGGTTTGAAACGAAGACATCTGTCAGAGGGTCACAGTATACCAGTTCCGTGCGACCCCGGGACTCACGCAGTGGCAAATAAATTATAAAAATATATGTTCCGTTTGTCGTGGACAATATTTCGCAATTTATGAAGTTCAGGTGGAGTTATTTATCGGTTGATAGTGATATCGTTTATAAAATAAGTATGGTGTTATATTTTTTTTATCAAGAGATTACGGGTATATATTTCGTAGGTTGCCTGGCTCACAACGGTCTCATTTCGAGGATACGTAACTAGTTACTCATGTATATTGAAGTAATGAGGGTGTCAATCGAACTGGTATCAAGAAATGATTGATTTAATCCCTAAAAAGACAAATAATAATAATAATATAATATAATATAACATTCTACAACTTTCACACAATGCCATCTAGTTCCAAACTAAGCAGAGCTTGTGCTATGGGTACTAGACAAATTAAATGCCAAAAGTGATGCAGTCAAATCAAACTGCCTTGCATTATTACAACTGTGTTCGAATCGCCTACCAGTTCAACTAGGTTTAGGTGATTTATCAGTACTTATGATACACTGAGTGACTGCATAAGTGACCTGCACATTAGAACTTAGCTGCAGGTGGCCGTGCACGATGTGCATGACGGTGGGGCATACCTTGTAAATAGTCTCTACACTAGCATTGCGTATGTGATGGGTCAAGGATATCTCATTTGGCCACATTATGTTTACAGCGACAACTTGGGCCCGCAATGGATTAAGTGAAGAAGAGTTGAACTGAATTAAAAATATGTTTTTTTCGTCAAACCTATACATATAGACCAGTGTTTCCCAAATATTGTTCTGCCATGGCACGGTAATTTTCGCTTAAACCTACTTAAAATTTTTAACTAGTAAAAAGGTTTTATTAGTACTACATACTTTGGTATCGACTATTTAGTCACTAAATTTTAGTGCGATGTATAGAGCTGCTCCTTATTTTTAACCGACGAAAAAATACGGAGGAGCTTATCAAGACGACGCATATAGGTATATTTATTTTATGTATGATCACTGATTACTCGAAGTCGGCTGAACCGATTTGAAAAATTATTTTTTGTTTGAAAGGGTCGAAATTGGTCCCATTGTCACCAAGTCAGGATCTGATGATGGGATCCTGGAGAAATCGAGGGAACTCTTCAGATATTATAGGCACACCTATAGTGATTTGAGTATTTTTTATAGTAACTTGTGTAGTGTCAAATATATTCTTAAGTGCTGCGTCAGTTGATAGTTCAATTAACGAGTCGAAATCTGAACCTGGCAAATTAGTTTCAGAATCTAACTTGAATGAAAATCGGTCTCTTATTCAAGCTTTGTTGCTGTCGACTGGAGGAAAATATTCTTGAAGATTCACATCGCTTACGAATACTTACGTCGATCGATAGTAGGTAATATTTTTAAAACAAGGCAGGAATGTTGCGACTCGGTATTTTATTTTGATGGCCCGGTACCGGGTCGCGACCCGGCAAATGGGAAACACTGTTATAGACAGGTCTTTAAAAATGATATTGAAAACGACTTTTTCTTAAAGCCAATCGTTAGTTATAAAGATATATGCTTCTAAAGTGGTAAAATGTGTGTCTCCCCCTCTAACTTCTATAATAATGGAGTGAAAAATCTAAAAAAATATATGCTGTAGATCTTAATAAAAACTTTCAACGAAAATTGGCTTTAACGAGATCGGGTCAGCAATTTTTGAGATATAGCACATTTTCTAATACCGCAAATATAACTTTGTATTTCATACAAACACTATGAAAAACAATGTTATTTTGCGTAGTTACTTCGAAACCCTTCTTGGGCGAATCTTTTTCGTCGTTGTCATCGTCTTTTTTAAATCATGCGTACAAAAAATACGAGAAAAAATATTACCTACATTCTGTAGATGCGCCTTCACACGTTCTTACGTAGATTCCGTGTTACTAAATGCCAATAAATATATCTTTCAAAGTGTAAACCGCACTAAATTGGCAACAGCCTGGCACTTATGACTTAGAGGCCGCTGTGTGCGTTCGGCGTTAAATTTACGGCTGCCATTACTGTGACGTCACCGTAGGTGGTATCTCGAACAAACGAGTTTTGTTACGGATTGCAAAATAGTGGAGTTATTGTCTAAAGGGGAAGCCCGGCTTTATTTTTCTTTACGAGAAATTAAGATACAATTGTGATTATTATTAGTTTCCTCCTTCAACAGTTTTGACTAACCTATTTGTTCAGTTTGGGAGGTTTTTCCACGGGTGAGTACTTTTTGTATTTTTGCTTTTGGATTTAATAGCATAGTATGTAATTACAAAATAAAAGTCATGGTCAAGGTAGAAATTTATTTACCTAAGGGTAATCTATATCTACTAATAATAAAAATGCGAAAATGTAAATAGATGGATGAATGGAAAAAACCTTAAGAATGGGTAGTGTCAGTAATAGGTACTTAAATTATTTAATTACTACTTTAACACTCTTGTGTCTTGATAGAGGTGATAGTTGGTACCTACTCCATACATGTCAATTAAATAAATACCCATAAAAAACAATACTTGTCAAAAAAGCCAAGTCTCGCAACTCAATTCTTCTACCGTAAAAAGTTGTGAGATTCATGTAATATCAAGTCGGTTATTAATTTATTAAGTCCCTACTTAAGGGACATTCTGTCTTAATTTGTTACGTATTTATCTAACCTAACAACATATTATAGTGACCATATCAATATTAAAAATATTTAACGTATTTATTTATAAATAGATTGACTCGCCCATAGCATGAAAATACTATATCTCACAAGTAATACATACATATATAAATTAGATTGTTTTTGCGATTTGTTTTTCCTTGATTCATACAATAAACACTAATTGCGAGGTGTAACTGTGCCGATAACTGACCATATCGAGCTTCTGGGGGTAACATTAACTTCTACCCTCAATTTTGGCCCGTTTATCGAGGCTAAGGCTCAACTAGCATCAAAAAAGTTGGGAATCCTAGCAAAGGTGAGACGGTACTTCACACCCGAACAGTTGCTCAATCTCTATCAAGCCCAGGTTCGGTCGTGTATGGAGTACTGCTCTCATCTTTGGGATGGATCTGCTAAATACCAACTGGACGCGCTTGAGTCTATCGAGAAGCGGGCCAAAAGACTCATTGGCAACGATGCACTGGTCGAATCAAAGCTCCAGAGCCTTGAACATCGACGACGAGTTGCAAGTCTATCGGTTTTCTATCGGTTACATTTCGGGGAGTGTGCGATGGAATTACACAATTTAATTCCAACAAGCCCGTTCCATCATCGGACTACGAGACAAACGGCGAAGCGCCATCGTTACATGGTGGACATCCCACCCATACGCACCAAACGTTTTGGGAATACCTTCATTGTGCGTACGGCTAAGGAGTGGAATTCCCTGCCGGAGTCTGTGTTTCCCGATAGCTATAACCTAGGAGTCTTTAAGTCAAGAGTGAATAGGTTACTTTTAGGTAAGCGTGCTCCATCTTCGACCACATCATCACTTACCATCAGGTGAGATGGTGGTCAAACGCGAACCTATTCTAAATAAAAAAAAAAAAAAAAAAAAAAATTGCATTCTAAATTTGAAGCTTCTATGTCTGCTAGAAGTGCCTTAGACTTTTGATGATCGGTCAGTCAGTACTGACTGACTTTTGACTGACTGATTTTATTACTCACTGGAGTGACAAAATTAACAAACTTTGACTCATTATAATTCTTAAACTACTGATTCAAATTGAATGAAATTTGAAATATACCGTGTTTATATAATGCCTGCTTGATTACTAAAAATTCAGGCTTATAGTTTTACCCAAACCGAAGTTATACGGGTTCGAAAATGGCCTGAACTGCTTCGAGAAAATGATGGTACGGCCGTGCCGCTTTTTTGCAAGACTTGGCGGGGCACTGCAGTGCCCCCAGATTAAGATTAAATCTCAATATTTTAGATTCTCTTGGAATCGAAAGCCAGTCTATCAAAGTAAAACCGGCGAAAATCGAAACTTGGCATTATCTTTTATAATGTTCTGAGTGAAACAAGCTCAATGTCTAGCGGAAGAAATAAACAACTTTTCAATTTTGATGCTCACTGCATTGCAAGTCGTAAGTCAATGGGGGGAAGTTTTTATTTATTCAAGTTTGTAAAGTTAATATAAATCAGTGAAGAACGTTCTATTAAGGAATGTTCTGCGAAATTAATTTTAATGCCGAAAGAAATCGAAAAAGAAAACTAAATAATAACAGCCGTACGATTCGATCTTCAAGTTTAAGCAACGCTTGTCGACATCGCTCTGTGGATGGTGACCACCGACCATCTTAGCTTATCGAGATTTCTCTGTGCCTCGAAAAGTACGTTAATCCGTTGGTCCCGGCTGTCATTTGAACATCCTTGATAATCGGTACAGGTAGTCAGAAGCCAGAAAATCGGATACTAGTCTTGCCAAGGGGTATCATGTTACCCAGCTACCGGGTTGTGGAGTTCAGATAGGCAGTCGCTCTATGTATTAATAACACTAGTGTGTACTCAGCTGCATCCAGTTAGACTGGAGTCTACTCACACATATTTGGGAAATGGCTAAGATGATGCTGACATACAGAATAATTATGACTATTAAGATTATGGATTGAAGGTTAGAGTTCATTATGTAAATAAGATATTGTTTTGCAGCTAAAACCAATACTAAAACAAAAGAACGAAAACCCTACAAAATATTCCGCTACCTAGGTATACTTCATAATCCACATCTTATTCCAGCAAAAATTACTCACGAGTAATTATAAAAAGCCCCGGATGTAATCTGCCGTTTGCTCTCGACATTGCGTTCAGCAGGAGTCTGAATAACGTAGACGTCGCGTCGCCTGAAAAACGGTTTAATTTTCTGAAAGTTCCAGCAGGCGGTACTGAGAGTCCAACAGGAAGGGAGTGCCGAGGAAAAGTAGAAATATGAGTGTCTAATTTGACAAACACTCAACGCGAGGTTTACTAAGGGATTAGAAGGTTGTGATTTGAATGTGAGTGAAATTAGAAAAACTTCAACATTTTTTTAAATTGTTTTTTAAGATACATTTTACTGTAGTTTAGTGCTATCACTTATCTTCTAGTATGTTGGTAAGTCCCTAATTGACGACTGTACTTATAAGGCAAAGACATACATATGAAAAAATACCTTTATTTATGACAGGTTATTGCATAAGCTGCGGGCAACGTTCAAAACGACGACATAGATGTGATCATTGATTTTCAAATTTGAATTCGGTTTTCTATCGATCTAATCTAACATTTTGAGAAGCGTGCGATGGAATTATCCAATCTAATTCCGCCAAGCCCGTTTCATCATCAAACTATAAGGCAAACGGCGATGCGCCATCGTTACATGGTGGACATTTCACCCACAAGCACAAAACGTCTTGGGAATACTTTCATTGTGCGTACAGCTAAGGAGTGGAATTTCCTACCGAAGTCGGTGTTACCCGATAGCTATAACCTTAGCTATAGTCTTTAAGTTAAGACTGCATAAGTTTCTTCTAGGTAAGCGTGCTCCATCATCACCACTTACCATCAGGTGAGATGGTAGTCAAACGCGAACCTATTATGAATAAAAAAATACTGTGTTTTGATTTCATGTTTGTTTATGTATTGACCCGATAAAGAAAATAGTTTTACGGGTTCACAACTACGTTACTTTTAATCTCAAAAAATGCACCGTAACAGTTGAATAGGTTACAGCAGAATTTTTAACCTGAATGCGCGACGCAAACAAGTGTGTGTAATGTGTTTATTGAGGTTCTGAATGTCATATACAGAAAATCTTTAAATTTTAGAGCAACCTTACATAAATATATCCATGCAAATGAATCTTTTAACATACAAGTCAAAACACTGAGCCTTTTCCGCATGCTATTACTTACCTACCATTTTTTGGACTAGTAGGTACTTTCTTTTTTGTGGGGAAAATCAGCAAATGAATCGTCCCGCTCTAAGAGGAGCGGAAAGGAGTGTGTTGATGTTGTTATTTTGAATGCGGCGCGGATAAAGCTAAATTTTTCAGTGAATCAGTGAGTGTCAAATTAGCACAACTTTGCTTTTATATAATTTAGGAAATAAATAAGCCACAAAAATGAAATTTTGAGGTATACATGTGTGCTTTTAGCTTACTAGATGACGATAATTTCACCGTTTTGTTTTGGTTTGTTCCAAAAAAGGATGGTATGGCAGTGTTTGCTTCGCGCTCGACCTGGCGGTGGCACTGTCTGCCGCTAGATTTAAGATAATTTAAGTTTATAATAATAAAATAAAAATATATTTTTAGCATTATGAATTTGTTACATATTGTTTAAAAAAATCTGTAGATAGAAACGTTATTATTTGACTAGAGTTCTTATTGGAAAATGAATAAAGGTATCCAGTTTAGACGATGTTTTAGAAGCTATCAGTAAATTTTATATGGAACCACTAGATGTGTAATGATAAATCACTAAGAGAGTATTGTGGGAAAATTGCTAAGTGCTGATCAATCTGGACACCTATCCGTAACCACTAACGCAGACCCGTTTAGGTTGGATAGTAGACGAGCAATTTGATTTCTAATTGCTCGATTCGTGCAAAATCCTTTGTGACATGGACAAGGCTCGTGAGGTAATGGGGTTGGTATGCCTGTGTGATGGGATTGGTTTCTGTGAGTCAAATATTTATTTGACAATGATTGGCACAGGAACGAGGAGATAATCACATAGAAGCCTATTCCCAGCAATTGGTGAAGTCAGAGTGTGTATGATGATGATGATTGCGAAACCTTATGAGTAAATGCATAATGTTAACACGCAACACTACCAAATACGTAATTCACTTTTAAACTGAAGTCAACGGGTACTAGTCACCTAACAATCGAGTATACTCTAAACTAAGCGCAGCTCAAATAGAAGCAATCAGTGCACCGTTCAAACGCTGCAATTGCTGGTACATTGTGAGCCAGCGATGGTCAAACTGCAGTATTACCAAAACCCATTACCGGTACTAGAAATAGTTAATCCACATTTTTATTTTATCCACTCAATTTATTGCTTTTTAACCGACTTCAAAAAAGGAGGAGGTTCTCAATTCGTCTTGAACTTTTTTTTTACTGGAGTATTATACGAGTTTTTAAAGTGTATATTGGGCCGTTACGGGATTTACGTTACTGGTAACATTTTTATTTTATTGGAGTTGCTTTCGTATGTTTTTTTTGTATGTGCATTAATAAGGGAAAGCTTTTTATCATAAAGATATAATATAACAACTAACATAACAGTTGTAAATAACAGTTACAAATAATAGATTTAAATAACAGTTTTATTTACAGATAACACAATCCAGTATGGCAATAGTAAAAGAAAGATCTTGAGATTATGGTAGTAGTACAGTTACTTATGTAGATAAGATACATATCTTCCAACGGTGTACTTTTCACGATGTGCGCACTGTCCGAAGTTTCTTTATTTTTAACACGCTTTTATTAGGTCGACCTGTATGTACCTAACTAACTATTTAATGAAATCTAAGGTAACTAATTTAACCATCTTCCAAGGGTCGTAGAGTAATGAAAATTGGCAGCTGTATGTAATTCTGATGACAATACAATAATATGGTACTGTTGAACTGATCTGATGATGGATCCGGAAGATATGAACAAGAACTTCATTATGGAAAATCGTATCATAGCAGTTTTGAATTTCTTAGAAAAGTCTTGTAATTAACTTTGACCACAATTAGGTTTCAGGGTCTGATGATGAAGCCGGAAGATAGGCACAGGCATTCCATGATGGAATATCGTATCATAGTCGTGTTTGCACTTGTGAGAAAGGCCACGTAATGGACTTTTACCACGATCAGGTTTCAAGGTTATAACAAACCTAAAGAAAATTCGTTATCGGTTTTCTTAACCTTTTTGAATTACCACGTAATCCATAGATTTATTATTAGGTCGATCTGTAACGAACTAAATATGCAATAAAATCTAAGAATCTGAATTAACCGTACTTCTAATTGTTGTATCATCATGAAACTTGGCAATTATATGTAGATTAGACGACATTACAATATTATGGTACCATCGAGCTAGTCTGATGATGGAATTGGAAGGTGGCTGATGGAACCTTGGATTGCCTACTAGTAAACATTTCTAAGTTCTGCTCATTACATTACTCTTAAAAGCGTGTTTTTGGTTTTTTAAACTATTAAATTATTTATTATGTGTATAAAAAATATATTATATATATTTTACGTTATTACCTTATTATTTTACCTTTTGTCTACGAGTAGAATCCAAATTGCAACGCACAATTGCAACTTTCAATAAATCTTTTTAATTTGACAAAAGGAATTTAAAATGTTTTTCAAACATTGCATCATACTAGAAACTTCTCATGTATCGTGAGTACATTTTTACAAACTCCCAGAATGCATAACGATTGTTCGCATAAATTGTAAGCGGATTACACACAAACAAAACATCAAAACTTTTCTCTTTATAATATCAAGCTTATAGTAATGTTGATTTACTTATTCTATACCTGATATTATGTATTGTTTGTACCAATAAAATTATTAAATCAACCAAAGCTAGCTTAAATTTTATTTTGAAGTTCTAAAGTTCGATGCATCATGAAACTCGATTCGATGTCGACGGATGATCGATGCTCGTGAAATGCATAGATAGCTCTGAGACGATTGGAACGTTCATCGTGTAGATATCGTTTGAAGGTATTCCTGTCTCATGTCTTATAGGATAAGCAGAAATCGAATGGCTTACGCTCTCTCTATTGTTTTTTTTTTAAATATAGATCGGAAGATCAACTATAAAGATATGAATGTTATTCTACATTTAAACAAACTTAAATTAGACCGCATGTATGTAAATTGTTTCGAGTTACAGTGAATAAGTTGACTCAGAGTAAGAGTCCTTCATCTTCGTCCACATTATCGCTAACCATCAAGTGAGATAGTATTCAAACGTGAGTCGTATCTAAATATATATAACTCAAAGGTGACTGACTGACTGACTGACTGATTGACTGACTGACATAGTGATCTATCAACGCACAGCCCAAACCACTGGACGGATCGGGCTGAAATTTGGCATGCAGGTAGATGTTATGACGTAGGCATCAAAAAAGATAAGGATAAGGATAAGAAAAGGTAGGTAGGAAAGGATTTTGCGAAATTCCCGCGAGATCGGGATTTACACGGGAAAAACTTCCCACGCGGGCGAAGCCGCTGGCACAAGCTAGTCATCAATAAAAAGGATAACAAGATATGAATGTAATTCTACAAAATTATGAACAATCTAAAATTAAACAGTATGGAAATACTACTTTTTTGGGGTGTGTTGTATGGAATTGCACAATCTGATTCCAACAAGCAAGATCCATCATGGGACTACAAGACGAAAGACTGTGCGCCATCGCTATATGATGGAAATCACATCATCATCGCTTACGATGATATAGTCGTAACGTGTGAATGGTTTATCAACTCACCTCATGGTAAGCCATCAGGTGAGACGGTGATCAAACACAAACCAATCGACCATACAAAAACTTCATATTTACTACCCATCCCCCTGTCCCACAGTTTACACGATGAGGTTTTACAGATCAACAACAAAGACCAAGTTGCAACATCGCCCCAGCGCGCGCCGCGCCTTGTAGTTTCATACAGATATAGATGACGCCAAATAACTTGGCAAGGTTTTGGCGTAGTGGGGGTAAGTTCGCGCATCGTGCACTTAGTGGAAGATAAAAGTAGTCACTTTTACTGCTTGCCATTATTCTATGGTTATTGCCATCATTTATTTTTAATCATATCTGTTCAGAAGAATGTTAAAGAAAGAAGAGGAATTCATTCGTTAATTTGGTATTATAAATAAAATAGATATAATACATAAATAAATTTAAAAGTGAAAAAAGTGTTAAAAAAAAACATTAAAAATAATATGTTCTCGTCAGCACAATTAGTTAATAAAACTGCTACCCCTTTTATTCTTCTTTTTTCCCGGTGTCCTACAGACAGTGACGAATTCGGAATTTCAACCTTCCTTAACTATAGTGTCTAACTGTTCTTTCTGACGTTTTAATAGTCTGCGTAAAACGGTATTTGGTCCTGGCATTGTAATCAAAGTATCAAAAAATAAATTCAAAACAACAACTCGTAACAAAAACAAAGGGTACAACTTTCATGTACGCAAGTGTATTCGGGAGCAAATTGAACGAGAACTACTGACACACCAATCGCGCGCTCGGAGCGGCGCTACGTCATACCCCGCGTTCTGCTGACAACCGCTGACACCTAAAAATCGACTTCTGCACTGGACCCGCGGTGAATTCTGGCCTATTCCCTCCCATAGAGAGGACGCCTGTGCCTCAGTAGTAGGATTGTTATACGATGATTATGGTAAAAGCGGTCTTTGACCCTAAGAGTATCCTACATTCCTTTGTTAATGTAAACAACAAAAGTAAAAATAAAGACACAAAGCCGACCCAAATCTACATCAAATACATATATTGCTCGGTATAGTTTAGTTATAAAAAAGATACATATATTATTTTTCAGGTAACTACAAAGAGAGGAGAGAGCAGTGACCGTTATTGTTATACTTCAAACAAATACTGATATGAAATCCCTAAAATTAACCTATTTCACACAGCAGCATCGCTTTTACTTTTTTGACCGCTGAAAACATAAATAACTTTGATCACCTTGAACTCAAAGACACATCATAAAAACATAAACAGACATCCATACATATTTTCCTATATCTAGCGGTAGCGCAGTTTCTCTATCTATCGGTACTCTATACATCTATCTATAGCTACTCTAGTTTATTGGTTTTGTCTCATACGTAAAGATGGATGGGTTGACGTGTGTTATTTGACTACCCGTTTTATTTATGAACCACCTCGAACTACCGTTTCTAAGCTGAATTTATATGAATGAGGAACATAATGTTGGTTGTCAGGTTTACCATCTAAATTGTAACTAGGGGAGCGAGATTTGGGGAGATTACAAGCTGATATTGCAGTTGAGTGTGAGTATCAGGGCCCAAGACTTTGTTTTCGTTTTTCCGCGTTAATCCCAAGCCCACTGTATATGACGTAACCTAAACGATGCTCTCTAACGATCTCTATCTCTTAATGAAAATTCGCGGAAAGGGGACAAACAGAAAGTTGGTTTGTATTTTAGTATCGTGTAAATAACTAAAAGCACTTAAAATAACACAGTTTTGTAATCACAGCCAAAAACACTTTATTTTACTTATATGGCCTAGTGGCCAAAGTGTCGGCCTTGTAATCAAGAGGTCGAGGTTCGAACCATTACACATTACTGTGAATCCACTCCAGACCCTCTCAGAAAATCCCTGGAACATTGAAAACTAATTGGCTTTGTTTTACGTTCCTATTCGAGTCTCATTTTACATGAAATCCGCGGGACTGTTATCTAAAATAGAAAGAACAAGAAATAAAGCATTGAAAAATACTAATTTACTTACAAATTCACGGAAAAAATACGTCAAACTATTCTCATCAGTTACTAAGAAGTATTGCAATTTAGAACTCTCATTAAAGATGGTTCAGTGAATAACGAGGGATATAGTGCACGCAAAATGACTTTTATATCCTTGCTTGTTTTTAAAAGGAGAATTTAAATCAAGATTTTGTTTTCTTTAATGTGTAAAGGAAACTTCAAAAGTAGTTGAAGTTTTTTTTAAGCATGGACTGAAAGTTCCGTAGTTCAAAGTTAATAATTATATGCATCCATGATAGGGTAATAAATATTGCAGCACCGATTTAAAGTTGAAAAAATAAACCAGATAAATGAATATATGGTATGGAATATTCCTTGTTAATTGGAAAGAATTTGTATGATAAGAGCGCGCATTATTTAACAATCATTATTGTTTAATTAAATCGGCTTTTCAAACATTTTTATTTCATTATTTTGTAAATAATGTGATCTAAAGTAGTTAAAACACAATGAGTAAAAATAAAATATTTTTATTTTTCAAGCAACATTATAATATTAATTTCGACGAATGTCATGACGAATGTTATTGAAAGCTTTACAGTTACTATTCATCGAATGCTGAATGTATGCTCTGCAGTCACCTTCAAAAACAATAAAACATTTATTTTTATTTCGAAACTGAATAAAACAAACAGCAATGTATACTGCCACGTACTCAGGTCACAAAGATATTCAGCTTTATCGTAACACTAGCTGTGCCCCGCGGTTTCACCCGCGTATAATCCTACTACTATTATTAATGTGTAATTTTATGCGTCAATCTAATTCGCAATGGATAGAGAATCGCGAAGTAAATATAGTTTAATTTAATAATATTGTCAAGAATACATTTAGAGTATTTTTAAACTGCTGACCCGATTTCGTTCAAACCAATTCTAATTGAAATTTTTATTAAGATCTACAGCATATATTTTGTTTTGGTTTTTGACTCCATTATTATAAAAGTAGGAGGGGGTGGGGGGTGAAACACATTTTACCACTTTGGAAGCGTATATCTTTCGACTGACTCGCGAAGAATTCCGTAGCTATGCTTGCTAGCATAGATTAACGTAAACAAATGCTGTTATCATAATGTTTATATGACAAAGTTTTATTTGCGGATTTTGCAAATGTGAAAATGAAATCTCAAAAACTGTATCTCGTTCTAATCAATTAGTTAAAAGTTTTCATTAGAATCTACAGCATATTTTTTTATATTTTACACTTTATTATTTTAAAAGTTAGAGACACATTTTACTACTTTGGCACTTCCAAAGTAGTAAAATGTGTCCCCAAATATATCTTTCAAACGATTGACTTTGACAAAAATGATTACATGAACCTCAGTATCATTTTTAAAGGTCTATTTATAGACGCCGACACCCGCATAGGCGTACAGGCTTGAAGTAAAAAAAAATTTTAGTTCTAGTTCCATGTATGGGGAGCCTCCCTTAATGTTTTTTTTTTACATTATTTTCGCATAAAAATCGGAAAGCGGTTTGCAGAATACATCTATATATCAAGTTTGAACTCTGTAGTCTTAATAGTTTCGGAATAAAATGACTGTGACATACGGAAAGACGGCCAGATAGACATGACGAATAGTATAAGGGTTCCGTTTTTTTGCTATTTGGCTAAGGAATCCTAACAACATCGCTTTTAAACTATGCCAACGATGAATGTCTGACCCCTTTTTTCGGGTGGGAAAATCATCGAATAACTTCTCTCGCTCTAAGTGGAGCGAGAAGGAGTGTCAGACTTCTACTGACTATAAGCCCACCCAGTTACTTCAGCTGCCCTTGCCTTCCGGGGCCGCGGTATCTCATTACAACATACCTTTAAACTGAACGATGACATAAAAAGTGGGATGAACAAAACAACACCCTATTTTAACCAACACCAAAATTACTTATTCAACTAAAGAGAAAGTAAAATATAAATATTCAAATGTATAGATACATCACATCTGATGTAAAAGAAGCTGAAACAATTTTACATAGGAATTCTCTTAGCAAAGAAGTCGAAATGAAACCAAGATAAGGTTTACTATCAGTGCGGTATCTATTGCGGAGTGGCAGAGTACGCGAGTCATGCTCAACGCGTCGCGTCGTGCATCCCCGGGCCGCCGCGGCCGTTTCGGTGAATAGCGTTGTTGAATAATTTTAATTTTACATTTTCTCCTAAACTATAAGTCCAAATTATATACTATAAAAGGCAAATATAATCTTCATAAAATTGTCTTGATGATGAAATTACTTTCAAACGCAAATATTAATATGGCCGCATAATAATAATACTACAAAAACATTCCTTATTTTTTAAATATTTTCTTAACATAATTTGCCTTATTGTGGATTATTTATACAAGTTAGATATGCAGTACCGCGGACTTTTTTTTAGATTTACATAAATCCTACATTGTTGTAGTACATGATCTTTACGTATAACTCAGCATTTCGTCAGCTCACGCGATTATAGTAATTTAGCGGCATATTTCCTTCCGACTTACTTCACCAATACCTTTATTGTAGGAAAACCGAGAGGAGTAGCGTAATACTAGATAGCCTATAGCCTTCCTCATGAAACTTCCTATTATAATCAGAAAGAATTTTTGAAATCCACCCAGTACTTTCGAAGATTAGCGCGTTCAAGCAAACAAACAAACAAACAAACAAACAAACAAACAAACAAACAAACTTTTCCGCTTTATAATATTAGTATAGATTCACCGTGTCGACGCACGACGTAGCGCTCGAGACAATCGAATTATTTTGTGGTATATCCTTATAACAGGGTTACTCGGAGGGCAGTTAAAGTTTTACATCCACTAGAGCTTTACGATCAGTTCTTAGGTTACGTTTCAGTATCATTTTGTTTTCAGGAATCCTATTTGTTTGCTTTTGTCTGCTCGATTTTATGTATATTTTAGTTCGCTACGTTTTTAAAAAGAATTCTCAGAATTACATGTTAATTCTGTATAAAGTACCTCACTTCTTGCTAATGTATTTTTTTGACTGAAAAACTGCTTTCGTGTTCCTTTAACAAAATAATCAGAATATTTTGCGTGATAAAAGTAGGTTAATAAATATTAAATAAAGCATAAAATTATGTATATAAATTCTTGTATTAATATCAGTACTACTACCGATTTACCTGCAAACTAAAACTTCAGTCGTTCTTCAGCATTAATCTATATGGTTTATTTACATTTTATGAAATAAAATCCCTTAACAAAAAACGGGTGGCAATATTTTTGTGCAGCAACAGTTTGTTACCTGTTAGCAAACTGCGTGTCAGTAGCAATCGTCACGTCCGCCATGATTGATTGAGCTGAAATACGTCATGTATTTCAGCTTTGACGTTTTTTGCACTGAGACACTGTTAGTAGACGTGAAGGGGAAAAGTTCAGTTAGCTAAATATTTTTGCAGGTCTTTTTGTGAAATTCATGCTTTTTTTTTTCGGGGAAAATCATCATAATTATGACTCCTCCCGCGGAGCCGCAGTATCTTGGTAGAATCTTACCACAACTCCGCAATTATGCTCGTTTATTTTCCTCATCTTAACTTACAAGGAAATACAAATAAATCAAATTGTGAAAATGTATACATATATGACTGCGTCAAAATATCAAATTCAGGAGAAAAAATCTACGGTTTATTTATACAAGAATGTAACAGAGTTGTAAACATAGATATAATAAACAACTGTTTTTTAGGGTTCCGTAGTCAACAAGGAACCCTTATAGTTTCGCCATGTCCGTCTGTCTGTCTGTCCGTGGTTTAGTTCAAAAACTATTGGTACTAGAAAGTTGTAATTTGGCACGAGTATACACGTTAATGACGCCGAAAAAGTGGTAAAATAAAATTAGTGTTCCGTCCGATATGTGTTTCCGAACGTACCTTTTTTTGACATAAAGAAATTTGATCTTGACATAACTTGACTTGAAATATAATTTTCCTTGCAAAAGCAACTGCCTTGTTTGTTGAGATCGATTCATTGATTGTAATTAAAATCCTGTTGAATCTACGCGGTTAAAAGACAAATCGGTTGAGATTAGTGATTAGTGGAACTCTAGAATTCCGAATTGAGTGGAAACCTGGGATATTTTGAACTACCACGCCGAATGTCGTCAGCCTGTCTGACACGCGAAATTTGCTAAAAGTAATGGTGAATTGGTGATAAATAGCTGCTCCAATCTGGTGCGAAGTTTGTGCTACATCCCGGCCTGGACCAAACATTGAAGCTTGCATCCTTTGTGACCGCCGTGACACCACTTTGACACCATTACACTTTCAAATATACTCACACACACACACACGGACGTGATCAGAACAGATCCTCGCTTGGCGTCCCAGCTCAGAGGGTAAGTGATTATTATCATTGATTGCGTAAGCTTAATTGTTGTACTGAAGCCTAAGAGGCTATTGTTTAACTGTTCTTGAAAAGCAACGGCAAAGCTCCACGTACCGTGGACTGTTCGAACACCAGTTACCGTTGGCTGGCTTATTGAAGG